>CM053600.1:114547702-114656953 GCA_028646575.1 Pseudocheirus occidentalis | reverse complement strand
AGCATGTGTGTATATGTGTATATAGAGGGTACAGGATGAATTGAATATGAAGGGATGATACTTTGATAGGTGAACTTCTGAGGTGGGAGAGGACTAGAATGAGAGGAGACAGGGAGAGACAAAATGGGGTTAATCATCCCATATAGAAGAGGCAAGGGATAACTGTTACAACTTTACTCTCATTTACTCTCATTGAATCTGGCTTAGGGAAGGAACGACATAAACTCTAAACTGGGTATCATGCCACATAGGAGAGTAGGGTACATGGGGATGAGAGGGGAGATGACGAAGGGGAGGGCAGGGTCTGGGGGAAGGATGCTGGAAGCACACACTTCAGTAAACAGGGACAGTGTAGAGAACAGAACAAGGAGGGGAGGGATAGGAAGGAGGGACTTATGATCAGACTGTCACAATATGTTCATGGTGAAGATGTCCTGTGTAATTACACATCCACAGCCTGTATTGAATTGGTTGTCCTTCCAGCGGGGGTGGGTGACAAGGGAGGAATTGAAAGAATCTAGAATTTAAAGCTCTGCAATACCTGCAACTAGGAACCAAGATATATAGGGGCTGGTGTAGGGAGACTCTCTCTGCCCTACCAGAAAGTTAGAGGGGTGTTGGAGGAGGGCACAAAAGAGAGCAGATCAGGGGAGGGGCTTTACAGTGGGATTGCTGTTTTGGGGTTGGGGTAGGGGAAACATGGGGAGAAAATTTGTAACTCAAAAATCTCATGGAAATGAATGACGTTAACAAGAAAACAAATAAAAAATGTATATTAATTTTTAAAAAATTACCCTGAGAATAAGTCTGTTACTCCTATTTTACTTTAAAAGATAATTTTAATTTAAATTAATTAAAATTAAATAAATTTTAAAAAATTAAATATTTTAATTCAAGATTCACAGTAATGTCAAGATCTCAACATAGGATAAATCTCCAATTAAAAAATTTGAAACATTTGCCTCTGACTCAGATAAAGAAGAAAATAAAGGGGGGGCTAGGTGGCACAGTGAATAGAGCACCAGCCCTGGAGTGAGGAGGATCTGGGTTCAAATCTGGCCACAGACACTTGACATGTTTACTTGCTGTGTGACCTCGAGCAAGTCACTTAATCCCAATTGCCCTACCCTCCCCCCTCCAAAAAGCAAAAAACCAAAATAAAACCAAAAATACACTTACAGTTTTTTTTCCAAGACCACCTGTGTACTTCGAAAGTTTCTTGACCTTGTTATTTATACTTGGGATTGGATTTGTAATTTCATTTAGCTACATCCTCAAGTGTGGCATACTTTAATGCAGCATAGAGAAGAAGGTCACTTCAAAGGCACCTGGGTTCAGGTCCTGCCTCTGACGCATATTGTCTTTGTGGCCCTGGTTAAGTCATGTCACCTCCTCAGTACTCTCAGTAAAGCCCCAAGACTATCAGCTGCAGAAAAATGACACCTCACTTGGGAGATCTGCCTCACCTAAGACTTCCCTCTATGGATAAAATCACAGGTCTGTTCCCTGCTCCTAAATGCATCAGCACTCAAATAAATGTTTTACTCACACGCTTTTCATAGGCAATAAAATATGTATTCTTATATCTAGCACTTATATGTGCATTTTAATATGCATGTATTTAGTTCCCATATATACATATATACCTAACCCCCCCCCACACACACACACACACACAGGGGCAAGGTCAAAATGTATGTTATTCTGCTCGTTGAATCTCTTTTTTTACATCTCTTTGTACGTTTTCCAATATCCTTCCTGTTTATTGTTACTATGGTGTCATAATATTTCCTCATATGAATATATCATAGTTCAGTCATGTATTCATTCTCTGGTCATGGAGCTCATGGGCTGTTGTTTTTGTTTTTGTTTTTGTTTTCTGCCATCACAGATGAAGCAGGTTTGGAATACCATGTACAGATAAGCCTTTTTTTCTTTTAATAACGTCTTTAGGATACAGTGGAATGAGAAAGGGGGAAGGAGAATAAGCATTTGTTAAGAACCTACTATGTGCCAGATTCTGTGCTAAGTTCTTTAAAAAGGTCTCATTTGAGGTGAACATAGCATATGATGGTGAGCTCAAAGGGTATGTGTGACTACTTTTGTGACTTATGGCTGTATTGCTCTCTGAAATGCCTGTAAAAGTCCACAGCTCTCACTAACAGTGTAATAAAGGACCTGTTTCACTGCGGTCCCACAAACACTGAATGTCTACATGTATATACAGATATCTGCCCACATGTACACACATGTACATATATGCTCACACAAGCACAAACACCATATAGAAAAGTATTTATGCATTTATGTATGTGTGTATATAATAACAATTATGTGTGTGTGGTATAGTGCAAAGGTAGGTCCTAAACTGATTAAAATATAATTAGGAAATATTTAACAAAATAGATAAAAAATATGGTATGACATAGAGAATATTATATTTTAAAACTAAGTCAATAGCTTTCTGAGAATCTTAAGTAAAAATGAACTGTGCTGTTTCTTTTTGAGTTCAACACCACTGGTGTTGGGGCTAGAGCTGGTCTTAGAGTCGGGAAGGGCTGAGTTTAAGCTGAAATGTTTCCCCTGATTATACTGAATGTGTGACCCTGAGTAACATGTATATATACAAGCATGTATGTGTGTGTGTGTATATATACATACGCATGTCTACACACACGGCACATACAACTGCACAGGTGTATATATGCACACTTATACATATGTCCATATGTGGATTGTGTGTACATACACATATAAAACATATATGATAATGTTGGCCAATTTGTTGGTTACACCATGATATTTTAAGGTTGTCTTAATTTGCATTTCTTCCATTATTAAAGAATTTGAACCTCTTTTCATGGGGTTACTAAAATTTTTTACTGTGTTGTTTAAAAATAGTCTTCATGAGGGGTGGGTAGGTGACTCAGTGAATAGAGCACTGGCCCTGGAGTCAGGAAGACCTGAGTTCAAATCTGGCCTCAGACACTTAACACTTACTAGCTGTGTGACCTTGGGCAAGTCACTTAACCCCAATTGCCCTCCAAAAAAAAAAAGGCAAAAAAATAAATAGTCTTCATGTTCTCTGATCATTTCTCCAGTGGGAAGGAAACACAAATTCTGGGTGTCAGACCTTTATCTAATCTATTCAAACAAGGATCATCCCCTAATCCCTCCTATCTTTTTATTTTATAGATATTACTTTGTCCCTATGCAAAATTTATTTGTGTATAATCAAATCCATAGTTTTTATCTCCAATACTTTCTTCTATCTGATTGATAAAAATTTTCCTCTCCACAGTTGATGAAAGCAACTGAAATTGATGGTTGATGGATAGATCAGTCTGAACATGGATGATGATGCTATGCCGTATCACAATAACGCCCTCCTCAAATATTAAGGGCCATAGTTCTGTTTGTTCCCCCAAAGCTAATGCAATTTGAGTTCTGGTATCTACAAGTTTGAGCTCTTCTCTGTTCCCTCAACCCTATAAGGCTCTTGGCTGTCATCTCCCGCTCCTCTCAGTATGCCTGCCTCTAGCTGGTGACGACATTATCATCCCCATGACCTCAGAGCCTATCTAATCCAGAGCTGTCAAACACTATGGGTGGTGTTTCCAAGCAGCCCTGAGCAGATTACATTGTCATCAGGAAATATTCAAGAAAATAAACAACTAAGTCAATATAGGGTGCTACATTGTCCTTACATAAAGATGTATGTTTGATATTGAGGTTGACGCTATGGATCTTGTCAACTTTAATTTATAGTTAAGGAAACTAGAACTTGGAAAGGGTTGGCTTGGCTTAACTCACACAGCTTGTAAGTGATAGAGTCAGGACTCAAACTCAGGTCGTTTGACTCCGAATCTAGTACGTTTTCTACTGTGACATTTTGCAACATACTTCTAAATTTGCAATAATTTTACTCTTAGTTGTTTTCCATCTAAAAGAAAAGTAAATAAGCTCCAAGCAAAATCCTGATGTAGTTACTCATGAATAAACTGAATAAAATTTAGTTCACAGGCTTTGTGACAACTATTGTAGCACCAACCTTTTCTTTTCCTTCCTTTCTTAGGTGTAAAATACATGTGTGTGTGTGTGTGCGTATACATATATATGTGTACATATATATGGGTTATCAGACAAGCAAGGTGATACTCTAGGGAAGTGCTTCTTAAACTGTGGATTATAATCTCATATGGAGTTGAGTAACTAAATGTAGGGGTCACAAAATATTTGGAAACAGTAAAAGGTTTCTGGATGCAAAACAGCCAAAAATTAATTCAAAGCCAAACGTGTAATGAATCTGAGGTGTTTCAGGCAGCGGTTGCCTGTATTGCATCCTATGACTTCATTGCAATGTTGGTCCTGAACAAAGCATGTACACTTTGCACTGTGCGTGCCATCACACCAAGCAATGCCAGTGCACAATGCCAGGAACACCTCAGCTCAGATTCAAGACTATTCTATGTTATGAATTTCCATGTTTTTATTGTACACACAAAATTATTAAATTAATTTTGGTTTGGGATTAGAACAGAATTTCCAACAATTTCTGAAATGGTCCTAAACATACTTCTGTCATTTTGTATTGTGTATTTATGCAAAGTGTCATTCTCAGCATTGATAATTATAAAATCAAAATATCAATCAATTCTGAAAAATGTTGAAGATGCTTTTCATCCTGCAGTATCAAATATTCTGCCAAGATTTAATGCTTTATGTAAAAATAAACAAGCACATCCATATCATTTACTATGCAAATTTGCTTTCATCTTTAATGAATGGTGAAATTATATGTGTACCAAATAATTGTTTTAAAATAGTTTCTTTATGATTTATTTTCAGTAAATGTTTAATTTGTATGTCTATTTTACATATGTATGTGCCCAGGGTTATGTGAAAATTTCTTAGGCAAAAGGTGGTCACAAATGGAAAAAGTTTAAGAAGCCCTGCTCTAGTACAATACTTCCATGAATCTGGAACCTCTTCTGCATAACTTCTTCACCACCAGTGGAGATCTCAGTTTATCCATGTCGTCTCATTATTTGGGTAGCATGGGCAGATTACCTTTTGAGGACCGATCCTCAAAACATGCATGCATATTCTCCACCCAGTTTCAGTACTCAATGCATATCTGGTTGTAGTTCGAGTATTCATGTAGAATCTGGTGAGCTTACAGGAGTGGCTATCAGGTTGGTTCTGTGTAGCTAGGTGGTGCATTGGGTACAGCGCTAGACCTAGAGTCAGGAAGACCTGAATTCAAATCTGATCTCAAATACTAGTTGGGTAAGTAACTTAACCCTGTTTGCTTTCGTTTCTTTATCTGTAAGATGAACTGAAGAAGGACGTGGCAAACCACTACAGTGTGCTTGCCGAGAAAACCCCAAATGTGGTCACGAAGAATCAGACATGATGGAAAAAATTGAACAGCACTGTGATGCTGAAACATTTCAAAATTGGCAGCTTGAAAAGCCAATGACTCAGGAAGTGCTAAGCCAGAACGGAGTGTTCATACCAAAGATATAACACAACTATGTCTCAGTCTCTTGGATGTTTTACTTCAGGTGAGGAAGACTGTTTTGAGCTGCTGGGTAGTGGGAAGGGTGGCTGTCTTACTTCCCATCTGGCTGCTATGTATCCATGAACACTTCTTTTGTGTTTTAGTCTTTTTTGGTTTAAGATGAATGAGGCTGGGTTTTGTTTTTTGTTGTTTTTGACATGGGAGTGCCCAAGGGATCTGGTGAATTCAGGAAAGCAGGAGGTCCTATTAGAGGTTGGACTGGTGACCAGAGTCCCTGGTAAAGTCCACTAGAGCCAGTAGTAGTGCCTCCCAAATATCAGCTAGAGGAAGAATCTATAGGCAGATGTGGAAAGACAGTTTCCCAAGGACAGGAACAGCTTCTGGGATCATAACACTTCATCATGGAAAAAAATTCTGTTTATGGTCTCTAGAAAGGCATTAATCCTTAGAATCCTACAGAGAGCTACAGCTAGGGAGGAGTTCATGAGGATTCTATAAAAGTTGATGATGCTCTTTAGCTCCATGTGTTCTCTACACATCTACCTTACTGCTGTGATACATGATGTCTGAACCCTCTCTCCCCAAGGACCTTGAGTATGGCCAGGGAGAAAGTGTTTCCATTTTGGGTGGAAAGGGTGTTATACCAACTGTTCTTGCTATACCACCTCAGTAAATACCTTTTCTAAATGAAAATGAAGTTTAACCATTGTGGGGATACAACTGGGGGCCAACAGTATTCCCTTTAGGGTTCCAAAGATAACCCTGAGGACTTGTGGTTTCTAATACTGTCACTCCTGAGGAGTAAACTCCCATAGCAAGCAGCCAATTGAACTCCATTAGCCTTCAGTCTGCACATTCTACAATGTGCTTTCTGCTTACATTTTTCTTGTAAATTTTCTCTATGAATTCTTTCCTATAAATCCTCTTCTTTGGACTAGAAGCTCTTTCTGCTACTTTTAATATGTCAACAACATCATCAAAACACTTTGCCTGTTTTTTCCCTCCCTCTCCCTTCATGACTCATCAACCTTTTCTGGTCACAAATGAAACTTATGATGCCTTTTACACTATTCATTCATTCATTCATTCATTCATTCATTCATTCATTCAATTTAACAGACTTTTTGTAAGTGCCTGTTGTTCATGAGCAAACATTTTTGGTTAATATTGGGGTAAAAAAAAAAGCCACCATGCACCTTCCCATTATCATTTAAATCACTTGCAATGGAAATTTTTTTGGGTTCAAGGTGTGCCGTGTTTCAAGAGGCCTATATAATGACTAAGAGAATATGAATTTTTAAAAGATGAATTTTGTTGTCGCAAGTTGCTGGAAGTCATTGAAAGAAATACTCCATTTCTTTTTTTTTCCTTTTTGAAGGGCAATTGGGGTTAAGTGATTTGCCCAAGGTCACACAGCTAGTGTCAATTGTCTGAGGCTGGATTTGAACTCAGGTCCTCCTGACTCCAGCTCCAGTACTCTATTCACTGCTCCACCTAGCTGCCCCCAATACTCCATTTCTTAAATGTGATTTAGCTCTCCCACCTATTCAGTTCTGAGCCCAGGTAATATTCTATCAGGAGAAAATGTCCATGATACACGCATTAATAGTCTACCTCAACGGCTTAGTATTTAAGTGACATTATAATTTGGGCAAGTTACATACTTCTCTTTTGAGGGGCTATGGATCTCTTTGAGGAACTCCCATAGGGACTGATAGGTAAAGGCAATCATTATACTGTCTCTTGTAAACAAAGACATCTGTAGAATGTAATTCTCCATTAGCAGGAAAATACCTACACATAGGGAAAACTTCACGAGGATTCTTCTATTTAGATTCTGTAGAGAACGTCCTCCACAACATTGGTGAACATTTTTGGACAGTATTTCAGTTTTGTGGTTTGATGTGTTTGACATGGACCCTCAGCAGATCGTCGAACATCCGTGACTGAATCTGCAGATGTTTTTGTACAGAGCCCCTTTCACTTTTTAGTGATATCTTGAGAGTCCAGCCCTAGAATGTATAATTGTTAAAAGAATTATGAATTGATTCAATCTTTTGAGGAAGCAATCTGATAATATACACCAAGAATTACAAAACGTATCCTACTCTTTGACCCAGAGGTCCCACTCCCAAGACTAAATACTAAAGATATGATCAAAAGGGGGTAAAGGGAGATCAATTTGTACAAAAAAATATTTATAGCAGCTTCATTTTTAGTAGGGATAGTAATAGGAAATGGATCTGTGATTTTCTTGGCGTAGGGAATTCCCAGATGAGGAAACTCCCTCTACCAATATAGGTCAGCATTTTCTCTTTAATTTATTGTCTTAGAGAGTTGCCCTGGACTCTGAGAGATTAAATACCTCACCCAGCACCACAGAGCAACATTAGGTCCCGACTCCTGGGCAGCTCCTTCTCCAATGCATCCTGTTGCCTCTACATTGTAGTAGCAAAACCCTGGAAATTTTTCCTAATTTGTAACTTACAATATCATTTTGCTTCTCCCCCCCACCTCCCGCCTTTCTTTATTTCACCTGTTCTACAAATGTCGACACAACAAATTCAATTACCTTCTTGACCTGTTTGCTTATGTTCATCACTAGCACCGCAGGGTGAGACTAGGCAGTACCCTATGGAATGCTTCTTGTTTTCTTTTAGCATGCCAGGAAGTGAGCTTCTCCGGCTAACTCCCTTATTCAATTTCAAAATAGATCTAGCAGAAATAATAGCTAACGTTTATATAATGCTTTATGGTTTTTGAGGCACTTTGATATATGATAGTTAATTATATCCTTGCAATAATCTATTTTGAAGAGGAAGGAACTGAAGCAGACAGAGGTTAAGTGATTTTCCCAGGATTGTTCAGGTAGAAGTGTCTAAAGTGGGATTTGAACTCAGGTCTTTCCGAATCCAAACCCATCATTCTACTCAGTAGCAACTACCTCACATAGGTTCAGATATCTATCATTAGTAAAGCAATAGATGTAGGAGTGGATGTGGAAAAATTGGGATGCTAATTCATTGTTGGTAAAATTGTGAACTGATCAACTATTTTGGAGAGAAATCTGGAATTATGTTCAAAGGGTTATTAAGCTGCCTAGAGAAGGAATTGATAAATATAAGTATGTACATAATACTTTTGCAAACATGTATGTGTATATATGTATACACATATGTATATAATATGTGTGTGCGTGTATATACACATATACATGTCTAATGGTAGCCATCTCAGGGCAGGGGGAAGGAAAGAAAAAAATAAAAAAGGAAATGTACATGATAATTTTATTATATATTTAAAAGGAATATCAAGGTGAACATAATAGATTTGTAGTTTCACATAGGATCATCTTTTTATTATACTATGTAATGAAAATCCTTGTTTTATTCCATAAATTAAAAATGTTAAAAATCTATTTTTGGTGGTTTGGAAAAAGATTGAACATTTATAGTAACGGTAATTAAACTAATGTTTGCAGATAGTCTAAAAAGTATGCAATTGTTAGAGCTCCCTGTCTCTTCTATGTAGCGAGTTGCTTCAAAAAATAGAGCACTGAGGCTCTGGAGTCAGATTCAAATCTGATCACAGACACTAGCTATGTGACCCTGGACAAGTCACTTAATTTCTGCCTGCCTCAGTTTTATGATCTGTAAAATGAGGCGAATAATGGAACCCACCTCTCAGGCATTGTTATGATGATCAAATGAGATAATATTTGTAATTTGTAATTAGATAAATTCCTTAATCTGTGATATATGGAATAATATAAGGTTATATTTCAGTATTCCATCTCCGTTTTGGAATTTCTATAATTCCCGAACAATTCTGCTTTTCAGCATGGCAATATATGTATGACTTCATTCCTACAAACCGCACAAGATTTTGGGGCCCGCTTGAAATAAAATAGCTCACAAACTTTTTTGTCAGTGGATGTTTTACAGTCTCATGAGGATGACCAGATATTACAGACTTACTTGGACTTCTTTTGATAAAAGTTCTCCTATAGCCTTAAATGAGTTAGTTTCATTTTTTTTAAATTTTCTTTTTTTTTTTTTTGATCTTCAGTACTCACTCCAGTCTTCATATTGTCTTGCCCATGACCATTTTTTCCCCTTCCCATTAGAATGTAAGGTCGTTGGATTTGGGGATTACTTCATTCTTGGAACCTGAATACCTTGTTATAATAGCATAATGCCTAGTTCACACTAGGTATTTAATAAATACTTGTTGAATAATAGCATTTAAAAAATCTGTCTTCTCTCTGTTCTTCCTTCAAGAAATTCAAGAATACTATAGAAGAGTCAATAACAATCCCTCTATTAGCCAGGTCCTTCTGAAGGTCTTTCTTATTTTCTGAGGATTAATTGAGCTGTTTCACAGCAATATTTTGTCAGTTCTTGGTATTATCTTTTACCACACTTTCTTTTGCACTTTGGTGCAACTGATTATGTTTAATTGTGGGTTTGAATGGTTTTTGAAATGCTAGACTTCTCTACATCAAAGTGCTAAAAGTCATTGAAACTGTCTTTAAGAGTTATGATTTTTACCTATTTCCTTGAAGGGCTATCCCTTTGAAAAAACCCACAGAACTAAAAGCACAACAAAAATGATCAGTGAAACAACTGTGGATGGCATGAAATCAAGCACCCAATTGAAAAAGGGCAGACTAACAAGTTCAATACAGTCTTGTCTGGTCAAGGTCAAACCTAGTGTCAAGTTAGCCTAGTGTTAACAGAAATACATATATGTATGACCATAGCTCTTCCCTCTCACTGACCCCTTTTCATTTCCCTAGCTCTGCAAGAGAGCTCTTCCATTTACTATGGAAGGTAATGTCAGAAGTAAGAAGCTAGCATATGGACACACACACACACACACACAAACACACACATATTATATCTACTAATTTTCATATTATCTCCCTCATTAGAATATGAGCTCCTTGAGGGCAGGAACTATATTTGCCCTTTTTGTATCCTTAATGCTTAACACAACGTCTGGAACATAACAAATAATAAATGCTAGTTGATCAATACCTAAAATTACTGTTTGTCCCAAATAATTTGCACACAACTGTGTACAGGCATTCTTTCTTCTCTTCCCATCTTTTTTAGTGTAAAGCCTTTTTCATTATGTTTGCAAAGACATCTGGCAAATCTATTCTTACTAGCCATTGCTAGGTGCATTTCATGTCTGTTCCAAAAATATGCCTTCCTTGTATTCCAATTAGATGGAAATCATATGCTCAGAAACAAGTAAATGTAAAGCTTATACAAAGAAATATAAAGTAATCTAAAACTTTGACTCTGGTGTGGCTGTTTTTTCTGTTATTTTGCAGATTAAGGAAAAACAACAACAACAAAATTCTAGACCCTCACTCCCTTGAACTTATTCTTTTCTCCCATTGGAATATCTGTTCCTTTGATTCCTTTTTATTTTCCCATTCCATCACTCCTGTTCTGGTTTTAGCTCCTTCCCTTCATAGACTTGACCCAGAGGTGGGAAGTTTCACCATTGTACTCATTGTCTTCCACCCCTGATCCATTTGTCTCTTGTCTCTGCCTCTGTTCAAATCCTGTTAATCTCCAACCTTGGTTCACCTTATGTTCCTTTTTCTAGCATTCATCCTCCCTTCCTTCCCTCTGGTCTTAGATAGTTTCCCCTGCCAAGAGTAACCTGTTCACTCATCTCCTCCTAAACCTTGCTCCATCAATCATTCCTTCTCTGTATCTTTACTCATCTCTCAAACTACTAGATCTTTCTGTCTACAAACATGCTTGGGCTTCCCTTATTCTTAAAAACCTGTCCCTCCCTCAGACTAGCATCCTCTCTTTCTAAGATTTCACTTTTAAACTTTTAGAAAAAGTAATCTATATTAATTGTCTCTGCTTCCTTGGTACTTCTCAGTCCTTTGCAATATGACCTCCATAGACAGACTATCCTGCTGAAATTGCTCTCTCAAAACATTATAAATTAGTTCTTAATTGTTGAATTACGCCAACCCTGCCAATTTCTACCTATATGACCTTAGGCAAGTCAACTAAACTATCTGGACCTTGGTTTCTTTAGGTGCAAAGTGAAAAGATTTATGATTCTTGGATGCTAGTCATCTCTTTTATCTTATATTTTAGAGTGTTGCGTATCTCAATTAAAAAATCTCCAGGGAAAGAAGTCTCACATTCTTAATTTCTTAATTAACCCATTTTTAGAGACTAGCTCCCTGTAGGGGGTGAAATCTTGAGATTCAATAACATCCTTTTCTCGCTGGAAGAAAAAAGAAAAACTCTTCAGGAGCAGGAAGGAAAAGAAACATGTTCTAAGCTAAGAAAGGTTCAGGTTGCAAACTCTTCTTGCTTATTTATTGAGGTTAAAAGTTAAACTGGATTAAGAGAATCATATTTTTCTGACACATTGACTTGCTTCTTAAGAAAACATATTTAACTTCTTTTTTCATGAATCATTTTAGTAGAAGAGCCAGGAGTCATGTTCTTGTACTCAGTAGAAACACTGAAGGCCCCCTTTGTAGAGGATTCTCAGCCAGCAGCATAGACTTTTATGGTTGTTTTTTTTCCTCTGGGCTAAACTTTGACAAATATTTGTGTGAGGGGTAGGAGGGGAGGTGTTTGGGCTCATATTTGTGATTTTTTTTTCTTGGATAAAATTAGCCCCAAATTTATGACCTGTAAGTCATTGTTCTCCAAAATGTGGCCTGGCAAAAGCTCCTGGAGGCTGTCACCATCTCTCTGTCTCCTTCTCTCTCCCACCCCTCTCTCTACTTACCCTTCTTGTTGCTGGGAGTTGTTAATTACTGTAGCTGAGAAGAAACAAAGAGAAATACGAAGAAATGTAACGTTGAGGACAAGAATCAGGCAGTTTGAACAGACTTCACAATCTATAAAGGCACATAAGCATTTTATGCAGCCGCATCTTTATCCACTAGTTTATATTAGGGTTGAGGTCTGCAGAAAATCCTAATGTTGAAGCTTTCCTTTTTTGATTTTCCAGTGTAATGTAACTATAGCTGTATCAGTAAAGGAGAAATGAATGAAGAAAGGAAAAGAAAAAGAAATCAATAGATGGAAAGAGGGAGAAAGAGAGAGAAGAGAAAAAAGAGAATAAAAAATAGGAAGAGAGAAAAGAAGAAAAATGAAGTCAAAATTCATGGATTTACTTTTTTAAAGGTTATTAAAAATACTCAAACATATTTGCTCTTTCAAATTAACGACACAGCATATAGTTCCAAAAAGGATTCTGCTTTAAGTAATTAAGTAGTTAAACTAATTGCACAAAGGCTAAAGAAACAATGGTTTAAAATATGTTATTATTTTATAAATTGTTCACACTATTAAGGCCACATAGTCTATTTTTTTATTTGTAGTACCAAAATTATGTCCAGCCAATGAAAGACCAAAAAAAAAAACCCAACAAAAACATCCCAAACCACTTCCTGTGATTATTAATGAATTATTTTAGGGCTGTAGTTTTATGGTATTCATGAAATTTATGGTAAAAATCTGCTTTTCAGGACTATAGACTCTTCTTTACATTTTTCATATTTTTTGCTTCAAAATGTCCCAACATACCCACCTTCATATTCTTTCGATGGATCTTAAGGAATAATAATATTAACATTAGGGAGCAATGTGTTGTAATGGGGAAAAAATTGGATTAGATAGAACTCAGAAAATCTGTTTGAGACCCTAGCCCTGCCACTAATTTTTCTGAGCCTCAGTTTCCTCTTTTGTAAAACTGAGATACCTTTGCTGTTACTTTTTTTTCAAGGAAAGTAGTTTGCAAACAGTAACATATGTCAGTTATTAGGATCAACAATGATGATGACCAGACTATTTTAAAGTAATATTATATGATTTAAAATACAATCATAGAATCTACTTAATAAATTGAATTAATATCTTCACTAAATTTAGTACATACAGCAGGATTATAAGGGAACCTGCTTAACAGGAAAGCAAACTTTAAACCAGGTTCCTGTGTTTCATGCAAAATATAATGATATGGGAATTTTATTTCCTAGTGTGATTTGAAAAAATAAAAAGGAATCTTTAAAAATCCTGTAAATGCTATTTTATTTAAGATGAGGACCTTGAGCTTCCTTACAAGTTTGAGTTAAGCCAGAAATTTTACTCTGTTCTTTGGAAGTAGAAAGAAGAATGCATCTGCTGCTCCTTCTTTAAACAGAATATATTTTGCAGGTACTCTGAGCAGAAATCAGGAGGGGAGAGAAGTTAATACATTCTTCCAAACACAGAATACTTTTCTTATCTTTTTATATCACTGTTTGATGGAGAAGGAAGATCTCTCCAAATAGAAGACATCAAAATATTCTGCACTGATAGATGAAAGAAGTCTTCTCCAAAATATATAGCATATTTATAATTGTACCAATTATCAATCAGTAAATGTTTATTAAGTACATACAGTGTGGTAGATACTGTGTTACGAGATAGAAACACATAAACAAAAGTGAAACAATCCTCTCCTATTGAAAGCTTATGTTTTATTGGAGAAGACAAGTACACATATGAGTATATAAATATATATACATATATATATACATATATTTAAAATAAATTCAGGGTAATTGATGAGGGAGGCGCTAACAGTTCAAAGGATCAGAGGCAACTTTGTTCAGGTGATATTTGAACTGAATTTTGAAGAAAAGTAAAGATTGTAAGAAGCAGAGTTAAGGGAGGAGTACATTCTGGAATTGAGGACAAATTGTGCAAAGAAATATAGACTCGTCTTTGCATTTTTAAATATTTTATATTTTCTAAAAAATTTATATTTTCTTTTTCCTGTTTTCAAACTGTGCAAAGAAATATAAAAAAATAGGATTGCTGTATGTGAAGAATACTAAGAAAGCCAGTTTGGATAGAACATAGAATGCTTGGAAGTGAATAATGAATAAGTCTGGCAAGGTAGGTTGGGACCCAGGTTTTAATAATGCTAAACAGAATTTATATTTGATTCTAGAATAAGGAATGACTGGAGTTTATTAAGTAGGTGAGTGACTTATGCCTTAGGAAAATCACTTTGGCAGCTGTGTGGAATAGATTGAAGTAGGGAGAGACTTGAGGCACAGGGACCAATTAGAAAGCTAGATAAGAGGCAATGGGGGTCTAAAGAAGGGAAGTGGGATGTGAGAGATTTATGAGATAAAAAGGACAAGACTAGGTAACTCACTGGCTATAGAGGTAAAGGAGGTTGAGGATTAACAATTAGCCATGAAAACTATGGTGCAGTAGATAATATAAGCCTGGACTCAGAAAGATATGAATTCAAATCTAGAATTTACTAGCTGTATGACCCTGGGCAAGTAACTTAACCCTGTTTGCCTCAGTTTCCTCATCTGTAAAATGAGCTGGAGAAGGAGATGACAAACCAATCCTGTATCTTTGCCAAGAAAACCCCAATGGGGTCATGAAGAGTCTGAAACAACTGAATGACAACAACAAAAAACCAAACCCTATTT
Source organism: Pseudocheirus occidentalis (assembly GCA_028646575.1). Lineage (NCBI taxonomy): Eukaryota > Metazoa > Chordata > Mammalia > Diprotodontia > Pseudocheiridae > Pseudocheirus > Pseudocheirus occidentalis. The sequence continues at coordinate 114,641,933 of CM053600.1, read as the reverse complement.
ATTCAGCCATTTAGGTGGACAACAAATATTCCTATTTAACCATGACAAAAGTGTCTCCCCAATATCCAAGAAGACAATGACCCATGTCAGTGTTTCCCAGGCTGTGGTGGCCTCTAGTGACCTGGCAAAAATCTCCAATAATCCCAAAACTCTGCCCCTGTATCGGTGTGGCATTCTCTTTATACTGCAGGTGTAGGGAATCTGGGCCAACAAGAAAATGTTAAGCTGGAAATCTCTTGAGAGTACTTTACACAGGTTAGGTAGCTATGTGCAAACTTGATACAGATTATTAGCAAATATTCTTGTGGTCCTCTTATTTCAATGCAGCTGGCTGGGGTTCTCAGGAAAATCCTAGCTTTATAGAAAGGCTATACAGCAACAGGTAGGGATGCTGTCATAACTGAGAGTTAACTCTTTCCAAGAATGCTCATTTTAGAAGACACCTTTAAAAGGCCAATACATCTCAGAGTAGGAGAAATATTCCTAACAAAATTGGGTAAAATCCCATTCAACTCAAATCCAACCTTGTGCAGAAGGCCTTTCCTAGCTCTGCCTGCCCAACCTCATTATACACACACTTCTAGTGCCTTCCCCCTGAGATTAGCTTCCTTTGACACTGTGCATATTTAGTATCTTATATAGTTGTTTGTAAATTGTTTTAGGAAAAGTTTATTTCCTGTCTGTCACACCTCCAATAATATTGTGGGTGAATGATTGAATAATTGTAATGCAAGCAGTCACCGACAGGCTGTCATTGGCTATAAGGTTGTAAGCTTATTGGCAAAGCAGATTTGGTGGGATTGATATTTCATCCTAGAAATAATAAGGAATTACTGGAGTTTATTGAGTAGGGGAGTGATATGGTCATACCTAAGCCTTAGGAAAATCACATCAGCAGATGTGCGGATAGATTGGAGAAGGGGGAGACTTGAGGCGGGGTGACTAATGACAAGGCTGCTGCAAGTATCTAGGCAAAAGGCAATGAATATATGTGTGTGTATATATATATATGCATATATATGTGTATACACATTTATATACACAGACACGTATGTATGTATGTATATGCGTGTGTGTTTGAATCCTTATTAGAATGTGAGCTCTTTTATGCTTTTGACTTCCTTGGTCCCCAGCACGGAACACCGAACTCCTTGCATTTTAAGCACTTAATATTACTTGTTGACATAATTTTAAAAATGATCCAGGCAGCTAGGTGGTACAGTGAATAGAGCCCCAACCCTGGAGTCAGGAGGACCTGAGTTCAAATTCAGCCTGAGACATTTGACACACTTACTAGCCCTGTGAGCTTGGGCAAGTCACTTAACCCCCATTGCCCTGCCTTCATCCTCCAAAAAAAAAAAAAAAGATCCTTCCTTATTTTTTTATCTGACATCTTCATATTGATTCACTCTCCTTCCATTTATTAAAACAAAAATAAACCAACAGACCTTTTAGGGGTTTGTTTGTTTGTTCTTTGAAGAATGGATAGAGTAGCAGCTTTGCTAAAAAAAAATTTTTAGCTTTGTTTGGAAAAGCTCTATTCACCTAATGTTTACATATTTGTTTGTCTTTTAATGTCCGTTAAACCAGAATCTCACCCCTGAAATCCTATTCCCCTATCTCATTCTTGTTAGGAAGTGAACTTTGGCCAATTAAAAGCTAGGTTTTTGAGTGCAAACTTTGGCAAGTCCAAGAGAGCTAAAAAGGCTGGGGACAATGGCCCTGTAGTGCAGAGGGGTGATACATTTGGCCATCAACACTCCCAGGATGCTGGAACCAGATTAAAATGTAATTGGGGGATGTTCAACAAAATAAATAAAAATATGGTAGAACACAGCATTAATATGTGGTTTTCTAAGTCAATATATGTCTTCAGGATTGTTATGTACATTTCTATTCAGTCTGACAGGGCTGCTGTAATGGACTCTTAAATGAAGATTCACCTAACTCAGCTTGGAAGGGCTCATCACCATCCATAATTCTCAAAGACCAGCTACTAAGAATTTGGGAGAGTGGGGCAGCAGGGAGGTTGTGATCTGTTTTAGGGGAGGAAGGAAGTACCCGAAGGTACAAAACTACAGATTTTTGAAGTACCAAAGGGGTGAAAACTGAATGTAAACCTCTAGCTTGGTTATGGAATGTCTGGTGTATACCAAATACAAAAATAACAAACTACAATCAAAGGAACAGGGTAATTTAAAGAAGAAGAAGAAAAGATGGCCTGCAAAGATTTTTTTAGATGAGAAAAATAATTTCTGATTATCTTTGGGATGACTAGAAAGACCTCTAACTAATGTAAAGTTTCATGTGCTTTGTCCAGGAATTAATGTATTGTGAATCCTCCCAGAGGATTTTCCCCACCAAATCTGCTTTGCCTTGCAGCCAGTGACAGTGACTGCTTGGATTCCAGTTATTTAATCACTCGCCCACAATGTTATTGGAGGTTATGACAGACAGGAAATAGGCTTTTCCTAAAACAGATTGTGGCCGTGCCCTGTTGAATCTCTCCATGTGGCTATCTGACTTGGGCTCCAGCCTAACTGCACCTTCCAGAGCATTGTCTGTTTAATCCCATAGCATCACCATCAATTCCTTTCTAAATCCTACTTAGGTAGCATGTAGTAACAGGCCCCTTGATTACAGTGGAAACTGTTAGTGGAACTTCACAAGTCTCAAGAGTGTTAATGACATCCACATGAGCATAAACACAATGTCATTGATTACACAGAGTGATGATAACTTCACTAATGAAGCCAGTCTCAGTGGTTTTTTGATGGTGTGAGTCTTAATCCATTCCTATCCAAGAACTGAGATGTAGGCATAATGCGGACAGTTGCTAAAAAATTCCAGCTACAGCTGTGCCAGTTTCCATCAACACTGACCTGGAACACACCTGCTGTTCCAGCCCAGAAGCACTGCTTAACAAAGAATGTCAGCTGTATGTGTGCACTTGTGTTCTAAAGTATATTGGAACCCGTCTTTTCTTCAGCAAAATTGGGGTCCATCACTCTATCAAACAAGTTATTTCTCATGACACAATTCCCCTTTACATTGTTCTTGGCAGTATAAATTTCCTTCGAGAAGTGGAGAACTTAGTCATATCTTAGTATGAAATATTTTAGCAAGATAATCACAATGTATAAGGTTGTGTAAGGTAGGAAACAAGTTGTCTAAATTTTGTGCTTACCTCTGTTACTGGAACTGTCGTTTACATACCTACAATGTTAATAAATATTTGTATGAACAAATGAATTTGTTGAATGACTCCAGGATAACTTATCCTGCTAGGCTATAGCACACACAAAAGCAAGTCCCAAATTTTATGGAATAAAATTTCACTCAGGGAAGAAAAGTGCTATCAATTTACCAAATGTTATTGTTGTTCAGTCATATCCAACTCTTTCTGACCCCTTTGGGGTTTTCTTGGCAAAGCCGCTGGAGTGGTTTGCCATTTCCTTCTCAAGTTTATTTTATAGATGAGGAAACTGAGGTAAACAGGGTTAGAACTTGCCCAAGGACACACAGCTAGTAAGTGTCTGAGATTTGAATTCAGGTCTTCCTGACTCCAGGCCTGGTGTCCTGTCCACTGTGCCACCTTGCTGCCCTAATTTACCAAAGATCATGACCGAAAGTGGAGTCCATGTACTGACAAAATCACACATTTTAGATCTCATTTGCTTTACTAAAAATGTATGACATTACTCTATTTGGTGGCCTACCTAGAAATACCAAAGTGTTCACTGCTGAAAGATGTTGGCAATAATGAGTTCTTTCAGTCTCTTCATGGAGTTCACTTAATGAATAATCCTTTCTGAGAACTTAATTCTCTTTTGCAGATAGTCCATATTGAAGCTATATTGTTTCAGTTAGTATTTTTCTATAAAAGATTTACTTGGAAGTCAAGGTGATATCTTGATGCCTTAGAAAGAGTACTAGGTATGGATTCAGGAGATCTTTCAATTTCTTGACTCTGTCATCTCTTTACCTATATGACCTTGGGTGGGTGACCTCAGTGACCTCTTTGAACCTCAGTTTCCTCTGGTGGAAAATGGTGATGGTGGAATAGATAACATGAAAGGTCCCATCAGCCTCTACATCTATGGTCCTATGATCTCAGATTTAATATCATGGGTGACGATTGTCATTGGGATAAAAGCCTGGGGGCTGTAAAAACCAGAACATCATTCATTAAATACTCTAAATTGCTTTATTATTATTAGGTTGTTTTTGTATATCTCTGTGTCCCTTGCAGCAAAGAACCTTTTATTTACTATAATGTGCATTTAATCAAATTTTTTTGAATGAATGGCCACCTCTAGAGATAAAATGCAGCTATAACCAGCTTTAACCTCAGGAGGTCCAATCCCTGACCTCTAAGGATTTACAAATTAAGAAATCAGCAAAGTCAAGACAGGCATTTTTCCAGCTGGCAGGAGAGTAGCAATAGGAACTGGTCCCCTTTCCCTTTCTTCCGTATTCTTTAGCACAAAATTTGCAATCTTATTCACTTTTCTTTTGTTCATACTCCATATGGAAGAAATGTGAATTCTGCCCTGATCCAAACAGTCAAGCGCCTTCCTTAAGAAAACTCATGAAGAATAGAGTGTTTCCATTCTCAGGGAAGAACCATCCAGAGTGCTGAAAGCTTTGGCCCCTTCTGCCCAGACCAGATATAGGGGTGTAAATCTGAGTAATGGAAAATGGGAAGCATTCCTTGAAGAGCTTCCAAAACTCTTGAAAGTCATTTCAGCCAGCACCTCTCATCATGGGTTGCAAAGGGAGAGCAACTACCTGAAACGCTTGTGACCAAAAGCCCCTTTGCTCTTTATCACAAATAACTGTGTGATAAGCTGGCATTATATCTATTGAGATTTGCCGTTCCCCCCCCTCCCCCGGAGTTTGAGTCAAGCCATAATGTATTTAAAGAAGTAGCAATCCACCATAAAACTTAAGTCCCACTTCTTCGGAAATAAATCTCTCCTTTGTTACACCGAGAGTACGGTCAGGTCACATGTCCTACACTGGAGCCAACAATATGTCATGTTGTCCGTGGTAGTATTTAAGCATGAAGCCTGACTGAGGACAACTTTTGTATAGAGAGCAGCTGTTGCACTTGCTGAGGGTATAAAAAGTAGGAGGGTGGTTCACTGCACCCTGGAGAGCATGGGCTTGGTGGGACTGACTAGCCCCATCTCTCAACATCCAAACTGGGTGCCAGAGACAGGGGAATTTACTAAATGAAGTAATCAAGTTGGAAACTAATCCATCACAATAGGAAGATTATGGAATGTTCCTTAAGATTAATTAGTCCATCATCAGATAAAAACTATCAAGGATTGTGTTTAAAAAAAAAAAAAAGAAAACCTCTATCCAAGGAATTTTGTCAGGTGAGGCCCTGGTTTACCAATACTTTATTCTGGCATCAGAGTCTATTCCCCAAAAGAGGATTTTTTCAGAAAGAAATGCCAAACCTGAACATCAGAGACTTCTACACAGGACAAAATAAAAGTTACCTGCCCGTTTCCCTCTGCAGACCTATCATTATGAGCAGCAGCAGCAGCAGCAGCAGCAGCCTTTGGGTTTGCAAAGTCCTTAAAAGATTTCTGGGTATTTGAGCAAACTTTTTAAGATCTCAGTTTTAAGTGAAAAAACAAACAAACAAAAAAACAATCTCAACTGGGGGGTAAGCTTGATAGTGAGTTGGAAGTAACAGCTATGCCCTCAAGGTCAGTAATCTTCATCAGAGATGAAGGCATTTCAAAAGAGGGCTGTTTCTCTAGAAGTTCCTTAAAGCTGCAGTTGAGGAGAGGAAGGAGAAAGGGCATGAAGGGGGGGGGGGTTGGGACAGCATCTGGGCTGCCCTCAAAGTCCCTGAAGATACAGTGGGAGGAAACTGAGCCTTAAAATCCTCAGGATTTATAGATAAGCTTCACACCTTCGCTTCTACGAGGAAGCTAATGAGTAACAAGCTCAGACCTCCACCGCAGGTGTGAGCCTTAAGCAGCCTAAACTCTTAATTATCTGTCTGCCAGATTCCCTGGTATCTCCATTGTAAAACAGTTCCACATTTTAACTTTAATCTAGGTGAGGCATTTATTTACACACTCACAAAATAGGACTCCTGCTAATTTAGGGTCCTTGCTGAAACACACTACCACTGATACATGCAGGACCAGCAAGAAGCTTCAAAAACCTTTTTGATCATCTCCCTCCTTGTGTATCCATTTGCTGCAAAAAGAATTCTGGCTTTTTGGAAGGGAGGTGGGAAGGAAAATAAGGCCCTACTTTGACATCGCTTCTCATTGGAGCCTCCCTGTACCCCAAATTTCAGAGACGCCTTGGCATTTGTTATTTATTAACATCTGGAAAACAAGCTACTTCCCTCAACCCCCAAAATTACCCAAAGGTTTGGCTCAAGAACTAAGACTTATTTCTTTTAGGTTGTCTCCAATATTATCTGAACCCTCAGACCTCATGTTTGACATCACTAGTTATTTCAAATAGTTAGCAAGTTGAAACAGATTGGTGGAGCCAGGAGTATTTTTTATGACAAATCATCATTTATTTAAATAAAAATTTTTGCTAACCTATGTCAAAACAAGGTTTCCATATCTTGCTCAATTCTTTAAACAAATAGCATTAAGCTTCAATGATGCCCCCAAGGGTTTGTGCAGAAACACCTGTTTTCTCCAACCAGGAGTCCTTCCATGGGAAAAAGTTCAAGTGAAAAAGGGCAGAAAGGTGTGTTGGGGGTAAGGGGGTTTTCAAAGTGAGACAAAACTAGAAACTACATATATCTTAGATTCTTTCTAAAAGAAATAGGGGAAAAAGTGGAAGACGTGTCTTCTAAAAACCTACAGTCATTTGTTCAAGTTATCTCTTTGTCAGAGGCTATTCTATTTAATTTTATCATATAAAATGTATGTCATTAATGTATATTTATAACCTATATCAAATTGTTTGCCATCTCAGGAGGATGACGGGAAGGAGAAAGAGAATTTGGAAGTCAAAATTTTTTTTAATGAATGTTAAAATTGTTTTTACATTTAATTGGGAAATATTAAAAAAAGCAAAACGTGTTATTGACTTTATCCCAACCCCACTTTTGATGTGTATTACTCTACCTACAATATGAAATGAAATTGGGATACAATACGATGGTTAACCATATCTGTATTATTATTACATGAACAAAAGTAGGGGCAATTGTGCAAAGTAATAATGAAAAGAAACATACATGAAAGTTGACATTTTTAATACTTAATGTTTCGCTTTTCAAAATCTTGAAACATTTAACACTTTTGAGTACTTTTGTGATCCATATGATAGGTTGATCGCTTTCTGCCTTGATTTCTCCTGAATAAAACGGGCATTTTTAGCTTCAGACAATGAATGCTGAGGGTGATTTTTACCAGTTGAGCTGTGAATCTACCACCTTCAAAATTTCAGTAGCTACATATGTTGTAAGAGTTAGAAGGACCTTTGGAGATCATATAAACCATCTTCCTCATTCTACAGACAAGGAAACTGAGGTTTACCTAAAATACTAGGTAGCGTAAAGACTTGGAGTTAGGAAGACCTGAGTTTAAAACTTGCCTCAGATACTTGATAACTGTATAATCTTGGGTAAGACACAACCTCTCTCAATACAAGTTTTCTGTCTATAAAATGACAAGAGTACCACTTCCCAGGGTTTTTGTAAGAATAAAATTAGATAAGGGGCGGCTAGGTGGCACAGTGAATAGAGCACCGGCCCTGGAGTCAGGAGTACCTGAGTTCAAATCCAGCCTCAGACACTTAACACAAAAAATTAGCCGTGTGACCTTGGGCAAGTTACTTAACCCCAACTGCCCTCCAAAAAGCAAAAAAAAAAAAAAAAAAAGAATAAAATTAGATAACATGTATGATGCTTCGCAAACCTTAAAGTGCTATGTAAATGTTAGCTATTGTAACTACAGTCACATAGCTAGTTTTAAGCAAAAGTGAAATGAAAAAATCCAGACCTCTGACTCCCCAGAGTATATTATTCACTCTAATATCTGCAGATCCATACTTTTCTTTATCTATGAATGGCAAATTATATTAGACCCTTCTTGTTGCTATTTAAATATATAGTTATTTTAGAAATAATCATAAAAACTTATCAAAACAGCCAGAAATTAATTGGGTGATATGACTGATCAATGTCAGCGAAAGAGCTCTAAACCTTCCTGCACAAATCCAGTAGGAGTCAGCTGAGTTCATCCCTAAAGACCCTAAATTACTAATAGCATTGCTCAGGCGGGAAGATGCGCAGCTCTGGGGATTTTTTTTAAAGTAAAGAAAATGTGCTGCCATAACAAAACTATGATAGGAGGGCAGAGAGATTGATTCTTGAGTGTCTGATGGTATTTAAAATAAATATTTTTGGTCCTTGATTCAATAGCTTTTGAAACAGATGTCTTCCATCAAACAAGAGTAAAGAGTATTTTTTCTTTCTTCTCAAGCTTAACTGAAACACTTGTAGTTTGTATACAGAAACACAATCCCTTGATAGAGATTTTTTTCCCCTTGCATGCTTCACTTTTCAGAACTGCCCTTGATACAGTTCAAGAATGTCTCTCGGATGAGGTGGTGTAAATAATGCAGCTTTACATTGTAGGAGGCAAGGGGGAGAGAGGGGAGTGTTTGCCAGACTGCTAAGGAATAAGAAAAGAACATTGCAGAGGGAACAGGCCTACAGCAGTTTGAACTTCTGATAACCTGTTATCGCTTCCAGGGCTACCCCTCCAGCTAGCTGCGCACCCTTCCCTATAGCCAGCTGTTGTTTCTGGAAAACTCATTGTAGAGTTCATAAACTGAATGCTAAAACTTGTAGTTCTGACCCAATGTGACCAAGAGGCTGCTGATTTTGCTGCGAACAAAGCAAAGGAAAAATAAAGCAGCTTGTGCAATTGGGGAACAATAGCCAGTACTGTACTGGAAAGACCAAGACAGCTTGATCTCCACATACTTCATTTCCATAGCTTCAGCAGAATGGGGATCACAGAACCTACCCCACAGTCCAAGGTCTGAGAAGGTAGCTCTCTGTTAATATAGCCATTACCCTAAACACAGGCTCATATGCCCAGGGGCTGAAAGAATCAGTCATCAAGTATTTTTTTATTAAGTACCTGCTGTGCTGGGTGCTATGTGCGGTGATAAAAAGCGTGCTAGGCACTGCATGTGGATGTCTCTGTCCCCAGAGTTAGCACAGGTCCTTGTATGTGCACAGGGGGTCTTTAACAAATGTTTGTCCAGTTGTACTGAGGAAAAAAAAGAGGAAATGGAAATGGAAATGGGAAGGGAAGGAAAGCAAAGGGAGAAGGGAAAGGGGAAGGGAAAATGAAAGGAAAAGGGAAAGGGGAAACGGAAAAGGAACAGGGATGGGAAGGGGAAAGGGGAAGGGAAAATGGATGGGGGGAAAGAAAAAGGAAGGGAAAGGGAAAAGGGGGGAAAGGGAAGAGAAAGGGGAAGTCAAAGGAAAAATGAAGAGAAAAGGGAAGGGGAAAAGGGAAAGGGAAAGGGAAAAAAGGGAGAAGGAAAAGGGAGCATGAAGAAGAAAGGGAAGTAGGAAAGGAAAGGAAAAAGAGGTGGAAGAAAGGAAGGGAGGGGAGTAGAAGGGAGATAAGCTATATATAGCCTCTGCCCCAGAGAAGCTTAGTCTAATTCAGAAGACAAAATGAACACATTTCAAATGAATGGAGAACAATGGATTTAGAAGACACCTTATCAGTTTTCTGGTTCACGCCCTCATTTACCAGATGTGAGAATGGGGTTCAGTCACTCAAATAATAAAAGCTCGAGCAGTATCAAAAGCCTAGCTCCTCTGACTCTAAGCCATCACTGCACTATGATGATTCCTTAGTGGCTAAATTGTGCTACTGACCCTAAATATAATAGTTTAGAGAAATGAGAGATTAGGGTACATTGGAATGGTAAGAGAAAGATTAGGGGACCGAATGGAGCCTGAGTTAGAAACTGAAAGATGGGAAGGACACAGCACGGTATGGTGGAAAGGAGAATGTATTTGTAGTTAGAGGATTCTAGATATGCTACTTACGACCTCTATAATCTTCAGCAAGTCACTTATACTTTCTAGGCCTCAGTTTCATCATCTGTCAAAGTTCTAGAGTTTTATGATGTGTAGAGAAAGAGATGAGGTGGTAGCGTATATTCTAGCCCAGAGTTCCAACAGTAGAAGCAAAGGCATCCGGGTGAATGACCCTCTGATCGACAGTAAGGACATCCGCTGGTCCGATGGAAATAGAGGATGCTGTAGGAAATTAGTTTCAGTGGGATAACAGGCAATCTGCGGATGACCTTAAAAGCCAAGAAGAGAACCAGGGTTTGAAGCCTTAGAAGTAGGGATTAGGAAATTGTGCTCTTTAGCATGAAGTAGAGTCTGCCAAGTAAAAAGAAGGTGATATTTGAGACAATCTATTTATTCACAGTAATGGAATTTGAATATTTTATACTCATGAATTCTTTGCACCTGTTATAACCAGGTTGATGGCGGATGAGTCTTTACAATGAACAAGAAACCTTTTGCTTTTATAATTACCTGAACCTCAATTACAGAAATACATGTCCCCCAGAAATCAAGCAAGGAAATAAAAACACTCAGACTATACAAAGGTAGGCATAAAACCATTTCCATTTTGTGAGTCTCCTCACATACGTCACTGCTAGTTTTCTTGAACTCTCATCTTTTGGCATCTTGGAGTCATCTTCTGTGACACAAAGACACCAAGTCTTGATCTCTCTTTTTTTTTCTCCATGGTAGGTAGTTCAAAGAGGGACTCTACCTTTTGATTGACTCTGCATTGAATCATCATTGCACCCTCATTCCTACCTCCATGAGTTGATTGTCCTTTTTGAGTGATCTATTCTTAAAGACTATAACCAATACTCTAACCAAGTGAGGAATGTGACAAATGTTGCTGAAACAAATGTTCATGACTAGATTCACTTGTTTGTTTTGTGTTCTGCTTTGTATTGCTTGTTTTGATCATTTCAGTCAGAAATTTGTAGGGGAGTGGGGTAGGTCTGGACCTGTGGTTTCATTGGTACAGGGAATCCCTAGTGAGAAAACTCCTTCTACCAATGCAGATCAGAAAATTCTGAAATTTTTAGTCTTGGGGAGTTGCATTGGGCACTGAAAAGTCAAGTGACTGTTTCAATCTGATACTGCCAATGTGTGTCAGAGACAGGACTTGTGTCCATCCACATATTCAGCAATTGTGATATAATCTCCTTCAGGGTTAGGAGTGTTTCAGTGTTTGTATTTGGATCCCCAGTGCCTAGCACAGTGCTTGGAATGGAAGATCAAATAAAATAATGTATGTAAACCAATTCACAAATCTTAAGGCACTACATAAAAATGCTATTAGAAGGGGGAAGAAGAGCATAAAAATACTTATTGACTGATTTTCCTCTCAATAAAAAAATAGCTGTATTATTTATTTCCCCATTCCTGATGAATTTTATGTAAGGTCATCTGGTCTTCATTCTTTTTTCTAATTTAATGGTAGCCTTTTATTGTTTCTAATACAACTTCCATAAAAGAAGCCAGTTGTTTTCTTCCTATAAAGATATAGTCCATTTCATTTCATGGCTTTTGGGGCTTGAAATGTTTAGAGCATCCCTGCTATTCTTTGTGAAGGAAATACTCATGATATACAGATATGAGACTTTGTTTTGGGTTTTTTTTTCAAAGTCTTATATCAGAACCATATTTCCCAACTTTTTTTGGCTTTTTAAAAATTCTGGCTTCTCCTTCATATTGATGGCACTAAATATCACTTTATATGTTGACTTGGTTAGGAAGCATTTGTCAAATTTTCATGGAATTCCTCCGCTACAGATGTTACCTTTTTTTACTTTTTGGTCCAAATCTGTGATTTTATTTGGCACAGGGAACCCCTCTACCAGTGTAGACTGAGAACTGCTTAGTTGAAACTTAATAGTTTTAGAGAATTCTCTAGGCCCTGAAAACTTAAATTACTTAGCTAGGGTCATATAGCCAGTATTCATTAGCAGCAGGATTTGAACCCAAGTCTTTCAGTCTCCAAGACCAATTCTATCCACCATTCCAGGTTGCCTTTCATTGGTACACACCTTGCAGTTATCTTCTTCGATATCTAATACTGCTTATGCTCAACATCATCGTAAGATTAGATGACCAAATGTTCCCATGAAATGAAACTTCTTTTTAGCTATGGGCAAACCAAGTTCTTTGTTTGCCTTTCCAAGGAGGATGTATAAGTCACTCTTTCATTGGGTTACAACTTCCTTTTGTTATCCGATTTCAATTATTGCAAGAAAGTGAATATTTATGTATTTCATCTCTTCCTCTAGCATCACAACATGCTGCTGGGCATTTGACAAAGATCTTCAATTTAGAGTGCCAATAGCTAAAGTAATATTTTTAGATGAGCCCCAAAGAGTGCGATGCTTACCAACCTCTGTCCCCTCATGGTACTCCACAACCCTCACTACAGAAGCAGAGGAGTGCTATTATTTATTACTCTTTTTTTGAAGGGTTGCTATGACCAAAGAATTTAACACAATAGCTTAATAGATTCCACAATTCGATACAACAAGTCAGGCAGTGATAAAGTAGCATTTGTGTTTCTTCTTTTATGTTGAAAATGAAGCACTAGGGGCAGTTTGGTGGCTCGGTGCACCGAGCACCGACCCAGAGGACCTGAGTTTAAAACCGGACTCAGACACTTACTAGCTGTGTGACCCTGGGCAGTTACTTAACCTTGATTGCCTCAAAAATAAAATAAAATGAGGCAACAGTAGATAGAGCACTGCATGCAAAATTAGGAAGACATAAATCTGTCCGTGGACACTCACTCTGTGACCCTGGGAACTCATTTAACTTCTCTGCCTTAGTTTCTTCTTCTGTAAAATGGGAATAATAATAATAATAATAATAATGATAGTAATAATAATATCTACAAGGGTTGTTGTGAAGATAAAGTTAATATTTGTAAAGCACTTTGCAAACTTCAAAGCATTGCGTATAGATACTAGCTATCGTTAGTAACAATTTAATTACTTATAGGAAAGATTCTTAAATTGTATATCCAAGTCCTATCAATCCGACCTCCACAACACCCAGCATGTGTACCCTTCTTTCCATTGACTTGGCCATCACTCTTGTTCAGGCCTTCATCATCTCTTTCCAGGGCTATTCTAATAGTCTTCTAATGAGTCTCTTTGCCTCCCCATGGTCATAAATTCTTCACACAACTTTCAAAATAAAATTCTTAAGGCACAAAGATATGACCATGACATTCTTCTGATCAAAAGCTTTGGTGACTCCCACCTCTAAAATATTACCACTAGAATAAAATACATGCCCTGTAGCAGTTAAGGTCCTCTGCAAGTGATTACCAGTCTTGCTTTGCATTATTTTCTTTTATGCACTCAACATTTCAGGCAAGTCATACTACTCGCTGTTCCCTTGAGCACAACAGTCTTTCACCAACCTCCATGTAGTTGCATAGGCCCTTTCTCCTGCCTAGAATGCACTTCCTCCTTTTGCAATCCTTATTTTCCTTCAAGACTCAGTTCAGATGTTATGTCCACCGTGAAGCCTGTCCTGATTTCCCACAGGAATTAGTGGTCTTTCTTTCAAATATTGCTGAAATTCTTTGTCTTATTTGTCCTTGCTCCCGTTTCTGTCAGTTGATAGATCAGTCTGGTGCACAGCCTTCATTTCCTCCTAAGATAGAAAGATACAGTCTTAAAAATAGCTTATTGAAAATAACCAGTTATCAGGTCGGCAAATTAACAAAATTCATATTTCTTATTGGATTTTTTAAAGACATGAGTTCTTTTTTAATGAAATGGAGGGACGTGTTGGCACAGTGAAACAAGGGATAAATGTAGTAGCAGAGGAACTGAGTGTGAGCCACAGGATTGACACTTACTATTTCTGTGACCTTAGGAAGCTCATGGCACCTGTCTGGGACTTCATATTCTCCTCTATAAAAATGGACTAGATTCCTTCTTAGGTCAGCTCTAGTCATCCTATGAAAATCTGGTCAAATGTTCTATGTACACCAACCTTTTAATGAATATTTAGTTGATTTTCTAGAATGATTTTTTTCATCTCATGCATTTTTCTTTTCTTTGCTAGAAGTACATAGCTATTCCTTCACTATACAGCTTCATTATTACATTACTTCAATAAGGGGAAGATATAAGCAGTATTAATATGACATATGCTTTTGACATGAAAAGAGTTCATTTACCTCTTGAGATTAAAGTTGTTTTGTTTTGTTTTAGTTGTTACAGCAAGATGTTAAGAAAGATTAAAAATGATCTAGCACTAGAAATCATTCCCAGTTCTTTGATTACCCAAATTGTGACATATGTGCGGATGATGTAAGTGGAGGCAAGACTTTAGTCAAGAGTCAGCTGTCTAGTAGTAAATGCATGGCAGGGTGTCTCATGACTTGAGGGTTCTACCACTGGTTTAGTTAGGAGAATGAAGTTTGACCTTGTGTAGAATGTGCCAATATGCATAATCCTAAATACTTCAATATCTGTCCAAGTGGCCTTTAGGGCATATTGAGCAAATGAGTTATTGCACCATTCAATGATAAGCCATACAACTGAACCATCTCAATGAATTTCCTGTTACTAATGGCTAGGGAGCTCTCAAGGCAAAGAGGAATCCTAGATACAACTCTCTTAGTTTTGTCCAGATGTCATAACAATGTAATATTATTGATACCCATCATATGAATACCATCATTTCAATGTAAGAGAATGTCCCTTTAAGGTTCTGCACTTTCATATAGAATAGTTTGGTACTGAAAAGGGCAGAAAGTTTTATTGTTGGTCAGTCATTCTGTTGTGTCTGACTATTCATGACCCCATGGACCATAGCATACTAGGTCCTTCTATCCTCTATCTTTTCGTCTACTGTCTATCCATCATTGTTACTAGAAAAAAAACATAACTTCGACTATATGGGATTTTGTTGGCAAGGTGATGTCTCTGCTTTTTAGTATGCTGTCCAGATTTGCCATAGTTTTCCTTCCAAGGAGCAAGCATCTTTTAGTTTAATGGTTAGAGCCATCATTTGCAGTGTTCTTTGAACCCAAGAATATAAAATACAGTACTGCTTCCATTTCTTCTCCCTCTGTTTGTCTGGAAGTGATGAGACCAGTTGTCTACATCTCAATTTTTTAAAAATTTTAAACTTTAAACCAGCTTGTACACTTACTTTCTTCTTTTCACCCTCATCAAGAAGCTTCTTAATTCCTTTTTACTTTCTGTTGTCAGTGTGGTGCCATCTGCATATCTGAGATTGTTGATATTGCCCTTGGCAACCTTAATTCTGGCTTTTGATTTGTCCAGCCTGGCATTTTATACAATGTATTCCACATAAAGTTAAATAAATAAAGTGGCCATGTGTTCCTATGCACCAGATATGTTCCTAGCAACATTCATATCATGTATCCATAGCATCAGACTTTCTTTTGTCATCAGACACCTTTGCAACTGAGTTTCCTTTTGGCTTTGGCCCAGCTGCTTCATTAATACTGGAGTTACTTGTAATTGTCCTCTTCCTCAGTAGTGTATTGGACATCTTGTAACCTGAAGGCATTATCTTCCAATGTCACCTCTTTTATCATCTTAGTGTTGTCCATGTGGTTTTCTTGGCAAAAAATACTGGAGTGGTTTGTCATTTTCTTTTCTGGTGAATCACCTTTTCTCAGACCTGTCCATCTTGGATAACTCTGCACAGTATAACTCATAGTTCTGTTGAGCCACACAAACCCCTCTACCATGACAAGGCAGTGATCAAGGAGGCGGGGGGAAGAGGAGAAAGGAAATACAGGAGTGTGAGTAAAAAAGTACTTTTGCACAAAGAAAAGGAATTAAATCTATTAGTTGAAGCTATGGGTTATTGCCTCTTTCATAGGTAAAAAAGCTTAGTATTTTAAAGAGGCAGGAAAAAACCTTGTTTTAATAAAAAATTGCTAAAAATCTGTTATACTATGAGCCTTTTGCTTGCAAAAAAAGACAAAATGAACTGTGGCATAAATACAAAGGCTTAAATTACCTTGTAAAGTATGTAAGGCGATGACTCTTCTGCATATGAACAGCATGATGGTTTGAAGAGGGAAGAGAAATAGTTTTTATTAATTAAAAACAGATAAAATCAGAATATAAAGATATGTAGCCATCAGAAGCACAACTTAGTTGAATTGTACCTCTTTGGAAATTATAGAGTTGCAGAATATCGTGGTCCCCTAGCTAATTTGCACATAACCACTTTAAAACTTAAGAGTTTAAAGCATGCAAAATGAAAAATCACATACGGTTTTTGGAGACTAAATAAGATTATATAAGGACTATTGATGTTATAGTGGAGATTCAGTGAGTTTTTACCTCATAAGTGAAGGGTAAGTCACTGAGTACCAGGAGATTTTGACTTAAGGTTATAAGAAGAGTAAAGAGCCTGGAAAGTGAATATTAAAGACTGAATAAACAGCAAAGGCGATCTTTATTGGAGATAAGTGAAGAAACTGAAGTTAAAGGAGTCAGATGACAAAAAGTATTCAGCAGGTAGATCCTGATTGGTTGAAGAGAGACTGAAGCTCATTGGATGCAAGCTTTATGTCACTTATTTCCTTCAACATACTCCAAGTTTAAGGGAAGCGAAACCTTTCCAACATTTATATTATCCTCTGATGCAACCTCCAATTTGAGAGGGAAAAGTAGAGGGGGATGACAGTCTTCGCAGCTGCTTTGCCAAGAGCTCTATTTGCTATGATTGGTTGATGCAGCATATTAGTGGGTGAATAGCTGCCTGGGCATGTCTGCATTATCCAGAGAGAGAGAAAGAGAGTCAGCCTGATGAGCTTTGCAGTTCTCTGACTTAAAGAGAACTGCTAAATAAACTAGGAACATAGCACATTCTCAGTGCCTTCTTAAGGGTGATTGTATGTTGAAAGAGTGTATAAATGCTTCATCAATTTCAGTGTGAGAGTAGAAGGGAAGAGGATTTGCCTAGCTGGCAAAGAGTAAGTAACAAAAGGGGAGCAGTTCGTTAGCCAAGAAGCATCTTTGTGTAGTGCAGATGTTCCTGAACAGAACAATGACAGAAAAGCAACTATTCAGAATTGTGAGTTACCAAAAGTACATGGGTTTTCCTCCCTTACATGCTTTCCTACCAAGTTTCCGTATTTTCTGTTTTCTCCGACAAACACTGAGTAAATTGGTGAGATAGTGTAACTAAAGTTTACCGGTGGATTTTGATATGCTCGATGTTCCTACATTTACTTTACACATATGAATACCTGTAATGATATTATTAATATTACTTCTGCCTTATTGTTAAGTAAATAGTCAGGTTTAAGATATAGAAGTGTGATCATTTGGAGTAGTTGATTTTGTGTAAATGGGAGCACACTGGCGGGGACTCAAAGCTAACAATATGAGTAGGGGAAGTTTTTTCCCCCCATAATTGTGTTATCTTAAGGATTCTAAAAGTGTCTGAGCACAAGTACATGTACTCTGGGAAAGTAGACCTACCTATGTAAGGCCAAATTAGAGAAACCAATCCAGGTCAGAAACTGTGTAGGTATCCACATGTCCATGTGAGAAGTGTGAGGTGCTATAGTGTTAAATATAGACATTCCACAGGTATTACACTAGAATGAGCATGGAATTTGTTAGACTAAGGAAGAACATTACACTTTCTTCCACCAAAATATGATTTAAAAAAAATGTAAAACTAGGGTAATGACTGCTCTATGCTCAAGTTGAAAAACACAAAATGAAGTTATCTGTGAGAAAAATTTTTTCCTTTTTAAAAAAAATTTTCTCCCCTCTCTTCCCCTTCCCTCCCCCCCCCCCATGGCAGCTTGCAATCAATTATAGGATCTGCAAATACTTTCACATTGGAAATTAGTCTGGTTGTATAGAAGGGTTGTTACCAATGGAATGAACAATGGGAAAGAAGAAACAAAACCAAACATGGAAAAGAAAGAGAGCATGTAGTTTGCTTCAGTCTCCATTTAAACTCTGTTCTTTCTAGATCTTTCTCTGAATATAGACATCTCCTTCCATCCTGAGACTTTAAGTTGTCTTATAACCTTGTGTTGCTGAGAAGAGTCCAGTTTATCAAAGCTGGTCATCACATATACGTTGTGTCTGTCATGGTGTGCAAATTTCTCCCAGCTCTGCTCTTCTCACTTAGTATCAGTTTGTATAAGGCTCCCCAGATGAATATGAAGTCCATCTGCTCCTCATTTCTTATAGCACAATAGTATTCCATTACATTCATATGAAACAACTCATTCAGCCATTCCCCAATTGATGGGTATCCCCTTAATTTCTAATTCTTTGCCACCACAAAAACAGCTAGCATGAATATTTTTGTACATATGGGTCTTCCTCCCACTTCTATGATCTGTTTGAGATACAACCCTAGAAGTGGTATTACTGGGTCAAAGGGTATGCAATTATTTATAGCCCTTTGGGCATAGTTTCAGATTGCTCTCCAGAATGGTTGAATCAGTTCACAACTCCACCAACAATGCACGAGCATTTCAATTTTTCCATGTCCTCTCCAGCATTTGTGTGAGAAATATTTTTAAAGATTTTCCCAAGTTTATTTAATATCTGTATTAATTTAACTTCCCTGGGCTTATTTCCTCCAGGAAGGAAGAAAATAAGGATGTTAAGAGATGGACGGTATCACCTCTTTTGTTGCTGTTATTTCAATTGTTGTTCAATTTTCAGTTGCGTTTGACTCTTTGTGATCCCATTTGGGCTTTTCTTAGCAAAGACACTGCAGTTGTTTGTCATTTCCTTCTATGGTTCATTTTACAGATAAGGAAACTGAGGTTAAACAGGGTTAAGTTAGTTGCCCAGGGTCACATAGCTAGTAAGTGTCTGAGGTCAGATTTGAACTCAAGAATATGAGCACTCTATCCACTGTGCTACCTAGTTGCCCAAATCACCTCTGACACCCCATCTATCCTCAATCTTTGTTCAAGACACCATGATTAAATCTATAGATGTGACATACTATGAAAACAAAATTAACAAGAGTTAGAAACTGATTTGGTAGCATGAAGGAGAGAGAGGAGTTGAGAATAACCCTAAGATTATCACAACCTGGGTGATCAGAAGCATGGAAATGTCTTCAACTGAAACTGGGAATTGTGGTGGATAAATGGATGTGGGTAGAGGGAGAGATAAGTCAAGTGAAGACAGCAAGATTTTTAAAGTACCTACTATGTTCCAGCCATATGCTAAGCATCAAAGATGCGAAGAAAGGCAAAAATAATCTCTCCTGCCCCCCACCCCCCAGAGCTCACAATCTAATGATGGAAACAACATGCAAACTATGGGACCAATTGGAGATACTCTCTGTGGGCAGGTACTACCATTGAAGGGGATCAGAAAAGAATACAGTAAGATGTTTTCATTCAGTCATTTCAGTTGCTCCCGATTCTTTGTGATCCCATTTGGGGTTTTCTTAGCAAAGACACTGGAGTGGTTTGTCATTTCCTTCTACAGCTCATTTTACAGATAAGGAAACTGAGTTAAGTAGGGTTAAATTAGTTGCCCAGGATCACATACCTAGTAAGTGTCTGAGGCCAGATTTGACTTGGGTCTTCCTGACTCCAGGTCTGATACTTTATTTACTGTATCATCTAGCTGCTCCCACTGAGACTATAAGATCATAAGATCATAGATCTAGTCCTAGAAGAGACCTCAGATTCTGTCTAGTCCAGTCCTCTTATTTTACAGATGAAGAAAAATCCCCACAGAACTGAAGTGACTTAAAAGTAAGCTTTAGAGCTAGAGACAAGATGGCAAAGTAACACAAGCATTTTTGCCAAGTTCTCTGAACACATTCCCTCTATAACAACTTTTTTGAAGTGCTAAACTGAATTCTAAGCAAGAAAACCAACAAAAAGTCCCAATGAGTCATTTTTCCACCCCAGGGCAGCTTAGGAAGACAGAAAGAGAAGTCAGTGGACACAGAGTGGGGACTAGCCAGAACGTGACACAATGGAAACAGCAATGGCTACGGGCTGTGGTTATGGCAGTAACATAAGGACTGACCCAGTACCCAGTGATGATAAGGGGACCAGGTAATACCTAGACAGAAAGAGATCCTAGGGTACCCATGTAATAGTTTTTCCTAGGAAAAATTTGGCAACTCTCTCACTTGCTATTCAGTTCCAGATCTTAGTTCTAGGGTGGAGAGGAGTGGTTACAATCCTGGATAATGACTACAAGGCAGTGATCAGATCTTTCTCTGAATTACATCATTATGGAAGCAACAAAAATTTAAGGTCCCTAGACTGAATTATGAGTAGGAAAAGGACATAAAAGATAAAAAGGCTAGGCATATTCTCCCTCACTTCTGCCCTGCCCAGAGGTGAGCATAGACCAATTCTAACATAATGTTCAAAGTAGAGAAATATGGTGGGAAAATAATGAGCGAATGAAAAAAACAACCCACCCATCAAAAGCTACCGTGGTGACAGGAAAGTTCAAAGCACAAACTCAAAAGAAAACAATGATTGGAAAACATCTACAAGCAAGGCCTCAAAGAAAAATGCAGAGGATGCAAGAATTCCTCGAAGAGCTAATGAAAGAGGTTTTCAAAAGAGCAAAAAATGATACAAAAATCAAATAAGAGTAGTAGAAGAAAAACTGAGAAAAGAAAATTATAAAAAAAATTAGAAGTACAAAATATACTGAAGACAATAACTTCTTAAAAACCAGAAGTTTTAGAACTGGAATGGAAACCCAGGTCCTCTGACTCCAAATGCCTTTTCACCATACCATGTTACAACCATCAACCAGCAGGCAGTTAATGATGGGTGACTACAACACAGGAGAAAAATTAAAGTAGAATATATAGATGTGGAAGTCATCAACATTAACATTTTTTTGGGAGCTGATGAGTTTACCACCAGAGAGAATGTACAACAGTGGTATCAAATTGGACCTCATAATAACTTCAAAAATAGCAAAATAACATTCTCTATGTTCTATTGCATTTTTATTTAATTTATTAAAAATTTCCTAGTTACATTTTTCTCCGGTTCAAAATGCCCTAGGAAGTACTGTGGGCCTTGACAGCCAACCTCTAGCACAAAGAATGAAAAAAGAAAAATCCTGAGACAGAATCCTGGAGAACACACACCCATAGCTAGGGGCCAAGATATGGATTCTGCCTTAGCAAAGCAGATTGAGATGACATGGGTAGACAGGCAAAAGGTCAACTGGGAGATCTGTCATGAAAACCCAAGGAGAAGAGAATATCCAGGTTGAGAGGGAAGTCAACAATATTAAATACTACATTGAGGTCTACAAGGAATAGAACTGAGAAAAAGCCACTGGATGCTATTGTTATTGGGTTCTATTATTTCCCCTTATGTCCAGAAGAAACACGAACAGCTGGACAGTCTGTTGATAATCTGAATAATTCATGTGAAATAATTTATTTCACTATTTATTCACTAATTCAATTAATTTATCCCCTTCAGACAACTCCCAATATTAGGCAACTTGTGCCATAGTCTGATTCCATTCCCATCCACATCCCCAACCATCTACACACACACACACACACACACACACACACACACAGATCTATCTACAACCTAAAAAAAGTACATTGGGTGTCAAATTCAGAACTAATGGATTATCAGGAGTATTTGTTTCCCCCTGTTCCCATAACACACAAGCCCTTTCAAAAACTAAAATTGCCTGACAGGATCATGACCAGCTAGATCACGTCTCTTCATGCAATTCCCTCCTCCACTGACGTGCATTGCTAAATCTGATCTGTAAAAATCTAACTAAAAACTTGACTACTCTGGGAAAGCTCCTCAATGGCCTTGCATAAGGGAGCTTAATCAATATTGGTTGAGTTGAAAACAATAGTTGGTTAGAACAACTTTACATGAGGCACACTTATTTCTGAGATAACGTATCAGTCATATAAAGGTATGTGTCAGGTAGCAATGTCTCCTTCAGAGGGAAAAATTAGAAGCGATGAATGGAAGTTGCAGAGAGAGAAATTTTAGGGGGTTGGAATATTTGCCATAAGCCAAACTCAATGAGGATACATATGGACAGGGAACTAGCTTGACCCACTCCCTCTGTGGATCAACTGAGCAGCTGAGATACTCTATCTTGCAAGTGAGAAAGTGACTCGTTTATTAGCTATGTTCCATTTCAACGTGAACTTAATAGGAAGAATGTTTTATAGCAACCACTTTAAGTTTCAATTCACTTTCCCCAGGGACCAGAATATAGAGGGTAGATTGTGGTCTGAATCACAGGCCATATTTCTGTATTTAAGTTCTTGGTGAATCTTTTCAGTATATATTTTGAAAAATCATTTTGTAAAAGCTAGTTTATGTTAATTTTTTATCAATAATGTTGAAGAGATTTTACCAGGTCGAAATGATATTAGGTGCTGTTCATACATACTAAGGTGGAGAAGTCTTGCTCCAGGGACCTGATCTGACAGTTTTAAGTGTGAGTTGGCAGAGTAGTTGCCTATCCTGTATGTACTTCTCAGAGAACAAACAATCTATGGGTTATCAGGATGGCACAAGATTACAATATTGTATCTTGGATACAAAGACAAACAGCTGATCTGGAGACTAAAAACTATGAGACAAGCAAATGGCCAAGTTCATTGGACAATAAAGAAACCAGCAAGTGTGGAATTGTTGATTCTGGTGATCCGTAATATGGTGAGACCATAAGGCTTTATTCCAAGGCAAGAAATTTAGAGGGTGACAATTCTTTCTAGATGTATTTCTTTCCTTAACCACTAGGCTCCTAAGGGGAAGCAGAGGAAGCTTTCTTCTGGAGGATATTTTTTTCTCTGCCTAGTACTACCCAAAGAAGAGATAGTACTTACTGCCTCCTGGCCGTCCCCTGCCCATCCCAATCTGGCTACTATGGTAGTGGAATTATGCCTCCTCTCCCAGCAGCTGAAATCTGAGTCCAATCCCCCTGCCTCTAATTGACGGCTCCCCCTCCATTTTGTTGTTATTCCTCAAATTCCTTGTCCCAGATGCTATCCACTTACTCTATTCTCCAGTATCAACCAAGTCTCTTAGCTTCACAGAAATCTCTTGGTGTCCTAGGAGGGATTTTGTCCCTCACCTTGGACTACCCCCCCCCAAGTGAACCTCTTTCTTCTCCCCTTTATACCCCAAAATTATTATTTTTGTTCAGTCATTTTCAGTCATGTCTAACTCTCCATGACCCCATTTGGGATATTCTTGACAAAGATAATGGAATAGTTTGCAATTTCCTTCACCAGCTCGTTTTACAGATGAGGAAACTGAGGCAAATAGGGTTAAGTGACTATTCCCAAGTCACACAGCTAGTAAATATCTGAGGCCAGATTTGAACTCAGGAAGACGAGTGTTCATGACTCCAGGTCTGGCACTCTATCCTCCCCTCAACAATTAACTAGCTGTGCCCCCAACAATTAGCCTAGGCACAAAAATTACTAATTATGATTCTGTCTATACTTGAAGCTATCTGTTCATACTAGAATATTAATATGAAAATATGAATGTCAGTCTTCATTGTTAATAAAGTCAGCTCTTCCCAGCAAAAGCAAGCAAATATTTTATTAGTCTTTCAATTCAAATGATGCTCAAATTTTAGCAACAGTGTTATTGCTGGGAAGTTTGATTGCTGACTCCATATCAACAATAAGGTACAATAAATAAGTGATCAACTTTATAGGAAGAGTTGAAAATCATCAAAGAAAAAAAATCACAGATGTCATGGCAACAAGGCAATTCTGACCCACTTTTAAAACGGATCTAAGAAAATAGAGAAGAAAAACCTTCAATTGAATTCTACAATAAATATGGCAGCCATTGTCCTTTTTTCTATTTGATAAGATAAACATGGGTCAGTCCTGTTTCCAGTGAGGCCTGCCTTTGCTCCTAGGTTTGCACTGAGGCTTTCTATTCATTGGCCTGAAGGGAATAATGGAAACCAAGTCTACCTGGCCTGCTTATCTTAACTTTTCCAGATTGGTAGGGAGAGTCCTATTGCACAAGGATGATGAAGTGTTCTGAAAGGTGTTTTTTTTTTTTTTCAAATGAGTCTTGAATTTTTGTATTGTTAACATGCCCTTAGGCTCCTGAGACAGGAACATTTTTGCAAATCTAAAATAAATAAATGGAGGAGGCTTTCTATCCACAGAAAAACACAGGGTGTTTGCATGAATACCTCTCTTACTTGATTTCTTTGACCTGAGAACTCCAAATGAAACTCAGAAGAAACTGCCAAGTTCCCGAAGCTGGGAACAGGACCCACATGATTCCTATTCTCCTTTAACTACCTGAAAACATTACCTCATAAGAAAGGGTAAAAAGTTACAATTCAATGACAAACACCAACAATGAAGGAGATAAAATACAAAGAGAAAGCTAATCTTCAGAGTTGAAGTCCCATATTTATAGTACAAAAACCACATCAAATTACTAATAAAAAAATCTAAATTAGGTTACTTAATCTAACCTGTTTCCCAGGTTTCCTTTCCTTGTTCCCAATCCCTGGGCTCCCCAACTCCACTCCTCTTCTGACTTTTAGTCTTTGTTTCTCTCTGCCCAGACTTGTTTTTATTCATCAACCTTGATTCTGCTCAGTTCCTCGACCTATCAGTCCTTCCAAGGGCTGGGCCCCAAAAGTCCTGGGATTAGTGGCAGGTATTAGGTTGGGGCAAAGATTTTGTTTCCCTGTCACGGCCTAGGGAGGGAACACTGAGAATGGTAATTTCTAGCATTTACATATTTTATCTCATTTGTCTCACAACAACTTAGTGAGAAAGGACTATATTTTATTATTATCTAATTTTGCAAATGAGAAAGGTAAGGTTCTCAGAGGCCAATTTTCCCTTAGTCACGTACAATAGCCAGCAAGTGTCAGAGATAGATTTCAAATCTGAGACTGGTATAATGGGAAAGGTGAGGGACCTGGATTTGAATCCCACCCCTGTAACTTCTGGGAGCTGTGTGGGCACAGGTAAATCATTTAATTTTTCTAAGCCTAAGTTTCTCCATCTGTAAAATAGATTTAAAGAGAATACCTACCATCTAGAGCAATTCTGAGGATCAGATCAGAAAGGGTAACATAAACTATATATGTTAATAGTGATGATGCTAATGCTGATCACCACAGAGACAGAAAAGGGCTGACAGAGGGAGAACAATAGAAACAGCAGCCGTGTTCTCATGGCTAATATATTTACTATGCCCCTGTTGCAGTCCTGAGCCTCTCTGTTCCTTGCTTTTGACTCTTCTTAAGAGTCAGTTTGAGGGAGCACAGCTTTTGTCATTTCTTCATCCAACCACTGTCACCCATACCTAGTAAGTTACATGAATGCAGACAGGTTGTCTCAATGGTCACATACAGTTCAAATTGAAAACAGTCTTTGTTCTAGTCTGATTTCCCTTCATCTCCCTTCTTAGTATCTTCTGGAATTCTTTCCTACTCCCCTCTTTTCATGCTCCTCATATCCTGTTCAGAGTAAAATTTCCATTTTTTAAAATTGCAAAGTCACAAAAATGAGGGGTGTTATTGCACTTTAAGGAGAATCGAACATTTTGTAGAGTGTGCCACATTCATTGTTCCATGGTACACTTTAAAGAAAGGTGATGTGGTTTAATGGACATTACTGTGGGCTAGGATTTGGGCTTTGATGCCTAAGTTGTGGTCTAGTCTCTGCATTAACTGGTACAGTGATCTTGGGCAAATTTTTTTCCAATTTTATTATTTTTACATGGCATTTTAAAATATACTCCTCCCTCTACCCATCTGGATAGACTCACTTATAATAAAGGGGGGGGGGTTGGAAAGTATAGCAAAACTGATCAATTCATCAACCAAGGTCTACACTAAATGCATAGCTCCATGCAGATGGTACCCTACCTCCGCAAAGAAAGGAAAGGTTTTGGCCATTACAATTACGCAACATTCAATTTTTTAAATTTTGTTATAGGTATAATGATTGTCTATTTTTTTCTGGTTCTGTTTATTTTGCATCAGTTCATATAAATTGTCCCATGCATCTTCATTCTTTGTGTTCATTATTCCTTAGAGCACACTAATATTCTATTCCATTCACATATCACAATTATTTAGCCATTACAAATCAGTAGGGATCTACTTTATTTCCAGTGCTTCTGTAAATATTTTGGTCTATATGAGACCTTTCTTTTTGTCATTAGGATATTTGCCTAAGGGAGATCTCAGTGACTATAGACATTTTAGTTATTCTCTTAGCATAATTCTAAACTGATTTTTATGATGGTTAGACTAACAGAGATCATAACCACCCACAAAGTGTTTCTGTACTTCTATAACCCTTCTAAACTGGGCAGTTGAGTGGCTCCCTTCATATAGCACCAGGTCTCGAGTCAGGAAGAACTAAATTCAAATTCGACCTCAGATGCTCACTAGGAATGTGACCCTGGGGAAGTCACATAACCTCTGTTTCCTCATCTGTATGAGGATGATAATAGTACCTACTGGGGGCGGCTAGGTGGCATAGTGAGTAGAGGACCAGCCCTGGAGTTAGGAGGATCTGAGTTCAGGTCTGGCCTCAGACACTTGACACACTAACTAGCCGTGTGACTTTGGGCAAGTTGCTTAACCCCAGTTGTCCTCTAAAAAGCAAAATAAAACAAAATAAAATAAAATAAAATAAAATAATGCCTACTTCCCAGGACTGTTGCTGAGGATCAACCAAAATAATAATCATATAGTCCTTGGTTAGCATGGTGCTGGGTATCTAGTAAGCACTATATAAATGTTCATTACTATTATTCTTGTCATTGTCATCCTCATCTTTCAGTTTGGTTCTTCTTCCTTCACTTTTTCAACTTGTATGTCCTCTCCTGGCCTTTTCTCTATTCTTCATATTCGTTATTTCTTACAATGCACTAATATTCTATTAGAGGCATATCCTTGCAATTGGCTTAGCCATTTCCCATTAGTTGATCTTCTCCTATGTTTTTAATTCTTTGCTACTAAGAAAAGGGACGAATCACTTAAAATCAATAGGCCTCTGTTTCATGGTCTTTAAAATGGAAGATGAAAGTTTCTTTAAGATGCCTTTTTAAACTCAGGATTCTATAGAAATGGTAGGATGCAATATAGAACGTGTAAAAGATTTCCCTTAAAATAAGTCAAGGAGGTAAAATATAACTCCTACTCCATGATCCTCCCCCCCCAAACATCTAGATTTCTTTTTAATTATTCCCTAAACTGACTGTTACATAGGAAAGCAGCCTCTCTTTTTGAATATTTTCTTTTGGGGAAGGGTCTAGTTGGCTTCAAATCTTGCAAATGACCCCCCCCCCACTTTTCTGTTTTTGTTTTTTAGAAATGTAGCTCATTTACCTCTAGTTCAAAGATGACACAGCAACCACTTTTATACCATTTTGTTCTTACTATGCCTGCGATAAATCCTCTCCCAAGTGGATCATTATAACCTTTATTATGTGGAGAAATAACTTTCAGATGTAGGGAACTTTGGAATGTAAGTTTGTTTGAATTGTTTATAAAAAAATAATAATCCTAACTTTTGGATGCCATCAAAATATTTAGAATTGTAATGGGTTTTTTTTAAAACTTTTATAAATAATGTTTCCTTTCATCCAAAGAATTTCCATCATTTTACCAAAACTGAGTTTGATCCTCCCAGTGATGGGGTCAGAATGTTTTCCAGGCTCCCAAGGACACTTAAAACAGCTATTTACTCTATTTTAAGAAGGTGGAAGAATTGCCCCTCCCTAATGGTCAGTCATGATTGTCTACTAATATGCCCTGCATTGACCTCTGGTGCAAAAATCAGGCCATGGACAGAATCATCATCCCTACCTTGTAATTAAGAAGAATCAGTGTCCAGTCATGTTCTAATTGTGCTCCCGATGAATAACTGAATAAAATCAAATGAAACAATACTCCCAGGTCAACTCCTCGGTGGTAGGGAATGTTTTACTCACTTGTGCTGATATCTTCAATACTTAGCACTATGCCTGGAACAGAGTAAACATTGAAGAAATGTCTCATCTATCTATTAAGTAATTACTCTATGCAAAACACTACGCTAAGTAAGTAATGAGGCTACAAAAAAAAATCAAATCAGACAGTCTCTGCTCTCAAGGACCTTACAGTCTCATGAGGGAGAAAACAGAGAGTTTCAGATGCAAATCAAATGGAAATAGTCTTCAAGCTGTAACAGCAAGAAAGATTCGTTAGTGCTATTTTCCTTTTTAAAAATTTTATTTATTTTTAGTTTTTAACATTCACTTTCATAGAGTTTGAGTTTAAAAATTTCCCCCTCCTTCCCATCTGCCCTCCCCAGGACAGTGTGCCATCTGCTATAGATCATGCATATACAATCATATTAAACATTTCTACATTAGTCATGTTGTAAAGAAGAACTAAGTGTTGTTTCCACCACATCTGCTGAGGCCTTCAATTGTGCAAAGACGTTGATGGTGAGAACTTTGTTTTTCCAGGTCTTCAGTAGCTGTGGATATTAAGGAAGCTTGTTTTTCAGTTGTACCCAACTCTTCGTAACCCCATTTGGGGTTTTCTTGGCAAAGATACTAGAGTAGATTTCCACGTCCTTCTCCAGCTTAATTTACCAATGAGGACACTGAAGCAAACAGGGCAAAGTGCCTTTCCCGTGATTAGAGAGCTAGCAAGTGTCTGAGGTCAGATATGAACTCGGGCAGATGAGTCTTCCTGACTCCAGACCTAGCGCTCTACCCATGGCCCCATATTATGATAGTGAGGAGGTAGGGGCTGCAGTGCTGGATCTTATTCCACAACCACAAAGATTTTTCCCCTTAGTGATGGCTGCAAGGGGGTAGGTCAGCTATAGGGCCTGTGGTCTGGAGGAATACCACTGTACCCAAGGTTTCTGGGCTTACCTGAGCATAGGTGATAGCACTGGTAGCAACTGGAATGGCTAGCCCCTTATCCAAAGGGACTCCTCTTCTCAATGACAGCTGGAAGCAAGGCTGGTGCTCTGTGTTTTCATGTTCTTCCTGAAACAGAGTCCCAAAAGGTTGTGCTGACTACAGAAACCAAAAAAGATATTGCTTGTCTAAGGGAACCATATGGTTTCTGCTTTCCCATATCTCCAATGCCATTTAAGCACCATGGTTACTGGTGACTGAAAGAAGATGACCCATATGATCCTGAATTATGGAAAAAGAAAAGGGGGAGAAATGAGAAGGGATCTAACATCAATGTAATTTCAGTTCTTCAAAAGAAGGAACATAGATTATATAGTGGAATGGCTTGTGTGGTTTGTCCTTTGTTCAGACATCAGGGAGATGATGACATGACTTGCAGTTGACTTTGATGTGAGTGAGGGAGGCTGTGCAAGGGCACCAGCCTCACTTTCTCCTCCAGAGCCATCTGGGTCCAGTGGCCAGATGTTCATCAGGATGACCGGAGATGGTAGGATGCAATGGGAGACCTCAGCCCTTTTAAACTAAGGTCTTTTCAGATTCTCACTTTGAGTGAGGCAATACCCATTCAGTGAATAGGCCTCTTTGAAAAGTGAGTGGAGGTATGGCCCCTTTAATTAAAAAAAAAAAAACAAGCTGGGAGGGGAAGACTCTCAGGGTTACTGACCAAAAGAGCAACAATTACTCTTTACATTGCAAGTCATGTCATCATTTCCCTGATGTCATGGTCCTCTTTGAGAATGAGGACAAACTTTAACCTATTAATAGTTCAAGCTGCCTGAATGGGTCGCCACCCCTCCTCCAGCTGACCAGTTCCATTTAGGCATTTCAGCTCCTCCTGACCAGACTTTTCCTGATGTGCTTCTCCAAACTTATTTTGACTATTCCTTGGGTGACAAACATACAATCTATATTCAAGTCCTTTTCAAACAGTTCTACAAACTGTATTCCTTTAGCATAGGCTTTTAAAATTCAAGGTCACTTCACATGAAGCTTTGGGGTAGGACTTCAGTAGAGGGACATTAATATTTTATATGTAGAGTGTCCGGAAAGTCTTATTGTAGTTTTAAGCTTTATTAACTTAATTAAACTTTTAATAGCTTAAAATCGCATCTATATAACACATCTATATATGTACCCATCACATATGTGTATACATATACATATATGTGTGTATACACACACACAGATATGTGTGTAAAATGAGAGATAGCATAGCATAATGCAGGGGAAGGGAACCTGTGGCCTTGAGTCCGCATATGGCCTTCTAGGTCCTTGAGTACAACCTTTTGACTAAGTCCACATTTTACAGAACAGATTATTTTATTAAGGGGTATTTGTTCTGTGAAGTTTAGATTCAGTCAGAAGGCCTCCCTTGAGGGCTAGAGGCCTCCAGGCCAAGGTCCCCCATCCCTGGCACGGTAAATTCTCAAGAGTCAGAATACCAGGCTCCAAGCCTCTCTCTGACACTCCCCAACACAAATCTCCACACCTACTCCATCACTACTCCAGCTACTCTCTAAGACTGCACATTGGCAATTGTCATCTGCGTTGGTTGAGAGAGGCACCAAGGGCAGCTGGTAACCCAGTATACAGAGCATGAGACCCAGACTCAGAAGGGCCTGAATTCAAATCCCTGTCTCAGACGTTTTCAAGCTGTCTAACTCTGGGTCAGTTGCTCAAGCTTTCTCCACATCCCTTTTCTCATCTATAAAATGAAGACGATAATAATTGTGCCCACCTCCCTTCAAGAACTGCTGCAAGGATCAGACGAGGTAACAGTTGTAAAGCACTTTTCAAACCCTAAAGAACTCCATAAATGCCTGCTTTTGTTTTTATTAATGAAATCATTAATAAGTTCAAAAATTATTAGTTTTATGGAAGTCCTTACGAAACAGACTATTATGGGGCGGCTAGGTGGTGCAGTGAATAGAGCACCAGCCCTGGAGTCAGGAGGACCTAAATTCAAATCCAACCTCAGATACTTAACACTTACTAGCCACAATACCTTGGGCAAGTCACTTAACCCCTCCACCCTCCAAAAAGCAAAAAATAGACTGTTATCAGTTTGTCTTAGTAATTGGCATAGCCTTCTCCTTTCCTTCAACTGTTTTATAAAGATAAGTTCCAGTGCCTGTCTATCACTTCTGCTCATTTTGAAAGAGAAGGAAAATCTGCAGAAGCAGGAGCTTATCAGAGACCTGAGCAGCCCCCCTTGAAAGCATTTTAGAACTGGAGAAGTTTTTATGTGATTGCATTAATAACAGTGACAAATGCATATAAAACACTTACCAGGCTCTGAGATGCAAATAAAAGCCATTTAGGTGCCATTCATCTTGGTCCCACCAGTACAGAAAGTGCTCTCTCTGATTCAAACTTCCTCCCAAAGAGCTACTGAATGTGCATTCCATTTTCAAGTAGTCAGAGAGCTAGCTGACTTTTGTCTCTGGTGTTATTGCCTTTGCTGTTGCTTTTAAACAAATGTGTTGGAAATGATTACAATTTAAAAAATAGAACTGTTGTCACCTTTAGGCCGAAGTCATTTCACCTCCTCTAGAATGAACCTTCCTTCTGTCATGGGAGCGAGAGACAACCATGCAAAAATACCTGATGCAGTGATGAGATTTGACTGTTTAAACCAGCAATTCTCAACTTGTGGGCCGCGACCCCCTTGGGGGTCAAATGACCCTTTCACAGAGGTTGCCTAAGACCAACAGAAAACACGTATTTCCGATGGTTTTAGGAACCGAGACACGGCTCTTCTATCTGTCTCCAGGCAGGTCCACCCACATGCAGATACACCTACATACAAGTATTAAAGGGTCACAGCATTACGAAGGTTGAGAACCACTGATCAGTCATACCTTCCACACCGTCTGAACAATTATATTAAATATATTATTATGAAATATTATTTAAAACAATTAAATAAGTCAAATGTGTAAGAGTCCACATTCTAGGGGTTAGGGAAACAGCACCCCTCAGCATCTGGAAAATCCAAGTAAAATTTTTTGAGCCTTTCTTTGGGCCGGAGAAATCTGATTTTTTAATGTGGTGTTTACAGTATCGTATTGTAAAATTTGGGTTAACTATTTGGGCATTGACTCACTGCTGTCTGCTGGCTTTCAAGTGTTGCCCGCCACTTCAGCAAAACTCCTACAAAATTCCCATTTAATTTTTTATGTCAATTTGCATTATATCAAAATTCCAGGATGTGGAAAGTTGCAATGTAGAAGGAATAAATGTACAATGTTCTGCCTCAGCAGTCTTCACCATTCTACAATGAGAAGGGGAATAGTTACAACTCTGAAACTTGAAATAAAAAGTAGGAAGCAAATGCTTTCTCCCAATCTCACTTCTTTCTTCAACCACATGAGCATAGCTTCCTTTGGCTTGGATTTTAAAATCACCGATTCAGTAAAGTAACATTGAGTTAATAAAGCAACTTTCCTCCAAAGAACTAATCTGGGACCTGGGACTTCATTGCTATATAGAGAACTCCCCATAAGGAATCTCCCTCAACCAAAGCAGATCTGCAAAGGCTCCACAACCTGCAGTCTCAGAGAATTACCCAAGAGGTTACACGACTTGCCCAGAAGAAGGTATTTGTCAGAGAATGTATTTGAACTGAGATCTTCCTGATTTTAGTGTCACCATCTAGCCCTCACACTAAGTTGACTCTCTTTAAAATAGTCTGTATTGGGCAACTAGGTGGCACAGTGAATAGAGCACTGACCCTGGAGTCAGGAGGACCTGAGTTCAAATACAGTTTCAGACACTTAACACTTACTAGCTGTGTGACCTTGGGCAAGTCACTGGACCCCAATTGCCCTTCCAAAAAGCAAAATAAAATAAAAATTTTAAAAATTAAAAAAAATAAAATAAATAAAACAGTCTGTATCCTTACATGTCAGAAAGACATTAAAGGAAGGAAGGCAGAAGGAAATGATGTTGCTGGAGTTAGGGTTGGAGTAGAGATAAACACAATAAATAAAATAAATAAATAAAAATAAATAAAAGCACAGTGAAGCAAGTGGTAGCACTTGTGAACAATCTTTATTGAGTCAGAGAATCATAAAAGGGATGCAAGAAGTCACCTAATCCAACCTCCTTGTTTTTTAGATGAGGAAACTGAGGTCCTCTTTCCCCAATCCCTATTCCTATCATACCCATAGTGCCTAGGACCTCAGGGGACAGGGGCTGGCAGCTTCTCATTCTACTTTCCAAATACGTATTAAAAGATTCCCAAAAAGACTTGTTGTAATCTTTACTCTTTGGCATGCAAATAAACATTTCTAATTACTTAAAAGAAAAATCACAACAAGCTCCAATATCATACAAAGAACAAGAAAACATTACTGCTTAGAACTCAGATAGACTATTAACAAAGAGGCAGAATCTTAGTTATGCCAAATATGAATGCCAGTACTATAGGGAAAAAAAACTCATAAAACATATCAAGCCCAGGCAAAAATATAACAAGCAAAAGCAGAATATCATTTGAACTATAGCAGGCCCATAAACACAATTCCAAAGTTAACAGGCCAACACACATTCCGTGCTCTTCAAGAGAGTCTGAAAAGAGAAGGAAATTAGCAATAAACCAAAACGCTTTTTAAAGAAATCCATTGAAGGAAGAAAAGAACACAAACATATATAAGTCAGATGAGGTAATATCTGGGAAGAAATGCAATTAAAATATGTGACAATTCTTTTGAGAATCCTGATTTAAACAAGAGAACCAGAGACAGCAGCTGATGAGTCAATATGGGTGGGTAGGTCCTGGTGTTTGACAAACAAGCTTCACTCCTCACCAGGACATTTGGATTCTACATAAATAGGAAGCTTCTTTTCATCCTTTAAAGCATAAGGAAGTGCTTTCCTGGAGCTGGCTATTCCAACCAAATGACTTGGAAAAGAGAAGAAAAGGTTTCCATGTTTCATGTATCCAACAAACTCTCTTGACCTTAGTTTGAACCTCCAAATATTGCCCCATTAGGGCCTAGGTAACTCCCAAACTTCTTTTTATTTACCATCTGTCTCTGCTCAACAAACATCGGTTTCAGGCACTATCTTTCACCTAAAAAGAAAAAAAAATTACTTTTTTTCAGGGGTGGGGAGGTAGAGTGGGGCAGGACATTTGGATGTAAGTATTCTCAGTCCAGAGTATGAGGTTGGAATGTGCTCACCAACATCACACATGTATTAAGGAGAATGATTTTTCTGAGTGATATCTGAAGTGGCTTAGTGGGAGTAGAAGGGGGTAAAAATGAGGAGGAGCGAATGTACACTGGTTGACAACCAATTCTCTTGAACCCCCATGACCAGTTCAGGTTCCTTGGAGACTCTAGTAGAGAGATTGAATGAACTCCTTTCTCCTCACTGAGTCGGGGACTGCTACTAGTAATGCCCAGGGCACAAAGATAAAAGGGGGCAGAATCAAGCCCATTTTACTGTTTATCCCAGTAGGTTTCCTGACAACCAAAGTAATTTTTACCCTTACAATGTTTGCTCATTGTACAGTAGAGATAATATGAAACACATTAGGTGACCTGACCAAATGCCATATTGCTGGCCTAACATTGTAAAGGCCTAGAGGTTGTTAGGATTGTCACAGAGAGGTTGAGTCTTGACAAGGAAGTATTCTGTATGTTCTCTAGTGACTGCCCATTCTTTTCTTGCTGGCTGTACTGCTCAAAGCTATTGTAAGAGTAAAATTCAAATATGCCTCTATCAAATTCACATCAGGGGATTATCAAATCTATTTATTTCAAAAGTAAAATTACTTTTTAAAAGTTATGCTAAAAGAGTTTAGAGAAACTGTCTGAAGTAAACAGGTCAAGGGTTTTGTTTTGGGTTTTTTTTTTCTCCTTCTAATTTGTTCATTCTTGGTCTACTATTCTTTTAGAGTTTCTCTTCTTTGGTCTCTGACAGTTGGATCTAGAATACAGATCACTATCCTTAGAAGGAAACTGAATAATTAAAGGTCATTCAATATACCGTCATTCTTTTATATAATCTCAAAGGGAAAGCCACTTAGGGCTAACAATGCTAGACGGTTCAATTTTGTAAAAGTAGAATTATAATTGTAATCCTAGAATGCCAGGCTTTCTACCCAGTGCAGTCCCTACTCCTCATTCTTAAATAGCTGCTTTTATGTTTATTTGCCAGAGTATGTAATAGGGTGAACATTCTAAAGCATTCTATTTCTGCAAAGAGCTGATATTTGAAAATCTCAAGTGCAATCCCAAGATATCTAGATACAGATGTCTAGATATCTACGTGTGTGTATTAAACTTTCTGTTTATGAAAGAGAAAAAGAAAAGAAAGGAGGAAAGAAAAAGAAAGAGAGAGAGAAAGAAAAAAAAGACTTCCATAGGAATATCCTTTCAGTTGAAGTTCCCAAAGTATAACAAAGCAGACCTTCATCTCTCAAGGTATAAAAATGTCCCTAATGGAAAATCCCATGAATATTGAATTGTTTCCTGCCTACCATAATGAGGAAGGAAGAGAAGGTAGAAGGTGCAGGTGCAAGTTTGTGTGTTCTCCCCTTTTGCCCCCCATCTTTCCCTTTCTCTTTTTCCCAGTCCCATTATCTTTACCCTCCCAAGGAAGACCATACAGGGGATACAAACTGAACTACAGAGGCAGAATTGAACTAGTCTGGACTGGGGAATATGGGCTGAACTGGGAGAAGTTGAGGTTTCCAGCTTTCCAAATGAGTCCTTCTGATATCAATCTTAACTTAGGAGAGGAGAATCCATGCCAGAAATGCTCAGTGGGAGATCACCTGCCGCCAGCACCCGAGGCACAATGTCAAAGTAGGCAAATATCGTCTTTGTCACTTTCCTGTCTTACTTCAGAAAGCACTTTCCTACCTCTAAGTAATGAAATGTTCAGGAACGTTCCAGATTTGTCTCCTTGTAAGCTTATGTCTACCACTATCAAGCCTATTCATTACAAATGGAGAAAAAAAATGTTTTAAAGAACTTGGACTAAATTATTATCATTTTTTTCTGGTCCTACAAGTCTTAGACATCTTTGTTCTGTTTGTAAAAAATCTTTTACTGGACTCAGGCCTGTCCTCTATCCCCAAATTCCCCTTCTTCCTAGGTTCAATCAAAATTCCCCTTCCTTGAACACACTTAGCTCAATATTGATCTGACTTTAAAGATGTACATACCTACTGTATGTAAAGCACCTTTTTGAGAACCAAAGGAAATAGAGATTAAATAGGGAGGAGAAACAGGAGGAGTCTGACTTCCTGGTCTTTTATAATCCATGGTTATCTCATAAAATATTTAACAGTATGATATGAATGAAACTTAGCTTTCCTAGGGGACATTTAAATTTTAGAACAGGAATTTGTTAACCCAAATTAATCTCTGTTGGCTAGGACATACATTTTTGCAGGCAGTCTTCCTGTGTTCTTGCCCACTCTGGCTAAATACTACCCTCTCTATAGGATCACTAGGCTCCTTATCTCATTTATCAGTCAATCTATGCTACAACCAAATCTATATTACAACTACAAGGCCATACTGTCCTTTTCCTTACCTCCCCCACTTCAGTCTTTCAAGACAAGATTTCTGCAAAGCTGAAGAGAGTTGCCAAGGAGATTATTCTTTACTTTATTCTGTTGTCAGGGTGAAGGAAGGAGTGGGTCAAGTCATGATGATATTTGGATGATTTGGTCTAGGATGTTACGAATGTCTTGGGATCAGAAATTGGCCCAGAGTGCCTCCTCAGAATGAGTAGCACATGTGTAGATGTGAATTTCCAACCACTGGCTCCAGGTTTAAGAGAGACTTCCTGGATTTAGTTCTTCTATCCACTGGTCAAGTTATATTGGCAAAAACATCCAGATATTTGTCCCTATTGTTGTGAAGAGAAACAGTGGTCAGGAAAGCACTGTGGCCCTCCACCATACAAGGGTCTCAAGAGAGGCCTTTGGATTCAAAGTTAATTCATTTTGTATCCAGTTATCTAAGAACTACAGAAGAGTCTGGAGACTATAGTTTATATGCTGCTGCATTATAGGGTCATTTAAGTCTTCAAGGGGGTTCCAAGAATCCCAGATTAATCCTGGGCAATAGGAGCATTAATTTAGAACTCCAAGTGACCTTAAAGGTCATCTCGTCCAAAAGTTTCATTTTATAAATGAGGAATTGAAGCCTGGAGAAGTCAAAAGCCTTGCCAAATTCATGCAGGAATTAAATGGCAAAGCAAAGATTAAAATTAGGTTTTCTGATTTAAAATTCAGAGTCCTTCCTACAGTACCAAAGGTTGTAGATCAAAATTTGGGTACAGTTCCAATCCTTGCAACAACACCCTAGAGGGGTGTGGGGTGGTGGTGGTTTAAATTCCTATTTCAGTGTGACCCCAGATGTCTAAATTTCTAGTAAGTGGGTCAATTCTAAGGTACTTCCAGGTTTCCCATCTTACACTTGAATCTCTTTGGAAATGGCTCAGAATAAACTCACTTTCTTGGAGTTCTTTTGTTTCAATCAATTATGAATCAATCAATCAATAAGCATTTATTAAGCACTTCCTATGGGCCCTGGCAATGTGCTAGGTGTTGGATATACAGAAGAAAAAACAACACTAAACCTTCTCTGCCCTCAAAGAGTTTAAATTCTACATGAGAAGATAATATGCATACATGTAAATATATGCAAATTGAACATTAAATAAAGGAGGTAAGGGGGCAGACTAGAAATTTGGAACATTCAGAGAGCAAATACTTGGTTTAGTCAGAAACCTGAAAATTACTCGTTTTTCCTTTACTCGGGTCCAGTCCTTGGTGGCTTTGAAATTATCCAAATCTACTTCTTCTATGTTTCATTGTTGAGATGTGGGGAGAAACTCACAGGCCAATGGTGATGCTAGTGATCTTTTGGGGGCACGGGGCATACACAAATGATCAAATGTTTTTCTACCGAATCTGATAACTCAGGAGACAAAGATGTCCTTTTTAGATATATCACTTTTGAGGCCAGAGTAAAAAGGAACAATTTGTGGCCTTTTCCATTTCTAGTGAGGCTTAATATAATGGAGGTTG
Source organism: Pseudocheirus occidentalis (assembly GCA_028646575.1). NCBI lineage: Eukaryota > Metazoa > Chordata > Mammalia > Diprotodontia > Pseudocheiridae > Pseudocheirus > Pseudocheirus occidentalis. Next base: position 114,603,815 of record CM053600.1, on the reverse strand, counting down.
GTCTGCAAATGAGGTCATCTACAATGAGTCCTTTCCTTTTTTCCTCTATAGACCAGGGTTTTCTGAGTAGATGTTTCACAACTAATTGAATATCACAATATTGCAAATTTTGAAACATAACTTTGGATGCCTCATTTAAGTCTATGTCATTATGAACTTTTAAATCTCATGCCTACATTTAGTTCCTGTATTTCTGAATTAAGAAGTACTTAAACTATAATGACTTGCTTAGATTGCTTGCTTGCTCAATAATGGCAGTTATATATCTGCTCTTAAACCACAGAACACTGAAGGATATTTTGATTCATTCTCATCCAATTGCCTTAAAAAGCTATACCAGTAGGAAAACATCCAAATGGAAATGAACCCAGAGGTCCAGATTTTACTTTATCAACTAGACAATGCAGGAGAGCTTTTAAATTATTTTGCTACTCACAACAATGTGGTCCAAATTTTATTCTTTGCTTTTCCTTTATGGTAGAAAATTGGCTATAATAAATACATTTCTTTTCTGCCTCATTTGATGTGATCTAATGTCTTGCTTAATGAAATCTAATAGCTACTTGCATTTTTTGACTTATTCACACTTTAATCTATACTTAGGATGCTATGCCTAGATGTCATTGAGATAGTCAAGAGATCTCCTATTCACAGAAGCCCTTAAAGCAAATGTACCAACCAAGATAAATAGCAAGCTTCTCAAAGGAATGAGTGGCAGCTTGAAGTTGCAGATAGAGAGCTGGTCTGTCTCTGACTAATCCTGGTGATGTGGCCCTGAACAAATCATTGAATTTCTTAGTGCTTCGGGCACCTCTCTTAAGACAGAGCAAATCTCTTAACTGCAGAGAAGATGCCAACTTGCACTGGTAGAAGAGAGTTTTCTTTTTTTTTCCTTGTCCTTTTTTTTCTTTTTGGAGGGCAATTGGGGTTAAGCGACTTGCCCAAAGTCACACAGCTAGTAAGTGTGTCAAGCGTCTGAGGCTGGGTTTGAACTCAGATTCTCCTGACTGCAGGACTGGTGTTCTATTCACTGCACCACCTAGCTGCCCCAAGAGTTTTCTAACTTACAATATGTCTGTATCAATGAAATCATAGGTTCAGTTTCTATCCCAAAGGAGAGGAAGTTTCTCTTCTGTTACTTTAAATGAATAGATGGAAATCTTGAAAACATAAACATTGAAGTTTGAGAGGAGAATATAACCATCTGTCTAAAGTACCTGGATCTGAAGGTATTTCAGCTGATCTTTTTAACCTAAACCAAAACCACTTTAGAGTCTCAGAATGTCATGATCATGCCACCCTCAGGCCCTGTTATGTTGATATGAATAGTTAATATTCATATAAATCAATCTCCCTTTTTTGGGTATAGATTCTTCAGCCAGTGTGGATATGGGAGCTCAAAGTCAGTTGTGAAAATGAACTTCCACACTGAAAAGATTCAAGTATGGATCTAGCTACAGAGGAGTTCTGCAGATGGAGGACTAGTACAGAGAGGTTCAACACCAGAAAGTTGGCCACTAGGTGATTTGGTTATACTGATCTCTGAGCTATATTTGGAAAACCACAAATATGCCTTCAGGTTTAAATTAGACTTTGTCCCACAAATTCCAAGCAAAATGTGTCTGTAGACAAGGACAATTTCTTCTTAAAGATATCTTTCCTGATGTCTTAGGAACTATAAGTGTTGGGAAGATGGGTGAATGTCAGCCTTTGTATGAAGACTATTAAAAAATAAGTATCTTTACAGATTAATTGCCGGTACATTCCACATTAAGAAACAAGATCATTTAGTTGTTGGTGTAATATTTTGTTAGGCAGGCATAGCAACACTAAAGTCACTCAGCATATTATCAAAGCTGAAGAATACATTCTTACTTAACAACTAGTAAGCTATAAATATGGAAAAATAAAGCACTCAGTCATATTCATGCTGTTTAAGCCACTTTACTCAATTGTTTTCTGAAAAGATAATTTATATCAGTTTGGTGGGGAGGGGAAGGTGGGTTTCAGTTTAGGAGTTTTGTCATGTCAAAATAAAATGTATGAATACTTTTTTTGGTTAAAATATGTAAGCTGTAATGTTGATTTAGCACACCTAGTTTAAAATGGCTATTCTCCTAGACATGTGGTCTCCAGACAAAACTCATACTGTGATTTAATTTTTAAATTCAAAAGAAAAAAATGCATCCACTTCATTGATTGCCAATCTGTTGAAGTTTACAGAGAGAATGTTTTCTCTAGACAAAGTATATGGAAGTAGTATGCATTGTTTCTGGAAGGAATCAAAGAATGAGTGCCTGCTGCAAAAGCATACTGAAAAACTAGTTAAAACTGGTCAATGGACATCAAAAAGTTCACCCTACACAAAGACAAGTATTAGAATTGGTTAGAAAGTTAAATTGCAAAGGATCAGTGTGTTGCTCTTTAAAGAAGATGCCTAGTTATTATTTGCCTTATGACAAATACAAGTTCTTTCAAACATCGTGTTTGCTTACTTTATCAACAGCTTCTGCTTAAGTCCAATTGTATAGGGAGAGACAGTGTGCATTCAAATTTCAAAGGCCAGCCGAGAGTCTGTTGAGCTCAATTATATACCCAAACCATTTGCAATGTTACATTAAACAACTTACCACACTGTCTGTAGAGAATATTAAAACAGTCCTATCTCTCATTTGTAGGAACAGCTAATCCAAATTAAATAATACCATGTAAAGTAGAGGAGTTTTATTGAGGCTTAATGGGCTGTATTCACTCTCTATGTCCAAGAGGTAATGTCTACACTGATGTCCTAGGACAGTTCAAGCCGTTGGCTTTGGGGTTAAAATTCCAAAACACCAAAGAAGTTTTTTCTCCCTACTGCCTTATATTAATAGTAATAATGCTTCAAAATGTGCAAATTCCTTAATACATTAAAAGTACAGAGAAAAAGCACTGAATTTGAAGTGAGAGGAAATACATTAAAATCTAACCTCACTTAGTACTTGTATGATCTTGAGCAAGTCACTTAATTTCCACGAAATTCAGTTTCCTCATTCCGAAGTGTGAGGTCTGATTGTCCCAGAGGTCCATTCCAGCTCTAAGTCTAGGATTCTGTGATCTCATTTGAGCCTCACAACAGCTTTATTAAAAGCAGGATAACATACACCTCTTATCCCCACATTAAAGATGATGAAACTCAGCTCAGAAAGATTAAGTGACTTGCCCAATGTCACAGAGCTCTTAAGCTGGCAGAGCTGGGGATTGTATCCAGGTTTTCTGGCTCCAAGTCTAGTACTCTTTCCACCACATCACATTGCCTCAGTGATGAAGCAAGGTCATTATTCATCATTCTCTCTACCAGATCGCACTACCCTGCTTCTTCTGTGTAGTACTGTGAAATTGTTTCATAAGCTGGTTGAAAAGCCACTCTAAAGAGAATCTTACTTGATGTCACCAGTTTTCTTGCTTGGTGCTACATAGTATTCTTTGTGATACTCAAATAAACAGCTGTGATATTTTAAAAAGAACACCTATCTGTAAACATCTCTAAGTTTTTATTAAAAAAATCTTCTTATCATGCAGGGTAGAGCATAGGGATGTAGTAAAGTCCTAGTAGCATCACCTATGCTAGTCAAAATTACTTAAGAAAAAAAGGGAACACCCTGGCATCGCTTTATCAAACTGTTGTCATGCAAAGTAACATTCAAATTTCCCATCTTTTCCCAAGGAAAGGAGCTTGCTCTTTTCCCAAGGAAAGGAATAACTGCTCTTGGGGTGTATCCTTTCTCTAGGTTCTTTGGGTGCCACCTGCTCTTGCATCACAAAGTATTAGGTTGCAATTTTATTCTAACATGGTACCACCCTCTTCTTAAGATTCTTGAAACTCTATAAGAGATACTTTTGATCTGCAGGTTCTTTCTATGTGTCTATTATTTCTTAATTCTGGTGGAATGCAATGAATTTAGGAACTCTCTCTGTCTGTCTGTCTCTCTCTTACACACACACACACACACACACACACACACATACACAAATATACCACAACTGAAAGTAGGCATTTTTCATTAGACAGTACTAGAAGAAATGACAGCCTCTTTGAGTCTTTTATTTATGCTGATCCTCTGTCTTCAAATATGCACTTATTGATGAACCCTTTTCTGAACCCATATGTGGAGGTATGTTTGCAAAGATCACTGTGGGATGATAAATGGTCCTCCTAACTCTACCTTTGTTGCAGCACTCAGGACTTCAGTACAAATGGAAAAAGCAGTCTGGCAATATGAACAGAGTGCTGGAGTTAGAGTCTAGAAAACCAATCCTGTCTCATGCACTTTTAGTTCTATAAGACCCTGGGCAAACTACAACTTTTCCCAGCCTCAGTTCCCCCTCTGCAAAATGATGAAGTTGAACTAGACAGACCCTAATGTCCCTTTCATCTCTAGAACTTCATGCTATTCATATATTTTATCTTGACTGTGGTTCATAGGTGAAATCAACAGAACTGCCCAAGAAGTTGGATGTGACCCCAAAACCAGAGTTTGAAGTCTGTTCTTTATCTGACCACTTTTGGTTCAGTCTAGAGATGGATGGAATACTGATTCTATATCCTATGTCTTTGCCTGCCCACCATGCAATTCATGAGTGGATCTTCTTTGCTTGGTAAAAGATCAGACATTTTGAATGTTATTTTGTATGACAACAGTTTGATAAAGTGATGATGGAGTCTCCTCTTTTTTTCTCAACAAGTAATTCTGATCAGTATAGGTGATGCTATTTTAACCCCATCTCCATGCCCCACCCTGCATGGTAAGGATCAGTTTTATGCTATTGACAACTGGCACCTTATTGATGACTTATTGCCTGTACACTCATTCATTCAAAAACTCATTTCTAAGTATCTACTGGAGAAATAATACTGTTCTAAGGTACTTAGCTTTGTGGATAGCAGAGTTCTATTCAAACACTTCCATTTTCTTAGTAATCACAGGCCAATCAATGTTAGAGCACAAGAAAAGAGAAACTAAAGAACACACACACAGACACACTTATATACATCCCCAAAGCATATAACATACTTTTTAAATTAAGAAAATATATTGATAAATTAAACATATTGGGCAAATTCTTAATATATTTCTTTCTTGGGATGAAAGGAATATCCTCACTCTTTCTCTTAAAAAGCAGATTACGATTTTTCACATTTAAAGCCATCTGGGAAAACATGCTGGTTGATTAAAGTTCAGACTCTCTACTTAGAAAATAGTTTACACCAAATTACACTGAATAGAGTTTCAGAATCAAGCTTCTTTTTCTCCTCCTTTTACACTCTGCACTCGGCTGAATGCATAGTGATCTCTCTTAAGACATTTTTTCCTCCTTTATTTCTCAAACCCTCTCCAACAGAAATGCTTTTCTTTGTGGAGAAATAAGGCTTTTCTTTCATTGCCTCTCTCCCCCGTGATGACATGAAGTATTCAATCACAACCAATTTGCAGATCTTGTTGTGCCCGTTTGTTTGTGTTCGTCAGCTTAGTCACCTGTGCCAGACGGTCGAATGCATGACCTAGATAACGCAGATACCTCAGTCAACAAGTATGATCGTGCTCTGAAATGGAAATGTTCTGGAGACTTTCCTATCCAGTCCTTTCTTCCCCTCTGTGATATTTTCTGTAACACTGAGCTGAATTTTCCTTGCCTGGGCTCTGTGTCAGGGGTCCAGGGCACATGGTTGTTGCCCGTTTCAGCCATTCTCTCAATTCAGTCCTTGAACAAGGTGTCAGATTCATTTTCTAAGCCTTTGTAAATCACCAATCATGCAACCCAGAGCAGATGACAGAAAAACAACTCTCCCATCAGACATTCAGGAACACTGAAGGGAATACAGGCATCATTCAGCAAGCAGATCATATCAAATGCAGCCAGATGAGTTATTGCTCTCAGGAATGAGTCACTTTCCCCTACAAAATTAAGGAGAAATCCAAGGAATGGTCATTTTAAAAATATGAATTTTCAAAGCAATTGCCATATGTCTTTGGTTTCATTTTGGTGAATTGACTTGATAATTTTCACTTATATAATGTCGATCAAGGGTTGATAATCTTTTTAGTCTTTGGCAGGGGTGGACAGGGGTGGACCCGGATCTGTGATTTCATCCCTGAAGATGAACTTGATTGAGGCAGGTCTTTCACTTAGCTGTAATAAATAGTGTTAAAAAGTTGTCTCGGGGCACCAAAAATCAAGTGACTTGTCCATGGTCATTCAGCTAATATGTCTCATAGGCAGGATCTGAACAAGGTCTTCCTGAATCTAAGATCAGCCCTTCATCCTTCATGCCATGCTGATTCTCATTTTATAAGGAGAGGGAACCTGAGGGGTCAAATTAAAACACACACACACACACACACACACACACACACACACACACGAGAAAGCTTTTAGCATTAGCACTCTGAATTGCTTGGTAGAGGGAAAAGAGAAATTGGTCCATGGGCTAAGTACAGACATCATATACTAATTGCCAGTTGTGTACCCCCCTCATCCCATGTAGCCAGATGTTCTTTCCCCTATTACTTATAGCAACAAAGACCTCCCAGTTTCTAATCTCCCAGAAGGAAGTAGAAAATTCTGACAAAAAAGACCAGTGTGTCCTTAGGAGCCTGAGAGAATTCAAGGCCAGGCAGCTATGACACTCTGGGCCATAAGCAAAAGTCTAGAACACAGTGGCTTCATCTTACTTTCCATATAGTTGAAACTTTAGTCTCTGTCGTAACAAGGACATCTAGCTCTCTGGGTATTTCCAAGCCCTGTTTGCTATCAGGTAGTAAGACAAACTTACTAAAAATGAGAGCCTGAAACTGAGTCAGGTTAACAGGCCTGCTTGAAGCAGTGCTGCTTACAGTACAGCTCCAGAGGCCCAGCAGCAAGCAGAAGAATGGCTCCCTCAGCAAAGCAAAGTGAGGGGGAAGAAGGACAAAGGGATTTTAACGGGATTAACTCTACCCAGAAGGAGGATAAGCTACCCTACCAACTGAAATGCTGTCATTTCAGGACCTGCCCTCTGCACATCCCCCAAAAAACAGTATAAAAGAAAATACAATAAAATAAGTTTATCTCCTCCACCAGCTTTCATGTTTTCAAAGAAACACTTCATTTCTTTCACTTAAAACTTAGATTCTTGTTTAAAAAAAACAACAGTCCTATTTTGGGAAGGTAACACTTTAACCAGCTATCAGTTACTTAGATCAGTCAATATTAGTGTGAATAGCCTGATGTGTTAGTTGACACTCTGCTGGGGTTCTTAATCTGGGGTCCATGAATAATTTTTCAAAAATATTGTTTTGATAACTGCATTTCAATATAATTAATTTCCTTTGCAATCCTATATATTTTGTTTTCTGCATTTAAAAACACTAGTCTAAGAATGGGCCCGTAAGTTTTACCAGATGGTCAAAGGGGCACACAGCCCCCCAAAAGATGAAGAATTTTTAAAATTATACTATGTTATAGAAATACTTGTTTTAATTCATAAATTAAAAAAAGAAAGCAATTTAAATGAAATAAAAAATATTTTACGCTCTAATGGTAAGAATTTCAGGACATGACAGGGTATTATTTTTGATGACGAGTTTTAATGAACCTTACATTTTAAAACTCATACAGTTACTTATTCTGCCTCTGAATAAGGCACTCCTCACAAATAGCCATGGCATTGGGATATCTGTCTTGTCAACACGTTACTTGCAAATGCTAAACTATAATAATAATATATTAAAAGCAATAAGAATGCTAACGATCAGCCCACATGATTTTTGGAGGGCAGGAGAAAAAGCAAGGCAAATTAATCAAGGAGGTACCATAGTGACACCAAATAGTATTCTGTTTGATCTATAGATTGTCTGTACCTGTACTGCATACTTGGCCTGATCTGCCTTCAAATTGCCCCCACTTCAAAGTGAATTTATTATTTCAGGCCTTTGCTGTGTATTGGAGATGTTAACATGTTAGTGGCTTACAACAAGACTAATGTCCAGTGTGAAAGTATTTGCAGATCCTATACTTGATTGCATGCAGCCATGGAGAGGAGAGGGGAGAAAATTTGAAACTCAAGGAATTGTGGAACAGAATCTTGTAAACTAAAGTAAATAAACAAATCAATTTAAAAAAAAAAGAATCAATAGCTTAAAGGAGAAAAAAAAACACGTTAGTGGCAAGACTAGGCCATCATTCAGAAATGCTGTCCCATTGAGAGTCAGACCATTTCATGGCCCTCAGATTTTCTCTACTCCTAAAGCTCAATCTCTCTTGGAGCTCATTGACTATCACTGACATATTTCAAGTACTGTGATAGGCACAAGGTAAAGGATACAAAGAAAAAAAAAGAAATAATCCCTGCCCTGGAGGAATTTATATTCTATTGGAGCAGAAACTGACAAAGACATTATCATTATTCCCCTAATTCTTGAAATTTGTAAACTCAGAGATAGATAGATAGATAGATAGATAGATAGATAGATAGATGGATAGATAGATAGATAGATGGATAGATGGATGGATGGATAGATAGAGATAAAATATATTTATATGTATTTGTATATATGTATAAATACATCTGTGTCTGTGTATGTGTGTGTGTGTGTAGTGTTACACTTCTTTCTTCATTGCCCAGCATAATCAGTCAATAAATTCTGACAATCCTTCTAGTCCTAGGGTAATGTCTCTGGGATTTATCTCTTTCTTCCTAAGGAATCTCTGCTGACTAGCCTCAGAATAATCTCCATAGTAGGTATCCATTGACGTGTTGTAATTTAAAGTGGACTCCAAATGGTAAAAAAAATCTTTCCTTCTCTGGATAACTTTTTCAGTTCATTTAGCCGATAACCTACAGGATGAATTACAGATAGGCAAGCAGTATGCTTAGAGTGGTAGGATACCTGGGGGGAGAGGTAGGCAAAAATGAATGGAAGTAGAGAGAAACTTGGTCTATCTCATTTTTATTCAAGTTGAGCCAGATTTATCTTATCTCGTATTGATCACAATTTATTTGTTTCTTTTTTATCACTGAAGTGTACATTATTTACTAAATGATTTCACAGTTGCTCACATTTGATTTTTCAGTTTTTCTCTTCTTATTTTTCATGCATGTGTGTTATGATCTGCAACTATGCAGGGAGCTCCTTTTTGCTCTTTGAAGACTGTCGAATGAATGTTGGAGTCATTCTAGAAGCAGATTCTAAAGTATATCCAATTAACTTACTAGTCAGTTAATCAAAATGGAATTGACAAGACATCACTGAGCTCAAAATCATTAGCTAAAACCATTTGTTCCTAATTATATTCAATGCCACATATGTTGCTGTACAAAGATAACTGTGTATGTATTATCTCCAATATGTTGAAACTTACAGTTCAAGATGCATTGAATTTGGAATTAGAGGGATGGGTTTAAATCCTTCTTCTGACACTTACCACCTGTGTGACCTCTGACAAATCATTTAACCACTGAGCTTTACTCCGCACATATATAAAATGAAAGGATTGAACTAGATGGCCTCAAAAGTCTCTTCCAGCTCAAAATCAATGATCCCGTGGAAAACATCAATATGTATGCGTATCTGTATGTGTACACACACACACACACACACACACACACACACACACACACGCATATTTGTTGTTGTCCGGTCATTTTAGTTGTGTCCCGTATGGGATTTTCTTTGCAAAGATACTACAGTGGTTTACCATTTCCTTCTACAGCTAATCTTACAGAAGAGGAAACTGAGGCAAACTGGATTAAGTGACTATCCCAGGGTCACACAGCTAGTAAAGACTGAGGCCAGATCTGAACTTAGCTCTTCCTGACTCCAGGCCCAGCACTCTATCTTCTGTAACACCTAGATGCCATGCATGTACATGTATACACATATAAAATATAAAAACTCCCTTGGTTCTTTGCCTTAATTTAATTTTTAATTTCCGTTGTCTGTTCAACCTACATACTTGTGTGTGTGCACTTATGTATATACATATATTCATGTGTGTGCAGGTATATATGTATACACACATACATACACACACCTACGTATGAAGGTTAAAAAGATAGCAGAAATTAAAAATTAAAATTGATTAAGGCATAGAACCAAGGGAGTTTTAATGCTATTTCCAACATTATTACTAAGCTATTTGTTTCCTTTACACATTTTAAAGGCAAAAACTGAATCACCCAGCCTTCTTACATCTTGCTTCGCTCTGGTTACCCTACCACCCAGCACCACCAACCACCAGCCTACTTATAGTTCTTAGAACAGGATTTTCCATCTCTCCTCTCAATGCCTTTGTACTTCCAGGCATGTCTGCCTGGAATACTCTGTCCCCTCACCCTAGCCTCTTAATTTCCTTTGCTTTCTTCAAAATCTATCTCAAATCCCAACTTCTGAGGAGACCTTTTCCAGTCCCCTTGCTACAGCCCCAAGCTTCTGTTTTCAGATTACATTTATCTCCTCTGTTTGTATCTTATATGTATTTATTCACATGTTGTCTCTCCCATTTGAACTTAGGCTTTCTTAGGGCAGGGACTGTTTGATTATTTGCTTTTACTTAAGAACTTAGTACTGTACCTGACCCATAATACACACTTCATAAATGATTGTTGACTAACCAAATGACTGCTACAGAACCCATTAAAATCCACTTAGTCAAAGTCTCTACAGTATATTAACAAACATTTGTCAAGTACTTAATATGGGCCAGGCACAGGAGATCCAATGAAAAAGCAAAAACAATTTCCCTGTCTTCCAGGAGCTTACATTCTAACGATGGAGATGACGTTTCTAAGTCAGAATATACCAGATAAAAACAGGACATGCTATTTGTAATGAATCTTAAAGAAAGCCAGGAGATGCAAGAGTTGGAAAAGGGGAGGTAAAATATTCCAAGTGTGGAAGAAGTTTGTGCAAACACAGAGATGGGAGATGAAAGATGGTGTCTCAAATGTAAGGAATAATAAATAAGTCATTAAAAGTGCCCTTTTTACAATATCTTTTAATTGTGTATATTCCTCAAAGCTCTGTTCTGGCCTCTTTTCTCTTCTTTTCCTACGTTCTTTCTCTTGGAGACATTATCAGTTCATATAGGTTTAATATAATTATTTTATATATTACATATAATTATATATCATACACATTATTATAATTATATATTACCTAGTACATTACAAAATAATTATAAACATTTTACGTTGATAACTCACAGATGTGTATATCTATTTATCCATCTATCTATCCATCCATCCATCTCTATCTATCCATCCATCCATCCATCCATCCATCCATCCATCTCTATCTATCTATCTATCTATCTATCTATCTATCTATCTATCTATCTATCTATCTGTCTATCCATCCATCCATCCATCCATCCATCTATCCATCCATCCATCCATCCATCTCTATCTATCTATCCATCCATCCATCCATCCACCTATCCATCCATCCATTTCTATCTATCTATCTATCTATCTATCTATCTATCTATCTATCTATCTAATCTTTCTCCTTAGCTACCAACTTCCTATTGGACATTTGGAGCTGAATATTTCATTAGTATCTCAAACCTAACATATGCAACACAACACTCTATCTTTTCCTCTAAATAACTTCCTTCCAAAATTCCCTCTTCCTGTCAAGGGCATCATATTCTTCCTGTAACTTGAGTTCAAAATCTTGACATCATCCTCAAGTTCTCCCTCCCTCTCTCTCTCTTTCTGCATATGTCTAATCAGTGTCAAATCTTGTCATTTCTACCTCCAAAATATCTCTCACATCTGTACCCTTTTCTCTACTTACATGGCTATCACCCTTCTTTAGGCCCTCATGCTTTCTTGCCTGTACAATTGCAATGAGCTAACTGCTTTCTCTGCTTCAAGTCTCTCCCCACTCAAAATCACCCCCCACCTACCTGCTAAAGTAATTTTCCTCAAAGCACAGAGTTGGTGATATTTCTCTCCTACTGAACAAACTCCAGTGGCTCTCTTTTGCCCCTGGAATCTCATATAAATTTCTCTGTTTTATATTTAAAGGCCTTAGCAATCTGGCCCCATTTTTTATCTTTACAGCTTTATTTTCCATGATTCCCTTTCACCATTTCTGTAGTCCAGCCAAACTGGCTTTCTTATACATGGTACTCCATTCCCCATCTCTGTGGTGGGTATCTTCTCTGCCTGGAGTGCCCTCTCTCCTTACCTCAGCCTCTTAGAATTCCTCTTCTCCTTCCAGACGTAGCACAAATATCACCATCTACATGAATCCTCTACTGACCTTCTGCCTTCCCTCCATATTACCTTTTATCTATTTTCCATATACCTATAGACGATTTGTACATGTTGTCTCTCCTCGTTAATCTCCTCAAGGTCATTGCCGTTTACTTTATGGTTGTACCTCCATTGCCTAGCAACAGTGCCTTGCACTGAGCTGATGCTTAATAAAGGCTTGTTGATTGATTGATTAAAAGACCGAGGGCCATGAGACTTTGAAGATGATCACATTCTGGATATAAGTCATTTGTTCATCATTTATGCAAAATTTTCAAAGCACAGCATGAATAAGTGACCTTAACGAATCAGCAAAGGGTTTCTTTACTTGTAATCTTGGATCAGTGAGTTGCTTGAGCTTTTCCTTTTAGAATATTTGATTAGGTATGCTTAAGTTAACCCTTAGCTTTCAGATTTCCTGCATTTTGGACTCCAATCAATCAATCAGTCCCTCCCTTATCCTGTTATTTCTGATACTTAGAGATATCTAGGGGCCATCCAGTCTCTGCTTAAAGCCTTCCAATAACAGGGAATTCATTACCTCCCCAAGCAGCCCATTCCACTTTAGGGCAGGTCTAATTATTAGGAAGTTTCCCTTGTGTTGAGTCAAAATCTGCTTATACTATCTGAGAACAAATGGACCAAATGTACCCTGGTAAGTAAAGGTTTTATTACTATGGTAACTTAGCAAGTAACTTAGGAACACAGAGTGTACTTAATGTAGATTATCATGTGATTTAGAGTCAAGCAAGGTTTAAAATAAACTGCCTTTCATCTAGAATGTTCTGGGATATTAGTGAAAGACAGCATGGCATAATGGAGCAGTACATTTGAGTCTGGAGAGCTAGGCTCCCATTCAAACCTGGATATTTAATTAGCTGTATGAACATAGGGGAATAATTTGCCCACTCAAAGGCTCAGTTTCCTTATCTAAAAAAATCTGTCTATTATTTTCACTACTTGTCTCATTTTGTTTTGTGAAGAAAATTCTCTGTGAACCTTTATCAGCTGTGTAGATGTGAATTATTAAAATATCTTTTAACAAGGTTTAAAATATTGTCATGTACTATATATATATGCGTACACACATACATGCAGATACATACATACACACAGTATACATGTGCATGTACATATACACATACATATCCATACACATACACATACACATATACATATACGTGTTTGTATGTGGGTGTGTGGGTGCGTGTGTGTGTATACTTGAAATAGGAACAATTTTCCAAATTTCACTTAGTGTCATTCTCGTTTGGGACTTCTATATCCCATACTCTATCTACCTTATTATTATGCTTCTAGCTGAAGCAACCAGTGCCCATACTGGGAAAAGCTGACTCCCTAAAGGTCTCGGGGGAAGGATGATCTATGTCATTTTACATAGCATGACATGCTATGATCAGGTGGGGAATGGGGGCATGATGGGGTATTAATTTTGTAAATACATTTTCTTACAGGAACCCATTAATTTTCTTTGACTTCTTGTTTCTGATTCCCATAGTATTGCCGCTTCTAGAATTGGTCTACCTTTTAAAATTCCTGTTATGGGTGAGGCAATATAATTTCATTTGGATTTAATTTGTAGCCACATCATTCTGTCTAATAGAAACCAAAATGCAGTCAAAATAATTTCTCAAGAAATAGCTGTCATTTGCAAATGTAAAGTTGCTCATTTTCACTGTGGATTTTGTGATGTTTCCTCAATTGCCTCATGGCTCTAAATCAGGCATCCCTCCAGTATTTACAGGCTCTGAGTTACACAATTGTTTTTCTATTGAAACTATCCAAAGAAAAGCCATCCTGAAGGCTGCTGTCAGGCTTTCTAAAATGCCCTCTATTATCAACTGTGTTCTGTGAAGGAAATATTGGGTTCAGTCGATGAACTTGCCAATCACCAATCTACAGGGTAAGTTTTCTGTCAGAGAATGATTAATAGAAACCATCTATATTGGAATGGCTTCTGTATACAAAAGAATTCTTTGGTTTGTGAAGAGCATAAGACACAGAACAGTAAGATAAATAATAAAATATTAACAAAAGAGTATGGGCTGCTAGGTGGCACAGTAGACAGAGCACCAGGCCTGGAGTCAGGAAGATCTGATTCCAAAACTGGCCTTAGACACCTATTAGCTTTGTGAACCCAGGCAAGTCACTTAACCTGATTTGCCTCAAGTTTTCTCATCTGCAAAATGAGTTGGAGAAAGGAATGGCAAACCACTACAGTATCTTTGCTAAGAAAACTCCCCAAAATGGTCATGAAGAGTCAGATACAATTGAAATGACTGATCAATAACAAATCATATAAAGAAGTGCGCCTGTGAGGAAAGATTTTTTTTAATGCTTTTTTAATACACTCTCTCCCCACTCCTACCATTTAGACATCAAACAAAAATACACTCTCTCTCCCTACTCCTACCATTTAGAAATCAAGAAAAGCAAAAGCCCTTTTACAAACATATATAATTAAGTAAAATAAATTCCTTCATCAACCATGTTTTAAACAGTATATTTCAATCTGCATTCTGAGTTCATTGTCTCTATATGAGGAAGTAGATAACATGCTTCGTGATGAGTCCTCCAGAACTGTGCCTCACTGTTCAGTAAGTTGTTTAGTGCCCCGAGTCTTTCAAAGTTGTTTGTCTTTATAATATTGTGGTTATTATATAAATTTACTAACTATCTTTCTGATTCTGCTTGCTTTACTCTGCATCAGTTCATGCAAATCTTCCCAGGTTTTTTGAGACCATCTTCTTCATCATTTCTTATAGCACAATAGTATTCCATCACATTCATATACTATAACTTTTTCAGTCATTTCCCAGTTGAGGGGTACCCCCTCAGTTTCCAATTCTTTGCCATCACAAAAATTAGTGCTTAAATATTTTTGCATAAATGATTCTTTTTCTCTTTCTTTGACCTTTTGGGCTTATAAACCTAGCACTGGTATCGTTGGATATGAACAATATAAAACTTTTGGTGCCTAAGTCAAAATTGCTTTCAAGAATGGTCAGAGAAGTTCACAGTTCCACAAACAGTGGATTAATATACCTATTTCCTCATAGCTCCTCCAACATATAGAGACAGGGTCTCTTTTATATGTTTCTCATGGTACCAGGACCTTTGCCATTGTTTAATAAATCTTACTTGTATTATTTCACCTTTATTACTATAGTTATCAAAGGATATAAACAAAGTTTGTAAGAATTATGGCTTATATTCAACCATATTAAAGGCAACATGGCATAACGGACAGAGAACTGATCTTAAAGCAGGAAGAACTGGGTTCAAGTCCCACCTCTATTGCATACTGGCTATGTGATCCTTGGCATGCCACTCAGGACTATAGACAACTATCCAACACCATAAGTTTCAGAGAAGGTTCTCACATTGGTAGTTGGTAGATGGAGTCACCTATTCTTGGACTTTTCTATACCAATGAAATTAAATGTCAAATCTCTAGCCCTATGAAGGATTATTCCAAATGACTAAGGAATGCAAATCAAAACAAATCTGAGGATTTATTTCAAGCCCAGAAAACTGGCAAAGATGGAAAAAATTCAATAGTACAGGGGCTGTGGAAAGACAGAGACATTAATATTTTATGAATTTGTTCAATCATTTGTAAAGCAATAGGAATTACACTTTGTAAAAAATATTTTTGACCCAGAGATCCCATTACTAAGAATATATATGTGTGTGTGTATAATATATATATGTGATATACATATATATATATATATATCGAGGATGACAAAATTCAAAAGTAATGTCCCATACGCACTAAAATATTCATATAAACACATTTTCCAGCATTACAGAGTTGAAAACGAAGTAATGGCTCATCAATTGGGGAATGACTAAATAGGGTTACATAAATACAATAGAATGTATATTCCAACTGAACAACATGTAAAATGAATATGAAGAATTCAGAGAAATAAAAGAAAACACAAATTGATGAGGAATGAAATAAGCAAAACCAATTAAGCAATATACCTATGAATTACAACAATGTAAAAGGAAACATCACGAAAAGGAAAAAGAACACTGTTAATTATAATAATCAAACATGGCCTCAGAAAAGAGTTGAGAAAATGTGGGAAATCATGAAGGTGGAATATTGCACATACTATCCAAAACAATCAATACATTGTTGTTTCTGCTAAACTTTTTTTTTCTTTTTTCTTCTTTGTTAAATGATATGGTACAAAGAGTGGAAAAAGGAGGAGCGATGCCTTTGGAAAGGAAGATAAAATAACAGAAAATCAATCAACATATTAAACAATAATAATAATAATAGACATTTATCAATACTTTATGGTTCACAGAACATTTTATATCCATTATCTCATTTGATACAACAACTTTATTAAGGCAATCAACATTTAGTAAGTACCTACTATGTGCAATCACTTTGCTAAGCTCTGGGGAAACAAGGAAAAATCAAACATAGTTCCTGGTCTCAAGGAGCTCAGAGAGTAACAGAGGAGTCAGCAAGCAAACAGGATACAAAAAAAGGAGTATACAGAATATATTAGCAATTATCAGTAGAAGGAAGGCACTAGAATTGAGGGAAACTGGGGAAAGTTTCCTGTAAGAGGTGGCATTTTAGATATGTTCCATTATTATCTTTATTTTTTGGACAAGGACAATGAAGTTCAGAAAGTTCAAGTGATTTGTTGAGGAAGAGTTGAGCTTGAGGACCAATCATCTTTACTACAAGTTCATTTTATTTTATTTCATTTACTAGATTATATTTCTTCTGTGACTTCCTAACAATAATGGGATCAGCAACTGTGATTGACTGGACCACTCCCAAAAAAGAAGTAATTACCAAAAAACAATCAGATCACTTTAGGATCCCATGAATGACTTTTCCATGAGCTTCTGTGCTGAGTCCACCACAAATTTATGCTTTTTGACCTTAACTGGGCCTCTATTGCTACACAGCAATCTTTTTATTCATCTCCTAGTTTTTCTTCATCACATTCACCAAACCTTTTCCACTTTTCTCAAACCCTGACACCAACCTCACTTTCTCTCTCTCTATCCTAAATTGATGAAAATATCCAGAACTTCCAGTGGAAACCCAGGGTCTCTTCCAGTCTCCTACAAATTTTGATCTTTTAAGAATCCTGTTCTTCTGTTTCATATTCCATCTGACTATCTCTATTGGTCTAGGTCACCTGTATCCTAAATAAACCTACCCTTGATCTCCCTAATATTATTCTGTAAGCTATGATCTCAACTCTCTCCTGCCCTTCATTGTTGTTTTTTCTTCTTCAAAGAGGACCAATGACATTATGAATGACGTCTTGACTTGCATGCAAATTGAATTTAAGAGAGGTAGAGTTGTGCAAAGTTATCAGCCCTACCATGGCTGGACCTAGTTCCCTTAACTCTCCTGACTTCTCTCAGGGACTCTGATAGAAGGGAAGGTATACATTAGTAGAGAGGTGATGGGGCAGCTCCCCTGGGACCCATTTACCCAACAATGTTACTTTTCCATAAACAAAACATGGTGTCCACTATTTTCCCCCCTAGCCCCAACTCTCCTCATAAAGAAATATTTATTGACTTTCTATTATGTGTGAGGCCTGTGTGTGACAAGTGTAGTGTCATATGATGTACTGAATAGAGAGCTGGTCCTGAAGTCAGCAAGACCTGGGCTCTATCCAACTATCCATGCTGCCTATGTAACCACATCACTTTAATGTCTCCAGGCAACTCTCTAAGGCTGTGAGTTGCTGATTTGAACTGGTAGGTGAAGTTTCCTCATTTGGATTTCCCTACACCGTAGGATTGATAGGTCTAATAGAAAAAGAAAGATACTTGTCACTGGGAGTTCAAAGACAAATGGTCCCTACCCTAAAAAAGCTTATATTTTACTCTTCCTACCACCTCCTAAATATAGACATCGTATGATTTCAGATTGCCCTTGTGACTGAATGTGGATCTTATAGTTATGGTTAAACTGTGGCAAATTACATGCCACATCTTGCAACTGATTCTGTAGCACCAAAATTCTGACAGATATAACAAATAAGCCTAATGTCCCATATCTTTGCTATTTTCCCTATCCAAACTCAGCAAAACACTTCAACGTAACTTGATAGGAGAAATAGGAAAGTATTCATAGAGGCTGACTAATGATAAATCTTTTAATATGTCTGTCTTAAATCCTTCTTGGAATTACTCTGAATCCTTATGGAAAAGTTCAGTCATGAGCCTTTTAGACACCCCAGCTTTTAGCATAAGTTCTGCCAGGACATGGAGAAATCCAAGATCTAATTTGAGATCCATTTTTTTGGATCAACACTTTGAAATATGTACTAAAGTACACAGAGGGGTTGTCTTTGTGAGATTGTCTTCCACGAACCAAGATAAACTTAGTAGAGATAAATGCTAGTGTACTAACTGTAGTACATAGAGGTTAAATGATTTGTCCAGCAGTCAGCAGGTGTCAGAAGTGGAATTTTAACCCACATCTTCATAACTTTAAGCCCAGCATTCTATCCACCCTATGCTATTCCAAGCTTTCCTAATAATAACAAGGGTAACCCAACTTTCCTGTTGTCCAAGCTGAAAACATAGGTTTCATTCTAACTCCTCATATCTCACCTCCCCATCCATCACCAAGGCCTGTAGATTTCACTTTTGCAACATCTCTCCAATATGTCCCCTTCTCTCCTTTTACATGACCACCACCTTGGTACAGGCCCTCACCTCTTCACACAAGTGCTGTTATGAAAGGCTGCTGATTGGTCTACCTACAAGTGTCTCACCTACTATATAGGCTATCCTCCAGCTGCCAAGGTGATTTTCCTAAAGCTCAGGTTCGATCATGTCATCCCTACCCCCTCGATAAACTCCGTTGGTTCCCTATCACATTCAGGATCAAATATGAAATCTTCCATTTAGCATTCAAAGTCTTCATAATCCAACCCCCCCCACCCCTAATGATCTTTCCAGTTCATTGCATCCCACTATGGACTCATCAGTCCAGTGACATCAAACAATGCTTCCTTGAACAAGACTCCATCTCTTGGCTCCAGGAAGTTTCACTCACCACCCTCCATGTCTGGAGTGCTCTCCCTCCTGGGTTACTCAGTTTTTTTCAAGTCCCAGCTAAAATCTCACTTTCTACAGGAAGTTTTTCTCAATCCCTCTTAATTCCAGTTCCTTCTGTCCACAGATTATTTCTGAGTTATCTTTCAAATATTTCATTTGTGCATAGTTATTTGAATATTGTTTCCCCCATTTAACTGTGAGCTCCTTGAGGATAGGGACTATTTTTTGCCTCTCTTTGAATCCCCAGGGCTTAGCATAATGCCTACCATACATTAGGTTCTCAACAAATGCTTATTCACCGACTGACATTGGTATTTTGGAATGTCCTGCAGACTTCATGATAATAGCTTTTTTCTAACACCATCTAAGAGTTGGGTAATATCATTATCCCAGTTTTAGAAATGAGGAAAATAAATCCAGGAGAAGTTAAATGACTACACTAGGTTCATGTGGCAAGTAGCAGAATCAGAATTTGAACCCAGGCCTCTCCTTTTAACATTCATTCTACTGCAACATCAATTTGCTCATAACAACAACTATTTTTAGAAATCCATTTACAATCTTAATCCATGGTAACTGACTTAAGAAGTCTAAATGATCAAACAGAAACTCTGAGACCTTGGTTTTATATCTATATCTTATAAATTTTGACACTGAAGGATCTTAAGATGTGCAGGTAGACTGTTCCACTTTATAGCTGAAAGGCAATTTCTTCCTATATTGCAGAATTGTCATCACCAGTGGTTGAAATCTACAACTTTAGATTCTGATTCATGATCTCACCATCTCTTTAAAGTGAGGCTGCAATCTTTTCTCTTTTTAAAAATTTATCTATCTATCCATTATTAATTTTTTTATTTTTAGTTTTCAATATTCACTTCTACAAGATTTTGAGTTCTAAATTCCTCCCCAATTCTTCATCCCTCTCCCTAAGACAGCATGAAATCTGATATAGTTTATACATGTACAATCACATTAACCATATTTTCACATTAGTCATGTTGTGAAAAAAGAACCAGAACAAAAGGGAAGAAAAATGAGCAAGAAAAAAAGAGAGAAAATAATACACTTCAATCTACATTCCGACTCCATAGATCTTTCTCTAGATGTGAACAGCATTTTCCATAATGAGTTTTTTGGAATAGTCTTCAATCCTTGTAATGCTGAGAAGAACTAAGTTTATCAAAGTTGGCCATCATACAACATTGCTTTTACTGTGTACAATGTTCTCCTGGTTCTGCTTACTTCACTCAGTTATGAGTTTGTGTAAGTCTTTCTAGGTTTTTCTGAAATCCACCTGTTCATCATTTCTTATAGCACAATAGTATTCTGTTACATTCAGATACCACAACTTGTTCAGCCATTCCCCAGTTGATGGGCATTCCTTCAGTTTCCAATTCTTTGCCACCACAAAAAGAGCTGCTATAAATATTATTGTACTCATGGGTCCTTTTCTCTTCTTTATGATCTCTTTGGGATACAGACCTAGTAGTGGTATTGCCAGATCAAAGGGTATGTACAGTTTTATAACCTTTTGGACATAGTTCCAAATAATTCCCCAGAATGCTCAGATGAGGCCTCAGTCTTTTCTTTAATTACTCTTTTAGGTTTTGTTTAGTCATTTTTCAGTCAGTCCAACTCTTCATGACCCCATTTAGGGTTTTCGTGGCAAAGACATTGGAGCAGTTTGTTATTTCCTTCTCTTGCTCATTTTACATATGAGGAAACTGAGGCAAAAAGGGTTAAAGGACATACCCAGGGTCACACAGCTAGGAAAGGTCAGAGGCTGGATTTGAGCTCAGGAAAATGTGTCTTCCTGTCTTCAGGCCTGGAGCTCTATCCACTGCACTATCTAGTTACTCCTTAACTTTTAGGGTTACCTAATGCTTGTTGACTTCCATCTTGATTTCCTCTGGAACTTTGCATCCCAATCAACATTCTGGCTTCTTGGATAGTGGACATTATCTAGTGCCCAGTTTCAAATCTCACTTCAAACATTTACTAGCTATTTGTGGGGAACTCTCTTAAACTCAGTCTCAGTTTCTTCATTTATGAAATTAGAAAAATATCAGCTCCCTCTGTGGTTGCTGTGGGGATCAAGTGAGACAATGAATATCTTAGTGTTTTACAAACCTCAAAGTGCACTAGAAATGTTACCCATTATATTATGATGACCCCAACGTAGGCTGCTTCTGGTTTTTTCATCTTTTAATGACCACATTTATTGCTCTACTATCTCTTTTCTTTCCAATTCCCACTTTTCTCTTTCAGTAACTGGTCAAGAATGCTCTAGGGATCCCCAAGGAACTCAGGCCATCAAGCCTACCCCTCTCATTGTACACATTGGGAGACTGAGACCCCTGATGGGGAAAGTGACTCCTCCAAGGCCACACACACATATTAGTGGGATCTTCATTGAATGAAATCATGTGTCACAAGCCTTCAAAGCATAAAACTAAATTAATATGTTTGTTATTTTGTTTTGCTTTTTCCCCTCTGCACACTGATGCTGATGAGAGATGTTCCAGATTTTTGAGAAAAAAAGTCTTGCTGATATTTTTCTTATTGTGCTATTTTGTTAAATTACTTTTCTTTGAATAATTTGTGTTCTCTGACTGACTATTTAAGGTGAACAATGGTGGGATTCATAGCTTTAAGCATACAGATTCAGAGAGTGCATTAAACTTGGAATAGCAGTCTGCTGGTAGACCATTGCTCGTGTGATCTGAGAGCAAAGCAGCACCAGGTGGCATATCAAATTTGCCTAGCGTTCGAGACCCTCTGCATTTTGGTCCCAACTTAACTTGGGACAGTTTTCTCATATAGTAATGAGAACTTCATTCATCCTGCATCTTGGAAAAATCAGACTATTTACTATTTCCCAGTATTTTCCAGCCATTACCCACCCTTATCCCCTTTGTTTCCCAAACCAGAAATAGTCACACTCCACATGTCTGCTTATGGAAACTTTTCCCTTCCTTTCAAAGCCCTGCTCAGGTACCACCTTTTTCCTCCAACCTTCCTTGGTAGCTTTAACTATCAAATCTACAACAGCATTCTATTTGGATCTCTTGTACACTTACGCTGTATCACATCTTGTACTTACCTGTGCATTTTTCCTTATTAATTGTAGGTGATTCTCCCCCCAACAGTGTCCTTATATATTAGGGCCTTGAAGGCAGGGACAATGTCTTGTTTACTCCTTATCCTATGTACTATACCCTGGAAGTACTAAGCAAAGGTTAGTTGGATTAAGCAAACACATTCCATTCTCCTTAAATGTATACCTGTTTTCACTTCTATTAGCTCATTTGATCCTCTCAATAATCCTGTGAGGCAGGTAAGCAGGTATTGTTACTCTTATTTCAGAGACAAGAAAATTGAGCCGGGTAGAGTAATTGAGTCAAACTAGAAGCCCTGGTGTTCTAAGTCTGAGGCCCACATTCTTTCCACCATGCTTTGCCTAGAAAGATTACTAACCTGAGAAACAGATGACTTAGGTTTTACTTTGGACTCTTCCAGTTACTAGCTATGTGCCCTTGGAGATTTTAATCTATCTGGGTCTCAGTTTTCTCAGTTACAAAATGAGGGATTATTTTAAAGTCATTTCTAGAATGAAGAGGTTATAATCCAAGTCCAGGTTTTGTGAAGCTGTTGTCCTTTAGATTACACTCCTTTTCCAAGGGGAAATAGAGTACTTATTCAAGTCCTTTCTCCTCAAGGGCATATGTATGTGTGTGTGGGGGGGGGGAAACTCCATGACCAATGTATTAGGAAATATTTTAGAGCTAGTACATTTAGGCATTAGCACATAAGGAAAGAAGGCATGTTTGTGGTGAAAACCCTGAAGAAAGAAGTTTTGAACCCTGGTGGAAATAAACATTCCAACAGTTGAAGGGTTAATCATTATTTCTGTACAAGTTAGAAATAAACTGATACAATGCCTATCAAAGTTTGGACCTAGGAACACAAAGAATTTAAATTCTTTTTCTTATTAACTTCCTCTATTGTGTTATGATAATGAATAGAATGATTAAACTAGCCAGCTTGTTGAAATATGGGCAATTACAAGGGGAACCTGGTGTTCATGGTAATTATTTCCTATCTGTTAAAGAAAAAAAAACATTCAAATTGGTCTTTCCCAGAAGTGATGTGGAGTACATGACGTCTGGGATCAGAGTGGTCAGGTATGCAACCTTTGTGAATAATACTGTTCTGCTAATATTTACCAAAGACCACAAGTTCCTGTATATTGAGGATCGAGGAGCTAACCTATTGTTTGAGAAAACTGAAACTTTCTTTGGAAAATCTGTGCAAAAGGAAGTTCATTTGCCCGTCTATTTATAACTGTCATGCTTTTTTTTCCCTCTGTGAAGAAAAAAAGGAGCTCTGATTTCCCACTGAAGAGATTTAATGATGAGAAAACTTTCTACCCAGCAGCTTCATGTCTAAAACACTCAGTCATCATTCGGGCTAAAGAGAAGAACTGATTTCCTCCCCCTCTATGGAACAATCTCTCAAAGAGATTTTTTTTTTGAGATACTCAATGTGTAATACCTAGAAAACTTCACATGCTCATGGGCAAAGGAAGCAGTTGCGTGGGCTGAGGGTGAGAATAAATGACTGGAGGAGTTGTGCCTCTAGATAATACTCAGGAGCTATGGCCATCCTTAGAGGGGTGAATACATATTTCCATTCACAAGCATCTATTAAGCATTTTCCTATTAAGCACTCAGGCACTGGGTATATAACAACAAAAATGAAATTGTTCATACCCTTAAGGAGCTTCTAAGAATATAACCTTTGTGTGTGTGTATAACCTGGGGTTCAAGACTTTTGCATATGATTCTCCTCAGTGGTGGAGAATGGTTACTCCATGTTTCATGCTTGCATGAAGGTCAGAGTAGTTGCAAGGTTGGGAGAACAAATATCTTTGTACTTCTGGTTTCTGTTATTGAGAGAGGACACATGGGGTTCCACAAACCTTACAGGTTGATGTTTCTAGTCCAAGGAAAGGAATTCAGGAAGAATCTGTCATAGAGAAGAGCTAGTGACTCAATCATGTTCCTATCCCCAGCTCACCACCTAGAGAGTTTGGGAAATTTCCCCTTGGGTGAGATTGAGGACTCTCTTTACCAATAAAGTTACCCAGTAAAGGACAGAAAGGTCTTGTACCCAAGCCCACAGATAGTTAAGGGATCCCCTGTGTCTTCCCCATAGTTCTGACTATACTGTCCCGAGTAGGATCCCATAAAGGGAGAGTTCAGGACTTTCTGCTGTTCCAGCTCCAGTTGCTTCCAGGCTCAGTTCAGTGCCCTGGCTAGTGGGGTTCCCAGCATTCTTTCCCAACACTTCCTTTTTCTAGGAATCTAGTCATGTGACTCTAGCTCCTTCTGGTACACAGACCTGCTCAGCTCCAGAATTTCACCTGCTGTCTTTTTCTTTTTTTGTCTCATGAAATTTTTTTTTTTTGGAGGGCGATTGGGGTTAAGTGACTTGCCCAAAGTCACACAGCTAGTTTTTGTGTCAAATGTCTGAGGCCAGATTTGAACTTATGTCCTCCTGACTCCAGGGTCAGTGCTCTATTCGCTGCGCAACCTAGCCACCACAGTCTCATGAAATTTTGTCAGAAAAAAAAATGACTTTTTCCTATGAGCACTGGAGGCCAGTACATAGGAACAGGAGAAAGGGCTGGAAACCATTGTTCTTTCACATGGTCTTGGGATACATGCAGTTAAGGGACTCCCCTACATTAGCAATGATTGCAAAAGAGAAGTCACCCATGTGGACCTCAACACTGGAGATGATCAGGAGTTCCATATATATCTAGTTTAGGGAAGAAGCAGATATAGAAATTAAGTTGAAACTTCCTTCAGTGTTGGTGCATGCGGGTTGGAGCAGTATATCCTTGGCAAGAGTCATAGGGCAATGTGTGGAACAGTAGGGAAGTGAAGGCAGGTAACGCTCTAAGAAGCTTGCAGCTGTTTATCTATGTTTTCCCAGGACTACCCCTCCAACCTTCCACAGTGTTGTGCATGTCCTTGACTGCTGCACTGGGTTCTAATAAATTCTCTCCTGGGATAAGAAAAGAACTATCAGCTGTGTAAGTGCTCAGCCCTTGCTGCTAATCTTTGAAAAGTTGCAGAAAAGAGGAGAATGACCACCAGACTGGTACAAGGCAAGAGTTTTTTTTTCTTCCAATTTTCAAAAAGAGGAAGAAGGGAAACCATCATTAGAGTAGGGAGTTTAACTTTGAATCCTGGCAAAATTTTTATTAAAGTGTAATTCAGGAAGATTTGTTTCTTTGTTCACAATCCCACATAGTTTAAATAATCATAAAAAGTAAGGAGCAGATAATGAACATATAAATGAATGAATGAAAAAATAATTTATTAAGCCGTTATCGTGTGCCAAGCACTAAGCTAAGCAGAATGAATGCAAAAAGAAAAACAGACAGTCACATTTCTGGAGCTTACATTCTAATTGGGGGAAATAACATACCCATAGAAATGTTTGTCATGGGGGATACTTTGGAATGGTGTACAGCAGTGGTTCTCAACCTTCCTAATGCCGCGACCCTTTAATATAGCTCCTTATGTTGAGGTGACCCCCAACCAGAAAATTATTTTCGTTGCTACTTCATAACTGCAATTTTGCTGCTGTTATGAATAGTAATGTAACTATCTGATATGCAGGATGTATTTTCATTGTTACAAATTGAACAGAACCCACAGTTTGAGAATCGCTGGTGTACAGGGCCATAAGGGGGGAGGTGACACACCCCTTCTAGGTACAATGGCAGAGTTGATTTGACTATGGTTCCACAACTGGAACAATTGAGGGACAGGAAAAAAACAGTGTCAGAGAGGTGACAAGACTTCTGTCAAGGTTGTCCAAAAGACAGCAATAGAGTAGAGAGTGAAAGAAAGCATTACTGGGACTTTCCTAAAACAGTGACTGGGTAAGGACCTCCCTAATCAGGGCCCTAGGAGAGAAAGACTTGAAAGCTCTAAGCCATGGTTTCTGACCCAGGAGACAAGGCAGTTGGTGAGGCTATTGAGAAGATGACTGGGGAGTAGGGACTGAAATGAAGTATGGTTGTGACTATACTTGGTGAGATTATTAATTAATATGTTAATTTGGGCAGATAAGTGGTACATTGGATAGAGTGATGGGTCTGGAGTCAGTTCCTGAATTCAAATTTGGATACATGACCTGGGCAAATCACTTAATTCTTTTTGCCTTGGTTTCCTCATCTGTCAAATGAGCTGGGGAAAGAAATAGCAAACCTCTCCAGTATCTTTGCCAAGAAAACCTCAAAACGGGGTCATGAAGAGTCAACCTCCACTGTACAACGACAATATGCTAATTAATTTCAAAGACCATATATGCCCTGTCATTACTTTATAAAGTGTGAAAAGTTGTAAGATTAAATAGGAAGGGGATCTGGTCATCAGCTGGGTGAAGACTGGCTACACCCCAGTGACCCTTAAAAGCAAAGCCTACCAGCCCTTAAGACAGTTCAAGAATTCAAAGTAGAGAACAATGACCCTTGTACATCTATAGATCTCTATAGAGTGGTGAGATGATTTTCACTCCTTCAGCCACCATCATTTATAAAGTCATGGTGCCCTGTAGGAGACAATAACTACATACCAGTGGGTGTACTTTGGAGCCTGGGAGCTGATACACTCGTACTCCTGGCACAGACACATGCATAGATGCAAAGAGGCAGGTTTTGAGGGAGGAAACTGCTTCAAGGAGTGTGGCCTCTGGCAACAGGGAAAGGCATCCACAATGAATACAAAGACCTAACCCTGGCTCTTGGAAGCTGGCATGTGGAGACAAGTAAGTCACTTGGAGTCCAGATGATTCCAGAAGAATGATCCCGTGAGCAGGGATTCTGCATCCAAAGGGAAGCAATGTTAAGGCTCCATGAGAATGACACTGAGGCCCTGCAGCACCAGAGGTTGAGTTACCAAGGCCTAGATGTGGGTCACTACCAGTGTACTTATTGTCTCTCTTCCCATGGGTATTGCATGTATTAGTGACAGAGTAAACCTCCTGTATACTCTGATATATGGGGTTAGGAGAAGATGTTTTATAGCTATTGATCTTAGTAAGCCATATCAATAAATACCTTTGCTTTGAGTTAATTGTGTGTCCCTGGAATTACTCACCACTGGGGGCTCATGAATTATATTTTAGGAGTGTGGACCTACAGTACATCCCAGTGAAAGAGAACTATAGTCGCTCCTTGGAGAATCTAACCTGCAAACCTATGAGTGCCAAATCGAGGAGATAACCTAGAGGAGATGGCACAAAGTGAATGATTTGTGAACACAACAAAGGGAAGCAGAGATCATTAAAAGCCACCATGGGTACATCAATAACTAGCTATGCCAAGATAATTTCATTTCCTTAATTTTTCATAAGAATACTAGCCAGGCAGATGAGGGAAATGCTGAAGACGTATAGGATTCTGTTTCCACCAAGCCTTTGACAATGTTTCATAATATCCTTGTGAGAAGGTAGCGACCTGCGAGTTCAATGAAGGTACCATTAGATGGGTTTTGAACTGTTTGAACAGTGGCAGTCAATGAGTGATCATTAATAGATCAATGACAAACAGCTGTAGCAAGAGGGATGACTGCCCAGCATCCTGTGAGTCCCATTTGTATCCATGCAATGTCAAGAGAATTTTAGATATAGAGGAAGCCATTCGGAATGTGAGGCAGATCCTCAGGGAGAGATTATAGGAGGACAGGAACAAGGGTTACACAGCATAAGAAAGCATGAGAAGGCTGTGGTCTGCATCATTGCAGTGCCCATGTGGATGAACTCACAGATGCATCAAAATATTAGAGTTGGTTCAGCCAGGTGGCACAGTGAATAGAGCACTGGCCCTGAAGGCAGGAGAACCTGAGTTCAAGTCTGGCCTCAGATACTTGACACTAGCTGTGTGACCTTGGGCAAGTCACTTAACCCCAATTGCTTTGCCTTCCCCCCTCCCAAAAACAATTGGGGAATAGTTAATAACATAAATAAAAATATTTTTAAAAAATATTAGAGTTAACCCAAAGGCAATTTTCTGGTGGATTGCCCAGGGACTCACCCTCAGTTATGTTTTGTTCATCACTGGAAATTTGTGTGTAGAAAAATGCTTTAACTTTCTCCTTAATGTGAAAGCCAAACCCAAAAGAGTGTGGGATGGGGGGAATGGGGGAGGAGTGGTACGGGTAGTCTTAACTACCTAGAATGCAGTATTTATTAAAGTGATTGCACTAGGCTGAAAATACCAAGAGGGTAAAACAGCACTAATCTACTATTATGAAATAGGCCACTTTTCAAAGTATCTTAATGTTCTCAGAGAACTGATAATCACACAAAAGAAAACTACAGGACAGATCAAATGGAGCTGTCCCCAAAGAGTTCACAGAGAGCCCTTCTTCCCAAGATACCAAATTTCTGTAGTTGTTTTGTATCCCACCCTCCCTCTTTTCTTAAGACTTGACCTATTTTCCCTAGATATGTAAATTTTCCTGGCTAAAGAACTCATTTGCCATTGAACTAACAAAAGTATGCCCTCCCAATGTTGTTTCACTGGGAGACTAACCATAGTGGGGAGATGAGAACATCCTTAATCTTGATCAAAGGTTCCACTAAGTTGTAGATGTCCTTCAGCCCACACCATGAGACATTAGAGAGTCTTCCAGCTCCATAGGCTCTATATCCCAGAGCCTGCACATAATCCCAATGGGGGCAGAAAGGGAGTTTCCAGGCTAGATAAGCCCCATGGAATTTCTGGGTCTTTCTAGAACTTCTCATGGGAGGGCCCTAAAGATTTTCATTTGGACAATTGTAATACAAATTACAGAATCATCAAATTTCCGAATTAGAAGGGATGTCCTCGGAGGTCATCTAGCCCAGGCTATACCTGTAAAAGGACCTGTTCTGCAACACATTTGACAAGTGACCATCCTCCTCTTCCTTCAAAGCCCAGTTCAAGGATTACCTCCTCCTTGAACTCTCCTTGATTCCGCCCATCTAGAGAGAAACTGTCCCTAAATTCCTCATGCCACTCTTGCATACCTACAGAGCTCATTCTAACTTGTATTATAATTATTTTTGGATGTACCTTACTACACTGAGAACTGGATCATGAGATTCCTGAGAACTGGTATTCTATTATCATCTTTGTATCTTCAGAACCTAGTTTCATTTCTCAAAAATTGTAATGGGAATGGGAATTTGAAGATCTTCCCTGCCCCTTGATAGGCTTAAGTGAATTTGAGGACCTTCCCTGATTTGAAAATAAACTCTGACCCTTAATAGGCTGAATGTGGTCACATGGAGCCTCTGGTGGGGGGCTTATTTTTCAGGAACACCTTGTTACTTTGTGATTGGGTGATGGGTCACTAGGATTGTGATGTTCTCTAATCCTGGAGAAGGGTATATATACCCTGATGTGAGGTTTTGCTTTGGGGCTCACTTTGGGAAGAATTGCGAGATTTGGCCAGATGAGATTCTGGGCAGCTGTTGAGCCCCCCACCCCGGTTTTGAAAATCCAGATGTTGGGGCAACTAGGTAGTGCAGTGAATAGAGCACCAGCCTTAGAGTCAGGAGGATCTGAGTTCAAATCTGGCCTCAGACACTTAACATTTGCTGGCTGTATGACCTTGGGCAAGTCACTTAACCCCAATTGCCCTGCCCTTCCCCCTCCAAAAAGCAAAAATAAAGAAAAAATAAAAAGAAAATGCAGATGCTGGTGCTTCTCACACTGGTAACTAACTAGGTATGGATGTAATGGTCAGGAGGCTGGAAGCCCTGTCTGCTCATCTGTTTCTCTGCCTGTATTTTTTGTCTTCTTGCAACTTCTATTTGTATTCTCTGAAGTTCAGGCTGCTGACTTTTTCCCCTGAACTAAATAAATGATATATGTTTGATTAAAGTAAGATTGTTAACCTGTTTTGAGTTGCTTTCCTTTAGAAAAGCAGATCTAAGAACCTGTGCTGGCAGCCACCCTGGGTATGCTAAGGTGCTCGGTGCTACAAAAATAGAGAAAATGTAAACATATTTGTTGAGTTGAAATTTTTTTGAAGTAAGGAGATCTGTCTGTATTGCTTAGGCCCTGATGGTTTTTTCATCTGTAAAATAGCGATAGTAATTGCCCCCACCTCCCAAGGTTGCTGTAAAGATCTATCGAAATGGTCAATGTGAGGTGCCTGACACAATGCCGGCACATAGTAAGTTCTAACTAAACGTTAGTTGTTACTATTATTATCTTTATTACTATCAAAGGTTGCCATCTGGGAAGGGCAGATTTGGACAGAGTGCAACAGTGGAAAGCTTTCAACATACTGAGGTAACATGAAGTTAACATTCAGAGGCGGAGAGGGTTAAATCCTTGGGGCTCATGGGAACCATATCACCACTGGTCACTCATTCTACCCAGAGGTGTCCCACAAGTCTCAGTCTTAAGCCCTCTTGTATTTTCCCTTTATGTTGCTTTACTTAGCGATCTCATCAGCTCCTGTGGATTGAATTGTCAGCTTTATGCTAATTATTCTCAAATCTACCCATCCAGACCTAATTTCTCTACTAATCTACAATCAAATGTCTCAAACTAGATGTCCAGTAGGTGTATGAAACTCAATATGTCCATAAATGAACTCCTTGTCTTTCCCCCTAAATCCTTCAAACTTTCCTGTCACTGTCAAGGATACTTCCATCCTCCATTCAGCCACCAAAGTGATTTTCCTAAAGCTTAGGTCTGACCATTGACCTCTACACAATAAACTACAGTGGCCCTCTATTACCCCCAGGATCAAACACAAAATCCTCTGCTTAGCATTCATAGCCCTTCATAACCTCTTCTTTTACCCATACCTGTCCAGTCTTCCTACATTTTCCCTCCATGTACTTTTCGCTTCGGTGACACTGGCCTCCTTGCTCTTTTAGGAACAAGACATGCTATCTCTCAGCTCTAGGCATTTTGAATGGTTGTCCCACCCCAACCCCCAACCCATCACACCCACCTTCCATGCTTGGAATGCTCTCTCTGCTCATCTCTACCTCCTGGCTTCCTTGGCTCCTTTCAAGTCCCAACCAAAATCCCTTTTTCTGCAGGAAGTCTTTCCCAATCCCTCTTGATTCTACTGACTTACCTTTAATTATCTCCTGCTTATCATACATGTAGCATATTTGTACATATTTATTTGCTTGTTGTCTCCCCTATTGGATTGTGAATTCCTTAAGGACAGGGACTGTCTTTTGCCTCTTTTTGTATTCCCAGAACTTAGCACAGAGCCTGGAATACAGTAGATGCTTCATAAGTGCTGGCTGCCTGACAATTTGGGGTCAGTGAATGTCCATTAGATACATCCAATGACATAACTAGTTGCTGAGTGTCCAGGAAAAGTGTGGCCTTAACCTGCGCTCTATTTGGCTGTACAACAAGGTTCTGGTGCCTCCCAGGGAATATTGTAATTATGGGACTTCAGGATCATAGAATTATAGGATTATGGATTTAGAGGAAAAGATTTTAGAGGTCATTTAGTCTAACTTCTTCATTTTGCAGGTAAAGAAACTGAGAGAAGTATAATGACTTGCGTGATGTCACAAATGGTAGTAAACAGAAAAGGTCCTCCAACTCCAAATCCAGTGATCTCGATATTTAGAAGGGCTACACCAAGAGAAAAAGATTAAATGCCTTTTTCAGATATGACTAGAGAAAGAGGGTGTAACTAGATGAAGGATAGAGGCAATCATAAAAAAGAAGGCTAAACCAGAAGGAAAAAAAATACAAGTAACCTGGAGTGTGAATGCTAAAAAAGGAACTTCTTTCTCCCACACTTACTCCTATCTTTATCTACTACGGGAATTTGTCCAGAATGCGAAACCCAACATTGTGTCTATTACTTAATCAACAAGTATTTCTTAAGAGCTGGGTACTGGGTTAGGTAAAAGGAACAAAACAATATCTACTCCTTGTTGTTGTTCAACCTTCATTCTTAAAGAGCACCAGTGGCATCAGGAGGGTGATGTCTTGACTTGCAAGTGAATTGGATTTAAATGAGGCAAAACTACACAAAGTCATCAGCCTCACTCTCTCCTTCAGACTTGTCAGGGACTATGTCAAGACATTGCCTATGTCAAGACAGAGATCAGGATAACTGGTGATGGCCCTGGATATGGTGGGAGATCTTGGCCTTTGTAAACTAAAATGTTTTCCAGGTCCCAGTCTGTCTGAGGTGACACACACTCAGTAGTTAAAGGCTAGGTAAGAACTGAGGCAAAAAAGATGACCTAGATTCACAAAAGAATCAATACGGGAGGGGAAGATCCTCAGAGTCTCTGAATAATTGCTATTTACCCTCATTCTGAACCATCAAAACCCAGACAATGAGCAAGTGAGTCCATAGGAGCTGGTATTCTAACGGAGGGGGGAATACAGATGCAACCAAGCCAAAATGAGTAGAAAGAGAATAAATACAAAGTTGTTAAATATAATGTAGTTCAAGAGGTAGGAAACTGGGAGTGGAGAATAGGAAGAGCTTCACATAGAAGGTGGTCCCTGAAGGAAGAAAAAGATTCTACAAAACTGAGGTAAGGAGAGAGTGCATTCCAGGCATGAGGGAAAATTAATCCAAAGGCAGAGAGGTGGATAATGCAGTGATTTGTATGAGGAACAGCTAGAAAACAAGTTTGGCTAGATCGTGGAGTGTAGAAAGGAGACTAATGTCAAATGGAGCTGGAAAGACAGTTTAGGGCAAGGTGGTAGAGGGCAGAAATATTGAGGGTCCTATGAGACCTTGGGTTACTCTTCAATTCTTTTGCTCATTATTCACTAAATTTGAATGATTTCTTTATCTCCACAAATTTTAACAACCTTCATTAAAATGAACTACCTTTTGAATTGAGCTGCCTGTGAAGAATTCATCATATAGAAAACAGCTGATAGCATGTAATACCTACCACGCACTGGGGAGTTTGCTAAATGCTTAACAAGTGTGTATTCTCATTTGATCTGCACAACAATCCTGAGAGGTAGGTACTGTTATTGTCCCCATTTTATAGATGAGAAAACTGAGGAAAACAGAGATTAAGCGAATTGCCTAGGCTTACACAGCTAGTAAGTATCTGAGATCAGATTTGAATTCAAGTCTTGATCCAGAAGCAGCAGCATCATTCTGAAATAAAACAGCATAGAGAAAAGAATAAGACTGGGTAGTTTTTTGGGCTTTCAGGAACCACAATGCAAGTAGTTTCTTTGCCACTGGCTTTTACCTCAGTTGATATCATACCAATTTAGTAGAAATCTTTATTCAAATGTTGATTAAAGCAATTCACCAGGAATTGAAAAATGAACTCATTTTTTCAGTACAATCCCAAGGAACATTTTTGAAAATGGAAAATTAGTTATAACTGAAATCAAGGGTTTTAATGAACAACTTGCCACTTCGGCCCCAGCTGCTTTAGGAAAGTTCTCATATATAAACACATGTTTCTGATGCGGCAGATTTGGGAACATTCCTCGGCATGCCTCCTCTGGAAAGGAGAATGGAAAAAGGAGGAGGAAGCCTGCTTACAGAGTCCATCAAACCTGGGAGTGGGAGGACCAAAAGATTAATTGGAGGATGAGTCTTTTAGAAAACTTGGAAAAACTCTTCAAAGAGCAATTCAAAAACAACTGCCCTTAGTGGGAGTTGAATCTGGCTGGAAAACTCTTGCTTTTTCTCCCCAGGGTAGAATTCCCAGGCTTCTGGATTCCTGGTGGAGGGTCCTTGGCAATGGACACCAAAGAATATGCTTTTTTCAGCTTTCCTGGGCTCAACTGTGAGGATTTTGAGTACATGGGTAAAGAACATCTGGTCTCCTAAAAATAAAAGGGACTCAATGTCAGCAGGTGGAGGTTGGAGGGCTCATGGAAAGCAAGGGGGTAAAGTTCATGTTGTGGACAAGTACTGGCCTATTTGTTTCAGATTTTATTCTGGTAAATTCCTCTGGTTCTATTGCAAATGATTCCATAAACAAACTCTGCATTGTGTCCTGGGTCTAATTGATGAGTTTATATGACTAGAGGTGAGGGAGCAGTTAAGGACTCATTGTTACAAGCTAAGATTCCCAGCTACACCCAGATAGAAGAGAAGCCTATAGAAAAGACCATGAACTATCCAGACGTTTTACAGGTGAAGAGATAAGATGTGCCTGACATCTCTGACAAAAGTTGCTAGGAGATAAGGGAAACACATAACCCCACAGAATGTTTAGCTTTCTTTATGTCTAAAGTGAAACATGATGGACTTTGTGGGCCCTTGGTAAATAGCCAACCACCTAAAGGACTAGCCATGAAAAATAGAAGACCCAAAGCTCCAAGTCAATTATTTGACTTGTGCATTGCATATTGTGTATTGTGTCATCCCATAGAGAGACTCTTTCTATTCAGGGGACTCCTACTTTTAGGTGTAGCAGGAACTTCTGAAGGCTGCCCATTAAAGTAAATTGACCTAAGACAAAGCCCTTTCAGAATAAGCTCTGCTACCTTCTTTGATATGGATGATGGCTTGAACCACTGAGGGAGTGGATAAAGGTGGTGAGAAGTAAAATATGGATCATTATTAGGCAGCATCAAAAATACTGAACTAGTCCATGTTAGCGTTATACCTAAGCTTCTTTCATCAAGGTAGGGTGCACTTTGATTAGTTTTTGAGTGTTAAACTTCAACCTTCCCAGTTTGATGATCATTTTCTGGGTAGAGAATAGGGAAGTAAATGATACTGATATTTTTGCAGTAGTTCCTTTATGTAGATGAAGGGTGTGAAATGTAAAGTTAATTGATCCAGTTGACACTTTGGTGTGGTACAGAAATTAAATATCTTTGGGTAAGTGTGCACCATTTAGACTTCACCAAGGTTGAAATTCATAAGAGGCAGAGACATTGGAGAAGACTTTTCAGATGCAAAGGAAACATTCCACAATTTTAAAAATGTCAGAGGCTTAGAAAACTCCACTACTTATGAGGAGACTAGGGAAACAATGAACTTGCCCCAGGGCACAAATTTCTTCAATATTTTTGGCCCTAGCCACTCATTTATCTGTGTAAGATCCAACTAGAGTCTGGGCAGTATTACTAGGCTGAATACTCAAAGTACAAGAGGAATCCCTTATGGAGGAAAGTCACCTCTGAACTGCAAAGGACTGTGAAACAGACAATTCTTAGATCTCTCCCACTCCCTGACTGGAGGTGATAAATCTCAGTACCAAGAATACTGAGGAGGTCCAAAGTTTGTTGTTGTGTTTGTCCTTTGCTTTTGAAGAGGACCATGGGGAAATGAGGACATTACTTGCAGTTGACTTTGATTTAAGTGAGGGAGGGCTATGCAAGGTCACCAGTCTTACTTTCTCCTCCAGAGCCACCTGGGTCCAGTGGTCAGATATTCATCAGGACAACCAGAGACGGCTCAGGATGCAATGGGAGACCCTGGCCCTGTTAGGCTAAGGCCTTTTTAGGGGGTCAAAAGAAAGAGGTTTCTAATAACTGTGGCCAAGAGTTGTCATTTCAGTTTAGTGTCCTATTTGTAAAGAGTACAATATTGCCAGTCAAGCCAATGGCCAAAGATAGTAAAAGATAGCAGATTATTGAAGAACAGAGATTCCACCATCCAGAGTCCAGTAGTAGAATAACATGTTTGTTAGTAGGTCAGCAGCTGAATGTCTTCCCCATGCCTCTGGCTCAGACTGGTGGAAACCTAGTAGCTAAGACCATTCCAGAAACAGCCATGCTTTAGAAAATTGAGCATCCTTTCTAGCCCAACCCAACAGCACTAGGCTCCCAGTGAAGCTCAAATTCAAGCTCTGCATCTGAAATATCTGCTGGTACCAACCTGTTACAAATTGAGAATGTTTCATCCTGCTAGGAACAAGCCTAGAAGAGTAGAGAAGTAACTTGTCCATTACAGGTGCCAATCCCCTCAGAGAACTTTATGAGATCTTCAGGAGTCAGAAAGGACATCAAGTCCCTGTAAATTCAGAGTTCTGAGTTAAGTTGTTCATATGTTCCCTACATATATGCCTCAGTACAATTGTACTTTAATTTCATTCCCACCAATGGACTCGGTTCATTTCTGGAAGAGTCCAGGGTTTGTGGTGTTTTTGAGGAGTAGCAGCCACCCATCTAAAGACCCAATTTGCTGGTGCCATTATGGGTTGAGTGAGAGTCTCAAGGAAAGGAAGTAGTGCTGTATGTGAAGTAGCAAAAGGCAAAGCAGTGCAAATAAGAGGACATGTGGCATGGCCTGCCTCTAAATCTCTGTTCAATAAGAAGATATCAAATTCTTACATCAGTCTTAGGAAAATCTAATAGAATAAAATTCATCCTAGTACACAAAACTCTATCTCCCAGTGCAAGAAATTTTCATTAGCTGTCTCCCATGCCTAGAACTTTCTTCCTCTTTGTTTCTAACTCCTAGCTTTTCTTCAAGTCTCTAGTGAAGTCTCACTATCTGCAAGATGCTTTTTCCAGTCTCCCTTAATCTTAGTGTCTTCCCTATGAGATTATGTTCAATTAACCCAGTGTACATCTGGTTTGTACATAGCTATTTGCATATTGTCCCCCGCCATTAGACTGTGAGTTCCTTGACAGCAAGGACTATTGGGGGCTTTTTTTGGTGGGGGAGAGTTCTTTTGGTCTTTCTTTGTATCTCCTCTGCTTAAAACAGTTCCAGGCACATAGTAGGTGCTTGAGAGAGATAAAAAGAATCATAATGCTACAGGGACCTTAAAACATCAGATAGAATTCTGCTACTCCTTCAAGACTGAGTGACACTCATCAGACTCAGTAATGTTCAAGAGTGACACACTGGTGGACCCAAGGCACTGTCTAAAAAGAAAAGGAGAATAAGAAATGGAGGGTAAAAGAAAAAAAGATCTGTAAACAGGTAGATTTGAGGTAAGCATGCTGAATATAGAGACAAAAAGAACACGATTGAATTGATAGGTGTATAATATAGGACCTACAACTTCCTAACTTCCCACCCTCTACTAACTCCTGTCCCACTCCCTGCCAATTTGTGCCATTCAGAGGCATCAGTGCCAGAATTTTCTTCCTCTAGTCTAGTCTATTACTTTGTCCCCAAGCAGATTCATGAGTTTACTTTTAGACACTACTTTAAAATATATATGTATATGTATTTTTACCCTTTCCCCCTCCTTGAGAAGGCAAATAATTTGATCTCAATTATACGTACACTATTTCACTTTATATAACACTTTGACACCTATTGTGCCCTTTTCTTCTTCCTACACCCCTGTGAGGCAAGTAGGAGAATAACAAAATTATACACCTTAGGACTGAAAGACACCTTATAGATCATCTACCAGTTCTCTTACCCAACACATAAATCTCTTGCACACCATCTCTAACAGATGGCCTTCGAACCTTAACACAAATACTTCTAGTATTATGCACCCCGCTTCCCTATGAGGCAATCCATTCTAGTGTTGGGCAAGTCTAGGATTTAAAAAGTTCTTCCTTATATTAAGTCAGATTTTTCTTCCCCATTTTTATTTCCTTCCTTCATTGATTTTTTAAGCCATCGATCCAACCTCTGAAGAGGATGAGAATAAGTCCAATCCTTGTTGGATTAGACAGGTCTTCAAATATCTGGAGACAGTTCTCATACCACTTCTCAGACTAAATCAGTTCCATTTCTTCAATTCTTTCTTGCATATTATGATTTTCACGCCCCTAATTTTCCTCTGAATATACCATACTTTGTCACTGTGCCTCTTGAATTATGGCATCCAGAATTAATTGCAATATTCCAAATCTTGTCTAACAAGAACATTTCCCATACTCTGGACACAACAATCTAAAAATTTCAAAAAACAGTAATTATGAAACATCAGAGAGATGACATTGGAGCAGTTGGTAAAGATTTAGTTTCATAAGGAGGAAAAAACTGTCTCTGACACAAACTATGTATTTGACACTTGGAAAACTCAAACAGAAATGGGAGCCATCAAATAACACATGAGAATCATCATGTTGACTTAGAAAACCACATATTAACATTATCTGTGTTGTACTGTATTTTTATTTATTTTGTTAACTACTTCCCAATTACATTTTAATTTGATTCTCACTGTGCTTAAGAGAATGGTTGGCTGCAAAGGCCATCATGCAGCAGCATGTTTCACAGCATTGCTGGAAGCAACTCTCCGGGCTTATAAGCTGTTGAGAAAGTACTGACCTATTTTAGTAGAAGTAGTTTCTTCATCTGGGAGTCCCGTACACATTGATGAAATCATAGATCTAGTTTCTATCCCTAATCATAACATCACTGGTTTTTATTAAACCATGGTCATTTAAAAGCCTTAGATGTTGGGTTTTTTTTTCTTATATGAACTAATTCTCAGATCAGTTCTTTTTCGTTTTTCGTAACTGAAAGTCATTTACCCCTGTTAAATTTAATCTTCTTGGTTTCACCTGAATATTATAGAATGTCACATTAATTTTGAATCTTAATTCCATCATCTATCCTATTAGCCAGCCTCATCCTAGCTTCACAAATTTGTACAAATATGATAAACTCATAGGCCTTCCCTATTCTTATCGAAGTTGCTGATAAAAGAGTCAAATGGGACTGATTTGAAAAAGATCTTTGTGGCTCCTCCTTTGAAGGTGAGACAGAGGCATTAATTGGCAGTCTTTTGGTACTGTTTTTCAAGCAGATGTTGTCACCCAGTAAGATGAAAACCCAGCCCACCTTTCTCCATTGTATTCATGAGGATGTCATGGGAGACTGAAAAGTGTTTTGCTGAAGTCAGGCTGCACTAGGTCTACAGCTTCCTTTTCATCTAACCCAGTAGCCCTTACCCCAAAAGAACAGAAATGGAAAGGAAAGAAAAAAAGAGTTTAATTGAACATGACTTAGTGAATTTGTGCTGTATAAAATCTGTTTTTTTAATGCATTCTAGAATTTTGACAAGTATCAAAATCAGTCTTCTCAACTTGTAGTTTTTAGAATCCACCTTTTAGTCACTTTTGACTATCAGGACATTTATCCATCCCCCTTCTCTTAGGACTTCTCCTATTCATCATAATTGCTCAAAAAAGTGCTGACATCCAATCTAATGTCTGCCTACAACTTCCTTTCATGTGCGTTTTTTTGATCCTGGAAACTTAAACTAAAATCCTTTTTTAAATTGCTTTGTCTTTTCCAATATCATGACTGTGTCTTGGGTAATCAATTATCAGTTAATAAGTACTTATTAAGTCCCCATTATATGCTAAGCCCTGGAGAGTCAAAGACTAATATGACGTAGCCCACTTACAGTCTGCTGATAACAAACCTAAATACTGATAATATTACAGTTATTCAATTTTATAGATAGATGGCCTGAGAGGTGAAATTAATTGTTCCAATCAGGCAGTGAGTGGTCATTCCCTTTAGAATATGGACCTCTTTAGGGCAGGGATGACATTTTTTGCCCTTTTTTGTTTCTCTGGTGTTTAGGACAGTGCCTGTCACATAATAAATTCTTATTGATTGATGGGTGGAGCTAAAATAGAACCCAAGTATCATGGCCAGTGTTTTCTACTAAACCACATAAGAAACTATCCAGTGTTTAAAGATCTCCAAAAGGAAATTTCTTTAGTTATTGCAAACGATCTCCTTTGTGCTCCAATAAATGCTATTGTCTATGACAAAAGAGTCATTCCAAAAGGTCAGCATGGAAGGAGATGTAAGATACAGCCATGTAAAAGCCCCTCAACTATAGAGCAGCATGTACCCTTCCATGAAGGCCATGAAAAGAACATCACCGGCAGGAGACACTCTGGCAGTTCTTCACCTGTCTGAATAAATGGTGTCGAATGGTCAGTCATGGTTAGAATTAAGACTTCATCTACTGCCTGAGAGATTAGTATACACTATGTGATTCATCTAATTACTGACTTCTGACGTGTTTGTCTTTTCCTTGGAATGCCTTTAGTACCTGTGAGTTGATTTCATGCTGTATTTTATGTGTCTCCCATAGATGCAAAGAAACTTGTTTCTTGTTCTAACAGAAATGGAAACATCTAGCAAAACTGCATGGCCAGTATCTAAGAGATTTTCTAGCAACAGGACATGTTATTAATCCCAGCCTTTGATAATCTAAGAGTGAGGGAAATTTCCACCTCCTACTCTTATTCAGGATTCAGAGTTGTTTGCCAAGTTTTGTAACTCATCAGAGCATTTACTAACTAAAATTCAAGCTATGGGAGGAAATGTAAGAACTCTGGTTAGAATCTTTTACAAAAAAGCACACATAAAAAGGAAAGTTTAATATGATATTGTTTCTTGGTAATAGGGTTTAAAATGTTTCTTGGAGTGTGTGTGTTGGGGGGGGGGGGAGTGGAAGGACTTCCTCTGTCTGGCACTTAAGTCTCTAATATTGTCATTTGCTAGGGCCTGGAATGCACTGCAGCCATGGAGAATGTGAAAGCCAGCGCATCCATGTGGAATTGGAAAATGTGACAAATGTCACAGTAGTTAAAGAATAACTATGATGCACAAAGGAGTCAGTGACAACAGGATCTTATGAATGTGTTCTCCACCCTTCTGGGGGTGAATATATGATAAAAAGTTCATTCATGAAAGCTTTTATAAATCAAATTTGCTATCCAACAAACATTTGTTAAGCATCTATACTACAATCAAATCAACCCTTGTCCCCAAGGAGCTCACACTCTATTGGTGCAAACTGTCTATAAATAGCTAAATACATAAATGATAATTTGTGGAAGAAGGAGTAAGCAAGGGCCATTGGAGATGTTATGAGAGCTGAGCCATGAAGGAAGCTTGGGATTCTAGGAGCTGAAGGTGAATAGAAGCTTTCAAAAACATGGAGGTGAGAGAGGAAGTGTACATTTTTAGGGAATGACAAATAGGTCAGTTTGGCTGAAATGTAGAATACATGAAAAGTAGTAGTGTGCAATGTGCCTGGAAAGACAGGCTGGAGTTAGATTGTCAAAGGTTTTAAGTGCCATCTAGAGGAGTTTGTTTTTTTAACCTAGAGGCAATAGTGTTGAGGTCTCTTGAGCAAGGGAGTATGAAATGGTCAGACTTCTGCTTAGGGAAATTTATCAAGTCACCATTCTTTAGAAGAGTATAAAGTATTCATCTTGCCCTTCAGGAAACCCACAAATCTTAAAAGCTTTGGGTGAAAACCAAATTGAGAATTAATAGCTATTTTTTCAGCCTGTTCTAAATTGTAAGGAATTATGTGTTCCCAGTGACTAGAGGTGAGTGAAGCAAATCACATGCAAAAAGAAAATTACAATGAATCACAAGCAATTATGAAGAGCTAAAAGCAACTCCAAGTCATTACTAGTTTCTGAAGTCTCTCTCTCTCTCTCTCTCTGTCTCTCTGTCTCTCTCTGTCTCTCTGTCTCTCTCTTTCTGTCTCTCTCTCCCCCTCCCCTCCCCTTTCTCTCGCTGCCTTTCTCCCTCACTTGAAAGAAAATTTAATGCAGTTTTTCTTTCTGTTGAGTGACAGAAACATCAAAATACTATGCAGGTGCTCATCGCATTAAGTAAACTTATGGAAAAGAGAGTAAAGTAGTAAAGAGGAATTATTTAAAGAAAATGTATATTAAGACTGAAATTTATCTCCAACTCTTTGATTCTGTAGTCAAGATAAATATAGTATTACTGTTTGCATTACGAGTATTATAATAAACATATATGCACCTTGCTAAAACTAAGTGTGTAGGAACTGGTTTGATTATCCAGATATTTTCCATTTGAAATTACTTACTGAAAATTATCTAATGGAAGCTTTCTCTCCTCCCCATCTCTTTTAGTCCTACCCAAGTAATAAGTAGATAGTTCTACTAAAATATTGATCTCCCAATGAAATCAATAGGTACTATTTTTTAAAGTTACAATTTATTATCTATTTTTAACAAATATTCTTTTCTTTCAAAATTCTGAATTTCAAATTCTTCCCTTCTCTCTTTTTGCTTCCCACATCCAATGAGAAGGCAAGAATATGATATTAATTATACATGTGAAATCATGCAAAACATATTTTGAGCATATTTCAAATAAAGCAAGAAAAATGAAGTGAAAAAATACACTCCAATTTGCATTCAGAGTTCATCAATCTCTCTCTGGAGGTAGATAGCATTTTTTTCATTGTGAATCCTTTAGAATCATCTTGGATCATTATGTTGATTAAAGTAGTAAAGTCATGATTGATCATAATGATTTCCTGGTTTTTCTCATTTATCTTTGCATCAGTTCATAGAATTCTTCTCATGTCTTTCTGAAACCACCCCCCCCTCATCATTTCTTATAGCACAATAGTACTTACTCACTATCATACGGAACAACTTGTTTAGCCATTCCCCAATTGAAGAGCATCCCCTTGATTTTCTTTGCCATCACCAAAAAAGCTGCCATAAATATTTTTGTACACGTGGTTAGTTCCTTCTCCTTTTTCTTGATCTGTTTGGGATATTGACCTGATAGTGATATTGCTGAGTCAAAAGTTGCATGCAGATTTTTAGCTTTTTGGACCTAGTATCAAATTATTTTCCATATTGGTTGGACTAGTTCACTATTTCTCCAACAATTCATTAGTGTACCTATTTTTCCCTCATGCTCTCCAGAATTTGTCATTTCTGATAGGAGTAAGGTGGTGCCTCAGCATTGCCTTAATTTATATTTATTTAATCAAAAATGATTTAGAACATTTTTTCATATGACTGATTCCTTCTGAAAACTGCCTGTTCATATCCTCTGATCATTTATCAATTGAGGAATGGATCTTATTTTTTATAAATTTGATCAAGTTCTTTATTTAATTTATATTTGAGAAATGAAATCTTTATCAGAGAAACTTCCTGTACAATTTTTTTTATATTACTTTGGAGTCTATGGCACCTTTTAGCAGAATGCATTTTTCCTGATTATCTCCTTTAATTGGGTCTATTTTTTTACCTTTGCTATGCCTGAGATTATGATTGCTACCTTTGTCTTTTTTACTTCATTTGAAGCATATTAGATTCTGCTTTAGCCCTTTATTTTAACTCTGTCTGTGCTTTTCTGTTTCAAGTGTGTCTCTTGCAAACAAGATATTGTTGAATGCTGTTTTTTAATCTGTCATTGGATACCAGGCTGCTATCTGCTTCTGTTTTATGGGTGAGCTTATTTCATTCACATTCACAGTTATAATGACTAATTGTGTTTTTCTCTCTATCCCATTTTCTTCCTTTCTCCCTTCTCCATTTTCCCCTCTGTTATAAAAGGTATGCCTTGTGTCCCCACCTTCTCCCAGTATATTCTATTTACCCCCTTCATTTTTATTGATATTATCCCAATATAATCAACATACCCATATCCTCTGTCTATGTAACCTCTTTTTAACAGTCTTAATAATGATAAATTTCTTGTTGTTATCATTGTTGTTCACCCTTCTTTCTCAAAGAGGACCAATGGCATCACAAGAGTGATGTCTTGACTTGCCCATGAATTGAATTTAAGTGAAGTCACTTTCTTCTCCAGAGTCATCAGAGTTTAATGGCAAGACAAAAGTCAAGACAACTGGCAATGACCCAGGATGCAGTGAATAACCTTGGACCTTCTAAATTAAAGTTTTTTCCAGGTTTCAGTTTGTGTGAGACAACACCCATTCAATAACTAAGGGCTAGGTAAAGATTGAGACAAAATATGTTCTAGTTTGCCATCACAAAAGTATTAATGGAGAAGGGGAAGATCCTTAGAGTTTCTGGTCAGAACAGAATTGCTATATAATTGCTATACAAACTCATTTTTTTTGCTTTTTTTTGGAGGGGGAAATGCAGGGCAATTGGGATTAT
Source organism: Pseudocheirus occidentalis (assembly GCA_028646575.1). NCBI lineage: Eukaryota > Metazoa > Chordata > Mammalia > Diprotodontia > Pseudocheiridae > Pseudocheirus > Pseudocheirus occidentalis. The sequence continues at coordinate 114,559,575 of CM053600.1, read as the reverse complement.
GACTTGTCCAAGGTCAGAGAGTTGGGTAAGTGTTAAGTGTCTGGAGCTGGGTTTGAACTCAGGTCCTCCTGACTCCAGGGCAGGTGTTTTACTCACCACACCACCTAGCCACTCCTACATATTCATTCTAAGCCATCAAAGCCTAAACAATGAGCAAAAAAAGTTTGGGCTTTTATTGGCCACTGAGTGAGAACCAGAGTGATTTGAGCTTAAAGGTTTAGTAAGATGGCTCCATTTGAATCACAATATGCTTTATTAAAGAACAAGAAGAAGGATAGGGAGAGGAGGAAAAGAAAGAAGCATTTTCTCTTTGACCTGAGAGCTCTGGTCTTTGACTATAATATTCCTGGGAGTTTTCATTTTGGGATCTCTTTTAGGAGGAGATTGGTAAATTCTTTCCATTTCTATTTTATTTTCCGGAGCTAAGATATCAGGGCAGTTTTACTTCCTAATTTCTTGAAATATGATGCCTGAGTTCTTTCTTTGATCATGACTTTCAGGTAGTCCATTAATTCTTTAATTATTTCTCCTCAATTTATTTTCAAGGTCAGTTATTTTGTTTTCTTTTGTTTTCTGATGAGATAGTTCACATTTTTCTTCTATTTTTTCATTCTTTTGAGTTTGTTTTATTGTTTCTTGATGTCTCATGTAGTCATTAGCTTCCATTTGTATAATTCTAATTTTTAAGGAATTATTTTCTTCAATGAGATTTTTGTGCCTCTCCCATTTGAATAATTCTGCCTTTTAAGGAATTTTTCTCTTCACTGGATTTTTGTTCTTCTTTTATCATTTGTCCAGTTCTGTTTTTTCAAGGTGTTATTTTCTTCAGTACTTTTTGTGCCTCTTTTACCAAGCTGTTAATTCTCTTTTCATAATTTTCTTACATTACTCTCATTACTTTTCCCAATTTTTCCTCTACCACTCTTGTCTTTTTTCTTTAACTCTTCCAGGAATCCTTGTTGGGTTTGGGCCCAATTAGTATTTTTCTTTGAGGCTTTTTTGGTTAGATATTTTTACAATATTATCTTTTTTCTGACTTTATGTCTTTGTGTTCCCTGCTACCATTGAGGCTTTTTATGGTAAATTTATTTTTATTGTTGTTGTTTATTCATTTTTTTCTGGTCTATTTCTTGACTTTGAACTTCATGTTAAAGTTGGATTCTGCTCATCTGGGAGTGGAGGGACACTGTCCCAAGCTTCAGGGTTTGTATGTGCTGCTGTTTTCAGAAATAGTTCTGGAGGTCTGCAAGTTTTTGGTGCTTCTAAAGTGGCACAATCCTAGAAGAGTTATGGTCATTGCTATCCTCATCTATGCTCTAATCTGTACCCAGGAAGGGCCACTGGTTCACTGCAGCCACAAGTAATAGCACTCCTTTTTGCCTTAGAACTGTGACCAGGGTCTCTGCTGTCCTGTAACTAACCACCAGTGCTCCTCTCTGCCCTGGAATTGTGACCCAGAACTGTTGGGACAATAGAGTTGCCAATCAGCAAAAGCTGTAATTTGTGCCAACAAAAGGTCCCCTGTAATATCTTTCTGTCCTCCTTACTGTCTCTAGGCTAAGAGCTCTAGAAGTTGCTTCTGCTGTGGCCATTATTTTAGCATTCACTATCTCAAAGTGTGTGCACTATGGATAGGTCTCCAACTAGGTGATAACAGACTTTTTATTCAGACCTCAGAAGTTTTCTTAGGCTAGAAAAATGTGTCACCATGAACTTTTGTTGACTGTCACTCCAGAATCTGGTTTGAGGTGTTTTTTTTTTCAGTTGTTCATAGGGGCATGTTGGAAAAGTTCTTCTGGGTGACTTCCCAGAATCTACCATCTTGGCTCTGCCTCCTGACATTAATGTTATAAAAAGTGGGCTAAGAAATGGTTATTTGACTATGATAGTATAGTTTGAAATGAAAGTGATGTGAGAACAAAATATATAAAGAAAATTTTAGAAAGAAAGCTTTAAAAAAGCAAGAATAGTAATGATTGGGTAGTCTTATGGCATACAAGGTCCCTAGGATGTACTAGCACAAGCCACTGTAATGAGAATTGAGTCAATGGATATTGTCAAGGGTAATGGTCCCAAAACTCTCTCTTATTACTGTGTTTTATTTCATTCTTATTTGCCTTTCTTTGTATCCTCAGTGTTAATGCCTGGCACAAAATAAGTACTTATTAAACACTTGCTGACTGAGTCTTTTTGTTCCTGAGATTTTGTAAAGCCAATCACAAGCAATTCTCCTGAAGACTGCTTCTGTGAATAACTTAAAGGTTCTGATTGCATAGTATACTGAACTCTCTATTTACTCAGCAGTAAAGGAAAATATTCACAACAATATAACATAGCAACTTATTACTAAGGTGGCAACATAATCTTAAACAAAAAATATCATTCAATAAGTCACAATCTCCTCAATCAGTATAAGGTACCCATCCAAAGTCTTCTTTCATCTTGATTGAAGGTTGGCTTCCAATCATTCTTAAGCAATCTTCCTTAAGGGACAATCACCCTTAAGTCAGTCCTCCTTAAGGGGGTAGTGGAAAGTACAAAGGCCATCCACTCCTAGGTCACAGTAAGTCATACTCTTATCAGTCAGCACTAAGTACTCAAGTAAAGGCTCTCAGCTCTTGCCTGAGATTCACCCAAGTATTGCCTGGATTCACAGGTAGGCCACTCTCTGCTCCTGTTTCACACTGCAGCTTACAGGGACAGCTCTTTGAAGTATCTGTTTCTAGGAAGACAAAGTTTAACAGAACCACAGCAATACTTATGCATATTGCTGGCACTGTCATCTCAATTTGCTTTCTGTCTGACAAAGTAACACAAACCAACAAACAAAGCTTCTGTTTGAGTAATCAAACACAAATTAGCAATAAGGTCCCAGGACTTCTGTAAACAGCAGTAAAGTCCTCTTCCGGGGCTTTTGGATCATCACTAAAGTCCTCTTTCTATCAGAGTACTACAGAGTGCCAAAATCACAAGCAGTCTCCCTCTCAGTTCTGCTTAGTCCCAGCTTGTGCTCAAGCTTTTATATGCTCTGCTTCTTCCTGTTCCACCATTCCTATTGTGCTCTTTTGGCAAGTTCCTCCCACTATGGGCTCTATGTGAGGTCCATTAGACCTACTAAGGGCAGGAAGGTCTCCAAACTTTTAGACCTATTAAGGGCAACACAAAGTACACTCTTTCCAACAAAGACTTGATATAATCACAGGTGAGGATCAAAGGCAGTGAATAGCTGAAACAAGGAACTAAGTACTACTTTGCTTGCCATTACAATAACTGAAACAAGGAGCAAAGTACCACTTTGCTTGCCATTACAGACTCATAAGGTTTACTTTTAGATATAACATGATAGGATCATATATTTATAGAAGAAGGGAATGTAGGTACCATCTATTCCAACCACTTCATTTTCTGAGGCTCATAGAAGTTACTTGATTGGCCCAAGGTCACCCAGGCTGCTCTGTACATACATATACTCCACTTTCCTATCTTTTCTGGAAACTTCCATATTCTATGCTACCTTTTCCCATTTGAGACACCGATTAAACTCTAGCATTTCCATGCCTATGACAATAGACATGGAATACCTACCAGGGACAAAAGAATAAAACCGGACCCCCTCTTTGTAAAATGCACGATCTTCAACCAACTTATAAAGATCTCTTCTTTTGAATGTGATGGGATTCATATATTCTAAGTATCAACCAAGAAAGTGTCTGAGAGTATGGTAAAATTGAGTGAGTTTATGAGCAACCTTTCCAAAGGACCATCCCTGATCCCTATTCTTATCCTGAAGACCATTCCATTCAAGGCTCCAATGACTGACCCTTTTGGTGACTATCTTTACCAACTCCTCCATTAACTGAGATCTGGTGGTAACTTTTGCCCTAAGTGACCTTTACCTTATTCACATTCAACTCTGTGTCCCTACTTCTGCAGCTTTAGGGCTTTCCTTTGAGACTTAAAATATCCCTTTAAAAGACCTATTTTTATACACATAGTTTGCCTATGTGATTCTTTTGTGAAATCTTTCAATTTCCAAAGTGCTGGTATATATTGCAACTAGTGTTGACATATACTGAGTTATGCTGGAAAAATATTGCAATATATGCTCAATTAACATTGAGGTATATTCTGAATCTTTGTTCTTAGAATCTCTGGTAGGCTCATTTCTTCTCAAGCCATATTGGAATTTCTACACCTTCCTGGGATTTGGCCAGGAGGTTAAAATTTCATGTCCTTTACCAACTAGGACCCAGTACTTGCGACAAGTTTCTGACTTCCTGAGATTTCACCAGACCAGAGTTACCTTGAGCCAGATCTCCCAGGGCTGTTCTGAACTAATCTATAATGTCTGCTCTGGAGCCATCTGGGCTTCCCAGTATAATGTCAGGTTTAACTCAATCTATAGGAGATCCTAGTATATGATAAAGTCTAATTGGCATAAACGTCCCTAGCACACAGACTAGTCAGTTGCAATATCTTTTGGCTTGCATTATAATAACATATACTAATTCAGGGGTGGGAAATCTGCAGCCTTGAGGCCATTTGTGGTCCTCTAGGTCCTCAGGTATGGCCCTTTGACTGAATCCAAATTTCACAGAACAAATCCCTTTAATAAAATGATTTGTTCTGTTAAACTTGGACTCAGTCATATAATGTTTTAAAGTTTATGAAGTACTTTATGAATACCTCATTTTATAATGTAATCTCTTTTAAAATGAGGACTTTGACATGGTCTCTTTAATTATCCTATGAAATATTTAATTTATGAACCAGTTCAATATATCTGAAACTTTTCTCTGTAATAACTGTCAGACTGATAGCTACCACATTTGTTTAACTAGTTTAATATAATACTTAGTGGAAAAGCAATCATGAAGGAGTGTAATTAATGATACACATTAACTTAACTTGTGTAACTCTTAATGTCTGATCTTTATCCATCAACAAACAATTTGACACAATAATGGAGAAACTCAACTCCATTCATAATGACATTTCTACTATAAATGAAACCAGAAGATATAAAGGAATTTGCAGCTAAATAGAAGGATAGTTCAAAGGTTCTCCTCATTTAGTTTTCTTGAGAAAAGGAAATAATGGAGTTGACTTCATTGGTTTCAGTGTGTGCCCAAAGTTTACAAGAAACCTCAGTTCCCAAGATATTTGGTCATCTTGTTTTGCAGTGTTCATTGTAAGCCCAAGCAAACAGACCACCAGGAAGGTTGTAGTTTACTTACACACATATGTTACAGAAGACGAACACTTTGAGAAATTCTATAAAGGACTCTACAAGGGTGTCCAAAATTAAGCAATAATATTTGTTAACTTCGAATTCTTACATGGACCCAAGGAAGACAGCAAAAATTCTTTTGGAAAAATATGGTGTGGGACAAAGAAATGAAAAGAGTCAAAGGATACTCAGAAGAATCATATGTGTATTTCATACATATTTTCACGATAGAGTTGGAAAGCACTGGACATGTTGAGTGTCAAATAACATCATAACAAATAAAATTATCTCTTTCATAACACACAAGAAATGATGCATTTTAGGCATAGCAGTAACTTCAGAATCATTAGAATAGGTGCAGATAGATCATTGGTAGTAATGACAAATTTTTTAAAAAAAGAAAAAAATGAGGAAATGTAATGATTGAAAAAGTACAAATCTGGCCTATTTAAGTTGATATTCAATGGCCAAAACATGGAAGTGAACAAAGGAATGTTTTTTAATCACTCCTCCCTCCCCCCAAAATGAATGACTAATGCAACACAGTTGCCACAACAAGGAGACAAAAAGAGTCTAGAAATTGTCTCAGGCAGAAAACAGTTAATTTCCCAGAATTTTTTTGGTAGCCAAAGTCAACACTGGTTTAGAATAAAAGTGGAAACTAAGATATAGATTGTTTCTTTCCCCTAAAGTTGTTCTAATTTCTGAAAATTTATTTGCAAAGCATTACAAATGGGGCTTATGAAAGTTTAACAGTAGTATCACTTTATGAAACAGCAAAGAGCCATTGAGAAGAAAGCAAATCTGCAGAGAGGTTTTTTGTAAGGGTACAGCTAAGCCAGATAATCCTGAGAACATTTGTAGATAAAACCAGAAGGATGACCAAAAACAGATGCAAAATGAAACAGATTTGCCAATGTTTTTATAATGAACTGTTTTCTAATGTAAAAAAAAATGGAACCACCACATGTACTCCACCATCTCAGTACTCGGTGTATTTATATTATTGTATGAAGTATGTCTAGTTAGGCACAGTCTTTGTATTTTTTCTGGATCATATTCATCATGATGCTTTGGGGATAGTACTTCACTAATTGGGACAAGATCCAGAATAGTAAGTCCCTAGGGGCTATGGGAAAGCACACTACAAAAAGATGATTGGGCACAAAAAATGTTGGAAAAAAGCAAGGAGCCAAAAGGAGACTGTGAGAAATAAAAAGAGAAATAAGAACGGTTGCTGTGTTCAGAAAAGGATGAAAACACAAAATTGACCTGAGGCTAGGGAGTGAATGGCACATCAAAAATGCCTGTGCCTGCTTAAATGCCTAAATTCCCTGGGAAAGCCATGTGAGACAGGACAGGAAGTACCTCAGCAAGAGACTAGCAACATCTGTTTACTAATTAACTAGTTAACTAGTTAACTGATTTTGTATGTATGTAGTCAGCATGAAAATTCCTTGGGGGATAATCCAGTAACCCAACATTCTCAATAATGCTGCTACACTTATCTGACCCGGTATTGTGTGTGACTTGTCTACTGTTTCAGTTATGATGTGAAGGTAGTTCTCAAGACAAGTGTTTCTCCTCCCAAAGTTTAGGTGAGGAGAGGAGTGAGACACTTTTCAATCAATATTGGGAACATGCCTGTAAAAGTTATCCCTTCATTGTTTACCTTGCCTTCTAAATACCTGCTGCTTTGAGTTACTATGTCTTCTTATTGATTGTTCCAGTAAAAGAGATCTTGGTGGAGGTCTGTGAGTTGGAATTTGGAGTAGATGCTGACCAAAGCATTCATTAAACCTTGGGTAGCTATGGGAGATCCACAATCAAAGGTCTCTTGTCCAACAGTATATGTGGGAGTAGGTCCTTGAGGAGATGAAATAGGGAAGATATACTGAATCAAGTCAAATATATATAAGAGAAGACTGCTAGAGATGACATCATTTGAAAAGTGCTATACCATCATTTTTAAAAATTGTTTTATTGATGTGTTTTGCTTTTACATTATAAATATTTACAGATTACTCCCACTTTATGAGAGGTCTCTTGCAAGAAAGTTAAGCAGATAAATGAAACTAAGACAGTGATCTCTTCTGAAAGGGCACAGCCATATTTCACATCTGTAGCACACATCCCACCTCTCTATTTTTAAGTTAACAGAAATGTATTTTCCTTCCTCCTTTTGCGCCATTGAAGAAAAGAAAAACAAATTTCTTATAAGAAATATGCATAATCAAGCAAAACAAAATCCATCAATAAATAGCTTAGTACAAATATGTACATACATATATTATCTCTCTATCTACACATACATATGTGTGATCCTGCACCTAAGCCCATTACTTCTCTGTAATGGATAGCATCATCAGTCCTCTGGAATCATGGATGATCATGGTATAAGACACCGTTCTTATAGCCTTCAAAGTTGTTTGTTTCTACATTTTGTCATTGTAGAAATCATTCTCCTGGTTCTGCTTATTTCATTCTGCATAAATTTATAAAAGTTCTCAAAATTATTCATTTAATACTACAGTATAAATTGTTCCTCTGATTCTACTTACTTTACTCTGCATCAGTTCACATAAAATTTTCTACAAATTTTTAAATTCCTCTATTCCCTCATTTCTTATAGCACAATAGTACTCATCAATACATCATATTCATATACCACAACTTATCCAGCCATTCCTTAATTGATGGACATCCTCCACAATTTCCAGGTTTGCCACCACAAAACTAGTTTTAAATATTTTTGTATATAAAGGAATTTTTGCTCTTTCTTGGATCTCTTCAACAAAGGTTTAGGGGTGATATGGCTAGTCAAAGAGCATGCACTATTTAGTAAGACTTTGTGTAATTCCAAATTAATTATCAACATTTAAGACACCTCAGAGGTACAGAAGAATGAAAAAAATCCAAGGTAGTACTTCACTTAAAAAAACTCTTCCTATTAAAAAAGAAAAAAATAGGAATACGTATGAGAAGATATCAACAACTCCTAATCTATATAACTGCTTTCTTATCTCTATAAAATTCTTATGGGAAATAACCATGCACACGTTGAGGGTAAGTGAAACTATAGAAAGGGACCAGGCAGACTTTTGCAGACATTTCTCCAAATAGACCATATGGACACAGACTGAGAAATATAGAGACTATGAGAATTTTTGTCTTTATTGCTTACAAATTTTTAATCAGGAAGAGAAATTTATCCTTACTCCTAAAACAAAGTATTTCTTATGTCTATATTAAAAACATATTAGATTTTAGGACTAATAAAATTGCACATATATCTTTGTTCAACCATCCACTGAGGATACATATCAAAGTAAGCCTATAACAGGGTGATTTCACTCCCCTAAGACATTCACCAGTATCATGGAAGGTACTCTACAGAATTCAGACAGAAGACCCAATTAATGGTGAAGGTAATCTCAGAGTTAGAAAGAAGTTCAAAGGTCATTTAGTCTAACCCATACTAGAATGCACATTCACTCAACCACATGTCTAAATGCTCATCCACCTTTTGATTGAATATTTCACTGAAAAAAAAACCCAATTATATCTCAAGAAGGCCATTTTACTTCTGGATAGTTCAAATTGTTATAAAGAAGCTTTTCCTAGTAACAAGCCTAAATTAGTTCATTTGCAAATTCCCATAGGTAAGTTTGAAGTCAGACTTTGAGGTCAAACTCTTGAAGGTTAAACAAAATAAATCTATTATATCTTTCACAGTCTAGATTTTATTTTTGTTTTACAATTAATTTTTATTTTATTTTTTCTCAATTACATGTAAACAAAAATTAGCATTCATTTTTTTAAGTTTTAAGTTCTGAATTCTCTACCTCCCTGCTACCACTCCCCCTCCTTGAGAAGACAAGGAACTTGATATAGATTATATATGTGCAGTCATGTAAAACATGTCTATATTAGCCATGCTGCAAAAGAAAAGAGCCTAAAAAACTCAGAATAGTGAAGAAAGTTTGAGTTTGTTTTTTGAAGTATGTTTTCATCTGCATTCAGACTCCATCAGTTCTTTCTCTGCAGATGGATAATATTTTTCATCATTAGTCTTTTGGAATTGTCTTGGATTACATATTGCCAAGAATGGGTAAGTTATTCACAGTTGATCATTATACAATATTGCTATTACTTCATCAATTCATGTAAGCTTTACCAGGTTTTTCTGAAAGTATCTTTCTCCTCTTCATTTCTTATAGCACAATAGTATTTCATTATAATAATATACCACAACTTATTCAGTCATTCTCCAATTGATGAGTATCCCCTCGATTTCCATTCTATCCTTTTACATACTTGAAGAAAGCTATAGCATTGTCCCCAACTCTTCTCATCTCCAAGTTAAAGACAATCTCCCACCCCCCACCCCCAATTCCCCAACTAATCCTCATATAATACTCTGCTAAGGTGCCTTCCTCTGAATCTTCTTCAGCTTATTATTGTCATCCCTAAAACCTTAGTTTAGCTTCCCCTAGACTAAACAAAATGTTCTAAACATGGTTTGACCAGGACAGAATTTATCATTTTATTCTTGGAAGATATGCCTCAGCTAATACAGTCCAAGATCTCATTATCATTTTTTGTTTGTCTTATCATGTTGTTGATTTAAATGGACATTGCAGTTCATTAATATCTCCAGATCTCTGTTGTACATAGCCATTCCTTGCCCCCATATTGTAATTTAAATCTAATTTTTTTAATTCAAGTGACTTTATATTTATCCCTATTAAATTAGACCAGCCCAATGTTGCAACATGTGAAGATATTTTTGACTCTCAACCTACCAGCTGATACCTTAGTTACCCCTCTAGCTTTGCATCATTTCCAAATTCAAGAAAGATATCACATATAATTCTACCCAAGAAACCGCTAACAGTTATAAATAGCACAGAACCAAGGACAGATCCTTGGAGCACTCTACTTGAGACCTTTTCCCAAGTTGATATTGTGAGGAATGATTTCTCTCTGAGTCTAGCCATTAGATAAATTATGAATCCATCTAATTATTTCATCAATTAGCCCACATCTCTCCATTTTGTCTGCACAAAGCATGGCCAACTCTAGTCCACATTAAGATTGTTGAATGTTTTTCTAAAATCTAGATAGATGATATCTAAACATTCCCATATTCTGCCAGTAAAATAACTGTCAGAAAAGGAAATTAGTTTAGTTTAACAAGATACGTTCTCAGTGAAGTCATTATAACTCTTTTTATTCTCTGTTTACTAACATCTTAAATAATACATTCTAAAAATAAATTGGCTAAAATGTTCATACCCTTTGACTCAGAGATTTCATTACTAGGTGTATGTGTATATATACATACTTATGTGTGTATATATATATATACACATATCTATCTATATCTATAGATACACATATATATCAAGGAAGCTATGGATAAGGAAAGACTTCCTATACACCAAAATATTTATACTGGCACTTTTGTGGTAATAAAGAATTGTAAACAAAATAGAATCCCATTCATTGGGGAATGGCAAAACAAATTGTGATGCACAAATATAATGGGATATACTGTAAATATAAACAAACATGAAAAGACTTATATGAACTGATACAGAATATAGCAGAGAAAAGAAAACAATACACACAATGATTATAGCAATGTAAATGGAAAGAGAACTGTGTGATCCCAAAGAAAAGATATGAGAAAATCTCTCTCTCTCTCTCTCTCTCTCTCTCTCTCTCTCTCTCTCTCTCTCTCTCTCTCTCTCTCTCTCTCTCTGTCTCTCATACACACACACAGACAGAGCTAGGAGGTCCATGAACATAGAATATTGCATATATTTTCATACTTTTTATATACTGATAATGGCTACTGGTTCTATTTATCTTCTACCTCTTTTATTTTTAAAGTATTATTTATTATATGGTATTGGGAGGAGGAAGGGATATTGTAAGAAACTGAGTGAAATTTAGGTAATGTGGAAAAAGCTATCAATTTTAAATTTTATGAAATTTTGTTTAAAACATTTTAAAAATATATTTTAGAATTTTCTAGGAATCAAAGTCAACTCATTGGTCTATAGTTCTCAGATGCTATTTGTCTTTCTTTTTTAAAAAATGGGGATAAAATCTATCTACTCTAATCCATTAAGCATTAAGTATTTATCAGGTTCTAGTTCTAAACAAGCTTGTATTTAAATCGAGGAAGACAACATGAAATGGCCAATGGACAGTCGATGATATGGAAATGGAGTTTAAGTGAGAGACTAGAATGGATATATAGATTTCCAAGTCAGGTGCATAGAGATTATAATTAAACTGATGGGAACTGATTTAGACTAGAGTTGCATAGTCTTGATTCCCTCCCACCCTGGTTTGTAATATTTTAGGTGTGACAAAGTGTGTAGAGAGAAAAGAGAAGACAGCCCAGGATATGATGTTATATTTTATTATATTATACTATACTAATTATATTATTTTATATCACATTAATTATATCATATATCAATTATATCATGTTATATTATATTAATTATGTTATATTAATCACATTGCATTATATTGTAGTACATTATATTATATTACATTACATTACATTACTATATTATGTTATGTTATGTTATATTATATTACATCGCATCGCATCATATCATAT
>CM053600.1:114479540-114547202 GCA_028646575.1 Pseudocheirus occidentalis | reverse complement strand
GCATTCTTGATGAAAAAAACAGAACTGAACAGAAAATTTGACAATCAAACACACGAAGCATGAGAAAGTAAACATGGGAAAGAAATCATAAGGAACTTTTCAAATTTGAATTATTTACATGCCAATATGGAAAAACAATAATAGTAACTTATAAAACTTTTCTTAGTATGAGGATAGGGGAAGGGAATACAAATGTATATATACGTATACTTACACATATGTCTAAATGGGAGGCTATATATGAGTATGAATACATATCTGAGCATGTGTGTAGATGTGTATATAGAGGGTATAGGATCAATTGAATACAAAGTGATGATACTTTAAAAAGCGAAATTCTGAGGTGGGAGAGGACTAGAATGAAAGGAGACAGGGAGAGACAAAATGGATTTAATCATCCCATGTAGAAGAGGCAAGGGATAACTGTTACAACTTTGCTTTCAATTACTCTCATTGAATTTGGCTTAGGGAAGAAATGACATAAACGCTAAACTGGGCATCGTGTCACACAGGAGAGTAGGGGGCATGGGGAGGAGAGGGGGGATGATGGAGGGGAGGGCAGGGTCTGGGGAGAGATGCTGGAAGCACAGACTTCAGTAAAGGGACAGGGACAGGATAGAGAATAGAACAAGGAGGGTAGGGATAGGAAGGAGGGACATATGATCACTGTCACAGTATGTCTGCTCTGAAGATGTCCTGTATATCACACATCCACAGCCTGTATTGAACTGATTGTCCTTCCAGTGGGGGTGAGTGACAAGGTAGGAATGGAAAGAATCTAGAATTTAAAGCTCTGCAATACAGGCAACTAGGAATTACAATATACAGGGGCTGGGGTTGGGAGACCCTCCCTGCCCTACCAGAAAGTAATAGAGCAGATCAGGGGAGGGGCTTTACAATGGGATTACTGTTTTAGGGTTGAAGTAGGGGAAAGACGGGGAGAAAATTTGTAATTCAAAAAGCTCATGAAAATGAATGATGTAAACAAGAAACAAAATTTATTTTAAAAATAAAATAAAATAAAAAATCAAACCAGGGGTTCTCAAAAAATATATATATGCCTGTATTGTTTGCTACACTCTATCAAATAGTATCCCTAAACTGTTATGTAAGTAGCATAAAGAGAAACAGAATAATTTGAAAATCCACTTCAGTGTTTTCAGTGACATATATATAACACAAAACATATTATAAAGGACATGCTGTCAAGAAAAGAAGGAAGTGGGGTGGTTATATAGTGACGAGACAACATATAGACATCCTAAGATAAATGTTTCCAACTTTTTTAGCAGATCCTTGCCCGAGCATCCATAGAAAGATATGCCCAAGAATGAGGGAGGGTATTAGACAAGTCCACATACCAAGAACCATCTACTAAGCCCATCTACTAAGACTGATAAGTGACCCTGGGGATTTACTGAAACATGAAGGATCAATGGTTGCTCACTCCAGATGACTGGTTTTGTTGAGCTGCTTTTTAAAAAACATCATATTTACCAGCACTTAATTGGTCCCATAGATCCTTGGTGGGAGTTTTAAGATAAGAGAGTGAGGAAAAATCTTACAAAATATGCCTTAGTCCTTTATTTCATGAAAATGTCTCTCATACAAAGGTTATAATTCTTATATTACCATCTTCACAGATTTGTTGTGAAGAACATATTATAAAAACCATAAAATTTTATTTCAATATGCTTCATTGTGTTATATCAGTTCTTAGTCAAATTACTTTTCCTGATGATCCAGTGTGTGTGAAATACTATGTGGGGAAAAAGAATAATTCCTGCTCTTAAGCTCCCAGTGTTATGGGAGAAAAAGTCAATACAAATGAAAGTCCTTGAAAACTCAAATAATAGAAATATATTTAAATCTTGTAAGAGCATCTAACCAAGATCTTTGCCATGAGCTACATTAGAAATACGCTTTGAATATTAAAGTGATAAACAAAAAATAATTTTAACTAGTCCCTTTGGAAAAAGCCTTTTAGTTGAAGATATGAATATAAGTATCTGCTCACCTTCTTTAATAAGGGAAAATAGCCTGGAGATGAATGAACACTTGTTCAACCAAGTGGGTGGAGGTGGCAGTTTGTCGCTGCTTGTGCAGAGGTGCTCCCCCAGTTCTGAGCACTCTCAAAGCACAGGCTGATAGAGCACTATCATTGTCTTAGCTCAACTATGAGATTGTACTTTTCTTAGGCTGTGGGGTGTTTCCATCCTGCATCTGTGGTCATAAGTAGAGTGAGAAAAGGAGGGAGAAAGCAAGTTTGACTAGGTTAGAGAAGGGAAGGATGATCTAGAGAGAAGGAAAAATGACTAGCTTAAAATAGTTCTGTAGCCTCAACAACCCAAATTCATGACAAGGAAAGCGTTTTCTCCTATGAATAATACCCTCAAACCATTATGTAGAATATTATCCATTACCTGGTGTACTATATTACAAACATTCTGTATGCCAAAGCACTTAATTGGTTCTATTCTATGTTAGAAAACATTATTTACCAGATCCTTCATTACCTACAAATCAAGTGATGTCTTTGAAATTTACTTTTAAAGAGTTGTGACTAAGAAATGAGGAGATGGACTTCATATTTACCTGGAGAGGTTTATACGAATTGATGCTAAGTGAGAAGAGCAGAACCAGGAAAAATTTGTATAGTCACAGATATATCATATGTATGATGACCAACCTTGAAAAACTGGACTCTTCTCAGCAATGCACAGTGAAAAGACAACTCTACACGTCTCAGAATGGAAGGAGACAACTACACTCAGAGAAAGATCTAGAAAAACAAGAGTTCAAATGGAGACTGAAGCAACACATGCTATTCTTCTCTTCCATGCTTGGTTTTGTTTCTTTTGTTTCTTTTGTTTCTTTTTCTTTCTTTCTTTCTTTCTTTTCACATTATTCGCTACATTGGTTACAACACTTCTATACAACAAGACTATTGTACAATGTGAAAGTGTTTGAAGATCCCATACAGGAAAGAGAGGGGAGAAAATCTGAAACTCGAGTGATTCTGTAAATGAATTATGTAAACTAAAAGTAAATAAACAAGTCAATACATTTTTTAAAAAGTAAAAAAAATGAAGAGTTGTGAAAGGCATAGAAGCTTTTTAAAAACCAACTGTCATTTTAAAAACATGCTATTTCTCAAGTATGAGAAAAAAGGTATATATTTAAGTAAGTAATGAAAACCAAGATGTAGACCTATAATATTAATTATATACGTATATTCAGATAAACAAACATTCACGTGAGTGTACATGTTGGAATTTTTTTTAAGTCAGGGATCTATTTGCTTGACACATAAAAAGGATCACAAATGTACTTTTTTTTTTTTGCCTACTCTTATGATCCAATCCGCATCTATTCATTTACATCTGTTTTTCAGGGTCTCAGCAAGGAGTAGCAAGCTAAATTGCAGTCACGGAAATTAGAAGTTTCTCATTAACTTTTGATGGGACTAAAAAAATTTGCCAGGTACGAAACATGGGATTTGCTTCCTGGACACTAGTTTCCCTTAGCTTCAATAACTTCAGCTCTGATTCTCCTGCCTTTCCTTCTCTGACAGGTGCCCTTCTAGGGCAGCAGACAACACCTATCTCTTCCATTCATGAGATGACTATCTGACCACTTGACCCAGATGGTTCAGAGGAGAAAGTGAGGCTGGTGACCTTGCAAGGCCCTCTCTCTCTCAGATCAAAGTCAACTGCAAGGCATATCATCATCTCCCTGATGCCATGGTCCTCTTTGAAAACAAAGCACAAACACAATCACTGTAAGGCAGCTTCCCTTTCTTAGGATTACCAACAAGAGACAATGAGGCCATTTGGGGTGTCTCCTATTGTTTTTGCTCAGTTTTTATGTAATTGGAGCAGAGAGCCCACTCAGGCAATCTTGAAATTCTACTTTAGGAAAAGGGCTACAGGTATCTCAACCTCAAAGTTTTATCTTCTGGCTATGAATGTTACTTCTCTTTCTTCTCTGTTTTCCCTCAGTCTTTCCTTTCCCTCTCATATTCCTCTCTCTGACATTTTAAAAAGTTCATCTTTGTCTACTTTCCTTTTTTATCTATTCTTTTCCTTCTCCCTCCCTTTCCTATGTTTTACTTTTCTCCATTTCCTAGTCTCCTAGTATATTTCTCTTGCTTTTTGCTACTGTCAATCTCTCCAAATTTCTCTAAATACTCATTCTTCCATAAGCCTGTACTTATGTACTTTTGCTGTACTTTTTTCTGTGCAACCATTTATGTTCTACTTCTATTGGTTATCTTCACACATTCTCTAGAGCTTCATTTCTATGCTATGAAATAAGAATTCTTCTAGTGCAAGTGTTCACTATAAATAACAGAGAAAGTCAAGGGTGTCACCACTTTTAGCATGCTAAATCCTTCCTCCCCAACATGGTGACTGCTTTCATTTTGTGGCCTGGCTCAGTGTAGGAACTTACTCCAGTACTGTATTTATGTGATTTAATTTAATTTAATATTTACTTACATGCTTTCATTATGGTTTTATAGTTAAATATTGGCTTAACCCCAAATCTAAAAGCTCTAACGGGAGTTCTTTACCTAAATAATTTCTTCACAAGCAAGGCCATTATGAAGCAAAATGACCTAGAATTCATGTTTTCACGAGAAAACCACATTTGGTGTCTTTTGTCTGATTTTTTTAAAGCAAACAATTAGCTATCATTTCAGGGTGAAAAAAAATGCCTTGTTGACTAGAAAAGATTTTGGTTTGCACTTGAGTGATAATGTTTTTCATGTTAAAAACTTAAAAAAAACTATTTCTTAGTTTTTGAATAGCAGTTTCTAATTGTAAACCACCTTTTGATAGCCAGTAAAGTGAGGTTCGCTCTCAATTTGTTTTTGTTGTTGTTGTTGTTTTGCTGTTGATCTATTTTTTAATTTATTTTATTGACTTGTTTGTTTACTTTTAGATTACAAGATTCAGTTCCAGAGTCACTTGAGTTTCAGATTTTTCTCCCCTTCCTCCCCATCCCCCACCCCTGCCATGGTGGCATTCAATCATGTATAGGATCTGCAAACTCTTTCACATTGTACAACAGTCTGGTTGTATAGGTGTTATAGCCAATGGAGTGAACAGTGAGAAAAGAGAAACAAAAGCCAAACATAGAAAAGAATGATAGTATGCATTGCTTCAGTCTCCTTTTAAACTCTGATCTTTCTGGATCTTTCTCTGAATGTAGACATCTTCCATCCTGAGACTTGCAGAGTTGTCTTTTAACTGTGCAATGCTGAGAAGAGTCCAGTTTTTCAAAATTAGTCGTCACACATGTGATGTGTCTGTGACTGTGTACAAAGTTTTCCAGGTTCTGCTCTTCTCACTCAGCATCAGTTCGTATAAGCCTCTCCAGGTAATTATGAAGTCAATCTCCTTTCCATTTCTTATAGCACAATAATATTCCATCACATTCATATACCATAACTTGTTCAGCCATTCCCCAATTGATGGGCATCCCTTAAATTTCCAGTTTTTTGCCACCACAAAGAGAGCTGCAATAAATACTTTTGTACATATGAGCACTCTCAATTTGTTAATAAGAAATGAGTGCTGAGGGAATAAAAATTACATCTTCTAGGAATTTTTCTTTAGTCCAAAATAAAGGACAATAATGTGAGTCAAATATTATCCCAAACTACTATTTTTTTGAGTGAAGAAAAAAAACTGAGGGACATTGTGAATACTGAGAAACAGAGGCCACCCCAGATTCAACAAAGTCCCTCAGTTTCACATTATTTCTTGATAGTTTCCTCTGAATTAATCTGATTCAGAGGTTCAATTTCATAAAAATTTATTCCCATCAGTGTTCTAATTGTTTTAAAGCTGTGATCAGACTATTGTGCTAAATAATTACCAAGTGTTGTAATCAAATTAAACTTAAAATAAAATTAAATGTAACACATTCAGTGGGGCAGTTAGGTGGCAGAGTGGATGGAGTATCAGACCTGGGGTCAGGAATATTCATCTTCTGAGTTCGAATATGGCCTCAGATACTTACTAGCTGTGTGACGCTGAACAAGTCACTTAACCCTGTTTGCCTCAGTGTCCTCCTCTGTAAAATGAGTTGGAGAAGCAAATAGAAAACCACCCCAATATCTCTGCCAAGAAAACCCCAAATAGGGTCACAAATAATCAAGCATGACTAAAACAACTGAAAAAAAACAACACATTCAATAATATACATAATTATTATACATTATGTCATAATTAGATCATGGAGGATAAGGAAGACATTAATTTCCAAACACAAACTTCAATCACTTCACTATTATGCCTACATTTAGTTCTGATGACTGGACAGCTTCATTAAACCCATTCCATTCTCCAAGGGTCTAGTGGGACTTCGTGCAGAGCTGAGTTTTTCCAGAGTTTTGTCTGGCTCACACATTGAGCAATAGCCTGGGAAGAAGAAAGTCAGGCACAAGGTCAACCACTAAGTCACAGTTCAACTATAAAGAGAACAAAATAATAGGTTAGAACTGGACTTTCAAAGGTAGAGGATAGATACTTTGGAAGTCAGATAGAGAAGTAAAGTGATAACTGGATATAGTAGGAAGTTGTTTCAAAGCCCCTTAGACAACTCCTAAATCAGTAATGGTATCATTTCTGTGTCATTGCCTTTTCACAGGGACAATAATGATGTTCTGGAAACCATTTGCCTTGAGGGCCAGATATCGCTAGTTCAGAGTCTTGGAAATTGGAACAAAGGAGATGTTGGAATCCTGCAGCTATTTTTGTGTGATGGAAGTAGCTCTTTTTTCCAGTTATATTTTTTCTGATTCAGTGAGGGTAAAGACTAGACTATAGTGATATAGGTCTCTCACTTCTAGACTGGAAGACAAGGCAGAAAGAGGAAAGTGAAGTAGTTGGAGGCACCTTGCTTTGACAGGGAAAGGCTCCGGGGTCTAAGAAACTATTACTGATGCTCTTGACTTAGATTCATTTGAATGAACAAGGAAATGGACATGGGATGATTAAGGAAGCTATTTTGATTCATCAGTGGATATATGATATCATTGATACAAGAAATCTCACTAGTAACAACATATTTGTGAAGAGCTATCCTTCGATATTCTGATCTGTCTTTCAGAAATTCTTCACAGACAATCTATTTAATCACCCAGAAGCCTTCCATTGGTTCTGTTATGCTGAGCAGAGAGCCTGCCACGTGGCAGGCACTTAATAAATGTTTGTCAGTTGATTATTACTCATGTTTTATCAATACAAAATGTTATACTTTGTTTTTCCTTAAATGACTTCCCTGCCTCCTTTTATATTTACTAGACAGTGTCTTTCATGTAAAAAAGTCATCACTGGTAGTTGAAGCCTACTTTCACCCACAATAAGTCTTTCCATTGCCCTTTGGGCAATTTGCATTGTTGATTCTTCTGATGTAATGTTGCCTGATTTGTAGCCATCTAGTAACATGATCAGCATTATTCAACTGGTTTTATAAATGTTTATAATGGTGATTTCAAAAAAATATGGTCTTTTACAGTAAGGATGGTTTGGGGGTCATTGAAGACATTACATGACATCCCAAATATGATCCAGTCAGGACATTCTTATTCAGTTCTAGGCTCCGCTGACAGGAATGATTCTGGCTGCCCAGAAAATGGCTGCATGTCATAGTTTGGATAATGTGGATTCTTTATTCATTTGGCTTTTCTAATGGATGTGGTAGGTTAGTCTCTTTTGCATGGCTGGAATGTAATTTAAAAGGTCCTGCAATATTTGGGGAGTCTATAAAATAAGCCCACCATCATCTACAAACTGACTGAAAAAAAAACCTCATCATTTGCAGATCATCCTGCTAGTATTTGGGCTTTACCCAGGACATCCTCTATGGCATTGAAAAACACTTAAATGCTTTAAGAGGAAGATGTAAAAGAATGGAAAATGTTACAGAGAAAATCATAACAAAAAAGAGAAAGTATTTTTGTATCATTTGACATTGATACTTGGTCAATCATTGAACAAAGTTATATCTCTGAGGTTGTAACTGTCATGGAATTTTGTATAATCCTTATATATAATATATCACATATATCTTCTATATTTTACATAGCTTATTTATTATGTGTGAGACAGAGACAGAGAAAGAGAGGGAGAGAGATAGAGAGAGGAAGAGAGAGAGAGAGAGAGAGAGAGAGAGAGAGAGAGAGAGAAAGAGAGAGAGATTTTACCTTAGAGAGTTTAAGACTATATTTTTTTCAACAAATACTTTTTGAAAATTATTTTAAATTTGATATTTTATTTTTCCTAATTACATGTTAAAAATGATTTTTACATTCTTTTTAGAAATTTTGAGTTTCAGATTCTCTCCCTTCCTTCCTTCCCTTACCTCGTTGAGAAGGCAAGCAATTTGATATAAGTTATAAATGTGTTGTTCTGCAAAACATACTTCCATATTAGTCATATTGTTCAAGGAAACACAGCACCCCCCCCAAAAAAAACAACAAGAAAAATAAAGACAGGTTTAAAAAAAAGCATTCTTCAATCTACATTAAGGCTTCATCAGTTCTTTCTCTGGAGATGGGTAACATTTTTCATCATAAGTCTTTCAGTACTGCCCAGGATCATTATATTACCGAGAATAACAAAATCGTTCACAGCCGATCATCATACAACATTTATGTTACTATGTACAACATTCTCCTTCTTCTGTTTATTTCACTTTGCATCAGTTTATGTAAGTCTTTCCAAGTTTTTTTTTGTTCTGAAAGCATCCTGGTATCATTTCTTATTGTAATATTATAGTACAACAGTATTTCATTACAGTCATATACCACAACTTATTCAACCATTCCCCAATTGATGGGCAAGCCCTGAATTTCTAATTCTTTACCACCAGAAAAGAGCCTCTATAAATATTTTTGTACATATAGGTCCTTTTCCTTTTTGTTTGTTTGTTTAATCTCTTTGGAATACAGATGTAGTAGTGGTATTGTTGGGTCAAAGAGTATGCACAGTTTGTTTTTTTGGAGGGGGAGGGCAGGGCAATTGGGATTAAGTGACTTGCCCAAAGTCACATGGCTAGTAAATGTTAAGTGTGAGAGGCTGAAATCTGAACTCAGGTTCTACTGATTCCAGGGTGGATGCTGTATTCACTGCACCACATAGCCACCCGAGCATGCAGTTTTGTAGCCTTTTGAGTATAGTTCCAAATTGTTTTCCAGAACAGTTGAATGAGTTCGCAACTTTACTAACAGCACATTAGTGCCTCAATTTTCCCACACCCCCTCCAACATTTCAATGAAAGCTTTTTTGCAATTAAAAAATAATAAACCTAGCAGGATCTTACAACACTTAAAGATGAGATGTTCTCCCTGAATCATTTCTTCTCCAGGATAAAAATTTTTCAGTTCCTTCAACTGATCCTCATGTGTTGTAGAGACATGGCCCTTCACTATCTTGGTTCCCCTCCTCTCTATGCTCTCCATTTTATTAGTGACCTTTTTCCATTGAGGTGCCTAGAACTGAACACAATACTTCAAATGTGGTCTGGTAAGGGAAGAGATAAATGAATCTATTATCTCCTTATTCTGGAAGTTCTGCCTGTGTTAATGCCATCAAAGATGACATGAGGTTTTCATGATGGCATTGTTGATTCATCATGAGCTTGTAGCTCAGTACAAACCCCAAACCTTGCCACCATATACCAGTATGTGTGTATAGAT
Source organism: Pseudocheirus occidentalis (assembly GCA_028646575.1). Taxonomy (NCBI): domain Eukaryota; kingdom Metazoa; phylum Chordata; class Mammalia; order Diprotodontia; family Pseudocheiridae; genus Pseudocheirus; species Pseudocheirus occidentalis. The sequence goes on along the minus strand of CM053600.1, from coordinate 114,537,493 downwards.
ACACAATATGTTTATTTATGTGTAACACATGATATTGGCACATAGAGAAATATTTGAATAGAAATAGTTGTGCATGTACATCTGATTTTGAATGAATATCATTTAATTAGCTCTGCAATATAGGCAATTCACATCTATATGAGTGGACTGTCAAGCAACTCTCAGTTGGAATTCTTTCATGACATAACTGAACTTCAATCCACATATTCTGTGGATTCAATCAACATTAGGTTATTTGGAATTCAGGGCAAAGCATCATGTAAGCCATTGTCTTCTGGTTGAATGGGTTCACTGAGTCATTGTGGAGCTGAGTTCTAATTGTCCCTTTGGAGGTCCTGACAACACTTAATTGGTCTTTTATGACATTTTTGCATTTACTTTACATTATTACATTTCACTTGTTTGTTAGCAGAATTAATGCCATAATTGTGAAATATCCTTATTAGGTCAACATGAGATGGTTAGCTGAGTGACATTCCAGTGGTAGGCCCTGGGCAATCAAGTGAGGAGGAATTTGTATTCTGTGGGGGTAATGGAAATTTCCCATTGTGCAAATGGGAAATTTAATATTAGTTGCATAGAAGAAACAGAATGTATGTTCTGTGTATTGCAAAACAATTTTGGTTATCTATAGAATACAGCAGTTTAACTCTGGGAACCTCCCTGAGGTTTGTGAATCACCAAGGAGCAAATTTATTCTGAGCAAGCAAGGTATACAGAGGACTATTTTTTGGATCGTTAATAATGATGAATAATTTATTCACATAATGAAAGTATCTTTGATGAAAACAAGGGAAAGGAACAGTACGACTTTCACAGAAAATGTTCTTCTAAAGGCCACATCTGCATAGTCATACAACCAACAGGTATAAAGAATGTAAGATCCTGCTATGATTATTATTTTTTGATTGCAAAAAAGCATTTGTTGAAATGTTAGAGGGGATAATTCCATAAATTCTATGCATACATATGTATATGATCCATCCATCCAAATATAAACTTGTTTTGTGAGTCCCTAATAAATGCTTTGCAATTCATTTATGAGTACACAACTTACTTTTGATATGAAAAATGTAAAGAAAAGTTTAAAAACTGAGATAACTCTATGCCACAAACTGACACTGGTGCATAAGGTTATTACTTATTTATTTATATAAGCAATTAGCCTCATCACACAATTTCTTCCTAACAAAGAGCAAAGTCATTCTGAGATACTATCTTTCTCCCAAACATAGCAAGACCATACTATAATAAAAGGAATTAGACATAGGAATGAGAAGGAAGAGTGAATTTTGGTGCATTAACTATTTCACAGGAGGCAAGATGATGGAATCAGGATCCTAACAGGTCTCAACAACTATCGAATGAGATGAAATGTAGTAAGGATAAATTTTAAGTTGTATGTTTGGGCTAAAAAATAATCAACTGGAATATTGGAGTGGGAGAAGTATGGCTGGACAATTACAGTGGAAAAAATTCTGAGAGTTTCAGTGGACACATATGCAGTAAGTCAATAGTTTGACAAGACTAATCCCCCAAAAGCTGAGATCTTATGGCTTCATTATTAGAAACTAATTGTAAAGAACAAGGTATATGGTGTTCTCTCGAAACTCAGTCCTAGTCAGATCACTTCTAGAGTATTACTTTCAGTTGTGGTGGCCACATTTGAGGAAAAAACCATGATAAAGGAGAGTCTAAATGAGGACAATGAAGACAGTGAATGGATAGTTAATGACTTACTTCAGGTAAGTATTGGTTGAACTGATTATGGTTTTTATTTTCCTGGAGAAGAAAAGACTTATGGAAAAATATAATATCTCCTCAAGAACTTGAAAGGTTGTCATGTGGAAAAGGGATTAATCTTATTTGTTTGGACCCTGAAGCCTCACCTGAGAACAATGGGTGGAAACCACAGATAAGTTGATTTCAGCTTAGTACAAGGAAAAACATCTTACCAATTTGAGATGTCAAAAAATGGAATGGGCTAAACATAGAGTGGTGAATTCCCATAATTGGAGCTCATTAAGCTGAGGACAGATGTTCACTATTTTGGAGGTATTTGATTTTTAATAGTATTTTGCTTTTTCCAATTATATGTAAAGACAATTTTTTAACATTCATTTTTACAATATTGTGAGTTCCAAATTTTTCTCCCTTCGTCCCTCTCTTTTTCCTAAAATTGTAAGCAATTTGATATAGGTTATATATACATAATCATGTAACACATTTTTTGGAGGTATTTTAAAGGATATTCCTGGATTGGACATGGATTGGACTAGATGGCTTTTGAAGTCCCTTCCAGTTCTGAAATTTTATTATAATTCATGGGTGGTAACCATAATGATTCCTTTCCAGGGCATACCCATCAGTCTTCCATCCCTTGATGAACACAGCTTGCCTCTAGATTCTAAGTACAGCGGATATTTACAAACGCATTTACAAATGTTCTGATTAGATAGAGGAAAAATCACAATGAGACTCTAGATAAGTCATTTCCTCTCCCTAGATCTTATTTTTTTGGGGGGAGGGCAGTTGGGGTTAAGTGACTTGCCCAAGGTTACACGGCTAGGCCAGATTTGAACTCAGGTACTCCTGACTCCAGGGCCAGTGCTCTATTCACTGCACCACCTAGTCGCCCCTCCTAGATCTTATTTTTAAAAATGAGAGATTGAACTATTTGATTCCTATGGAACCCTCCTACTCTGAGTTCCTGTATTCTCTGATTTTAAATAGAGAATTTGCCATCAGATTTTCAGTAGATTCTTTGTCTTTTTAAACAGTGGCTCAGTTGTTTATTTTTTTATTTTAATGTGTCCTTTGGGCTTAATTTCATATTACCTTTTCACAATGCAGAACATATAATTCAATCAAATATTACCCATTTTAATGATTGCAGAATTGTGGCAACTAAAATATAAACTTGTCAACCTGCAAGGGTAAGAAAATATTTTAGTTTTAGTCCCTAAACTGACCCCTTTTGCAAAGTACCATCAAATTCTAAGGAACAGATTAGTGAGAGCCAAGCTCAAGCAATGTGGACCAGCCAAAGGTCATATATAAAAATCCTGGGTGGAGCTGGAAAAAAACCTTGTTCTCCTGATTTTCAGTTCAATGTTTTGTTCCTTGACCTTTCCTGCATCCCAGACAGAGCTATCTCTAGGGAGGGTGAGAGCCTAAGGTCCTCCCTAGGGAAGTCAGGGTTCTAGGTCATATTACACTGTGTGTGGCCCACTTCCCTAACATTCTTATATAGCTGAAATCAGGTTAAAACAAACAACAAGGTCTTGAGAAGGGTGTTTAGAAGGTGGAAGAGGTAGTTCCTCCTGCTTTCCCTTAGTGTAAAAGGAGAGAGGGCCTGGTTTTATATTTATATATATATATATTTACCAGTCTCACAGGTTTGGAGTTTTGTTAATTTTATTTTAACACTGACTGAAGGAAACCATTTCATCACCAACTGCCTCCCTGACTCATTGTTTGGGATCCATATAATCAGTCCAATCTTCTATACCCTAGCCACAGCACTGTTTCCAGGTTGTCTTATTTTTTTCCTTCACAGCTAGTTTTCATTATCAATGGATAAGATACACACTGTGATTTTAATTTTTCTAGGTTTTCTCAACAGCTCTGCTCTGCAGAGGTTTAGGTGTTGAGTTGTGTGCCAAGCAGAATTAAATATGCATTAGCTGGAGTTATTTGAGAATCTCAACTTACCAAATTAGCCTGCCTGAAGTATCCTGATTTCATGTTTTATTTCACAGACAGCAACCAAACCGACTCATCTGATGAGCGTACAGAGTTCCCCCTTTATGGTTCCACAGACCTCATCCAAACAACTTTGAGCCAAATATAACAGATGCCTAAAATAGAGAACATCTTAACCATGGTATCTCACACACTTTTGAATTCGTCAGATCTGAGCATTTGACTTGTCAGTTCAAAGGTGTCCTGGTAACAATTCAGAGTTCATTAGTTTGGACTCTTTAACCGAGTCAACAAGTGTTTAAGATGCTTTCTGTATTCAGAGGAAGAACTGATAAATAGATGTATGTATAGACTGATGTTACACATACATGTACATACATAAATATATATATATACATATCTGTGTCTAATGGTAGTCATTTTTAGGGTGGGAGAGGAAAAACTTTACATGACAATTTTGTAATATATTTAAAAGGAATAGCAAGTTGTATATAACAGATTTCCAGTTCCATAGGCAATCTTTTTAAAATTATTTCTGCTACGAAAACGCTTTTTTTCCATAAATTAAAAATAAGATAAAAAATACAAAGGAGGAGGAAAAGGTGTTTATGGGAGATACAAAGAAAGGAGAAAATAGTTCCTGTTTTCAAGAAGTTCCTGATCTAATGAGGAAGATGACATGCAGATAACTGTGTAAATAACATGGATGCAGAATAAATTGGGGATCATCCTTGAGAGGAGACATTAAGATTAAAAAGGTCTGGAAAAGGTTTATTGTAGAAGGTGGTGCTTTAGCAGAGACCTAAAAGGAGCCAGGAGGCAGAGAAGAGGGAAAGATCCAGGAAAAACACAGGAAGGTGGGAAATGGAGTGTCTTAGGCTACTTTCACTAGATCATAGGGTTATGTGGAGCAGAATTGGGTGGAAGAAGACTGGGAAGAAAGAGTCAGGTTATGAAAAAGTTTTAAAAGCTAAATAGGATTTTATAGTTGATCCAGAAGGTAAGAATCCATATGGAGTGGAGTGAGGAAAGACTTGAAACAGGGAGACAGAGTGACCAAAAGGCTATTGCAATAGTTTAGGTGTGAAGAGATGAGGGTGTGGAATGGGGTGGTGGCAGTGTTAGAAGACCGAAAAATAAATAAACTTGTATTTAAACACTCTAAAGCAGACTTTCAAAGTTTTATTTCTTAATACTTTTTTTTCCTTCTAGAAGTCTATAGGTTAAAGATGTGACCCAAAGTTCATTTTCCAATGAGGAATACAATTTGGCTTTCAGTTCTGTTGTTGTTACTGGTCAGATAGCATGTGACTCTGTTATTGAAGGCCTGTAGAATAGTTTACAGATGTTTCTGCTCAAATAGATACTCCTAGAATTATTTGAAGTGAGAGTAATTCTGTTTTCCTGGGTTGGATTGACTGGGGAGCCCCTGTTTATAATTAAAGATAGTGCCTAGAATTAGAGAACAATAACATTACCTTCAATTTGTGTGAGGTGGTCATGGGGAGAAATGACATTTCAGACAGTAACCATTGGCTGACATCACAGGACTCAATGTTGCTTTGTCTTGGATGCACACTGGAGATTCCCCAAGAAGGAGGAGTCACCAGATTATTTTTGTTTAATGGATCCAGAAATTCATACTCCTGCTTGGCAAGCTGTATGGAAGAACAAATATGTTTATTAGAAGACTACTTATGGTTAGAAAGTGTATATATAAATAGACCAGAGCTACACGTATCATTCACCAATTATAAATAACTAAACAGAATATAATACAAAAAGTGACTTTTGGTTGGGGTAAGAGGCAAATTTTTTTTTTCTTTTTGGATGGCAATTGGGGTTAAGTGACTTGCCCAAGGTCACACAGCTAGTTTTTGTGTCAAGTGTCTGAGGTTTGAACTCAGGTTCTCCTGACTCCAGGGCCAGTGCTCTATTCACTGAGTCACTTAGCCACGCCTGGGAGTGAAATTTTTTAAAAGATATCTAATAAGGGGGAACTGGTTATGTTCTGAACCTGCTTTATGTTTTGGGACAGCCCTTCTTGTTAGGATATTTTTCTTTCATTGAACCTAAACCCTGTTTTTCTGCAACTCCTACCCACTGGGACTAGTTCCACCTTCTGGGGTCAATCAAAATGAACAAATCTTAAGTATGATCATTCAGATTTACACATATGCTTTGTCTTCCCAGTGCTCATCGCAGCACTTTATATATAGTAAGCACGTAACAAATGCTTGTTGGATTGGACTGGAAGACAAATCAGGGCGTACCTATTATCTTTGCTAAAAGAAATCTTCCCCAAAATGCTTCATCGTAGAATTATTTTAAACAATGAGCTCCCCTAATGCCTTTAAAATATGTTTCTATTTATAAAAATAAATGGACATGGAATTTTTACAGAATATGTCTTTTGTACCCACCTATAATGGCCAGTCTTCCTGGAGCTTTTGGTTCCAGGAATGTCACAATGATTTTTCTAGGATTCTCTTCTTGGAGCAAACCAAAAATCCAATTAAAATGATAGCTTTATAATAATATGTTCTCCTCATCTTTCCAATGGAGACTTCCTGGTTGGCTCTAATAGCAGTGATCTAATCTATAGCTTCACTCCCTAATCTAAGTTCACTTTCAGGTCAAATGTTCCTAGTTTATTCTGGAAATGATGATTTCATTGCCTTCAAGGGAGCCTTCAAACTCTTCCTTCAAAGGGCTGCTATTGGGCATTGCTACTAAGGGTTAGTATTTTTCCATTTCTTAAATATATTATTCCCCTGTTGAGATTGTTTCTCTTTCCTAGACTATTGATTGATCTTGGACTTGATTATGGCCAAAAGATCAAGTAACAACTTCTTTTCTCAACGCAGGAGTTTCCTATGGACATGTTCAATTAATCAGCTTTCCAAAGAAGTTGGGGAAAAGGAAGTCAATCAGATAGACATTTTTTTCCAGGTCTTCCCCTACTTTCAGAAGATTACATAAAAAGATGCACCTGAACTCATGATTTTGAGATCCACAAAAGTTTGGTGCCAATGTTTGGGTTACATTTTTGGTTTTGGACAAATAAAATGCATCATGGTACAGTGGATAAAGAATCAACCTTGAAGTCAAGAATGACCTGGCTTCTGGTCCTGCTACTGATACCTAATAGGTGTGTGCCCAAGTCACTTGTCTATTCAGTGCCCAAGAATCTTCAAGACGATGAGATGCAGAAGAGTTGACAGGCTGCATGAATGGAAAGCATTTCTATCCTAGGAATTTCCTGCACCGACAAAATCACAGGCTTCCACCAAAACAAAAACAAAATAAAGCAAACAAAAAATGCACAACCAAAACAAAATTTTTGTAAAAGCTAAATGCTTACTATTAGTTATAGCCTCTTTTGTTTTTTCATATTCTCAACCTGAAGTTCTATACTGATTCACATGACTCTGATAACTTATTCCATTTTTCCTGTTAATAATAAACTATTATCTGTTTGTCATAGATCATTGCCAAGAGCCTTTTCTCTAGAAATTGCTTTATAGTTATTATCTAATCTTTACAAAACCCTGAAGGAAGTTCCCTCATTTAACAGATAGTAAATAATTAAGGAATAGACGGTTAAGAAACCTGCTTAAGGTAACAAGTCATCCAATGCTAGGATGACAAGTAAAACTGAGTTCTCCTAATTCTCTCTTCAATGTTCTCTTCTCTATATTATCTTCCACCCCCTCACAACCTCCACATCTTATCTCTGTAGGAAAATCAAAGCTGTAGTTCACTTAAAACAAACCTGCTTCTCTCTGAGGTTGCCATGAGAATCAACTGAAAAAGTGGGGTTCTTTTGAGGGGGGAGGATTAGCCTTGTGATTTCGTCTGAAAAAATCTGAGTGTAGAAACTACCTCTACAAATGCAAATTAACATCTATCTGCAACTTATAGAAAGTTGTGTGGAGACATCAAGAAATTAATCAAATTTTCCAGGGGTATAGGCAATATGTGTCCAGAGGTAGGACTTAAACCTGAGTCTTCCTTACTCAATGTTAGTTCTCTATCCATTATGTGTTTTGAGAGAATGCCTATAAAACGCGCATGTGCATGTTTGTGTGTGTGTGTGTGTGTGTCTATTATTTGGGAAGTTAAAAGCATGTAGGAGGGGCGGCTAGGTGGCACAGTGAATAGGACAGCAGGTCTGGAGTCAGGAGGACCTGAGTTCAAATCCAGCCTCAGACACTTAACACTTACTAGCTGTGTGACCTTGGGCAAGTCACTTAACCCCAACTGACCTACCTTCCCCCCTGGGGAAAAAAAAAGCATGTATGAAAGATGGTATTTATTTATTAATATACTAAGACCTTTTGTATACTGACAAAAATAGTTGTACTCACTCAATCCAACATTAATAAATCAAATATCAAACCAATAATACTCTAATTGGAAATAAAATAAAGTTCAAAAATAATTCTAGAGCAGTAGTTCTCAACCTTCCTAATGCTGTAAACCTTTAGTACTTGTACATGGGCGTATCTGCATGTGGGTGGACCTGCCTGGACCTGCCTTGGACAGAAGAGGTTCCTAAGACCATCAGAAAGATGTGTTTTCCGATGGCCTTAGGTGACCCCTATGACCCTTGTGAAAGGGTCATTCAACCCCCAAAGGGGTTGCGACCTACAGGTTGAGAACCATTGTATCTAGAGGAATATCTTTCATTATTTTCATAAAAGAAAAGCTAAAAATGCTCACCAACACCTCTACATTTTAAACTAATATTTTAGAAATAGTTCTGAATTTTATTACATTGGATTTAGAATCTGTTTCTACTGCCAGAAAATCTAGGCTCAAAATACATGTGTGCATTTTAGGTGGGTATTGTTCATACGGCATTGCAGTGAATAGGTCCCACTTGGCCTATGTAATGCAAAAGCCCAGAACTGCTCCGGGAGACCCGTGCTTAGCACAGTGCTCAGCACGTAGTAGGCGCTATTGACTTGATTTGACTCTGCCACACTCGTTAATGAGCAGCCACCTGAGTAGGCGGCTTTCCTGATTTGTGAAGCCCCAACCCGAGTCACTGTTTCTTCAGGGGCTTCAGAAACGCCCTCTCCACTTTTGACTCATTTCTGTCCCCCATTCTTTTCCACCTCCACAACAGTAGGCTTGTTCCTACGTGAGTGTGCTCTCCCATTTCTCACCTTCCAGTTCCCCTTTGAGTGTTGCCTTCTCCCATTAGAATGCAAAGCTTTCTTACAGTAAGGACTGCCTGTTTGCTTATATTTATATATTCAGTGCTTAGTATATACTGCCTGGCAGATTTATCATTGTTCAGTCATTTCAATCATGTCCAATGCTTCATGACTCCATTTGGGGTTTTCTTGGCTAAAGATACTGGAGTAGTTTGCCATTCCCTTCTCCTGCTCATTTTACAAATGAAGAAATTAAGGCAAACAGGGTTAAGTGACTTACCCAGGGTCACACAGTTAATAAGTGTCCAAGGCTGGATTTGAACTCAGATCTTTCTGACTCCAGGCCTAACTCTCTATCCACTGTGCCCTCTAGCTTCCCTCCCTGGCACATAGCAAACACTTACTAAAACTCTCACTCTGTCTCTCTCTGCCTTACTCTGTCTCTGTCTCTTTCTGTTTCTCTGTCTTTGTCTCTCCCTCTTTTCTACCTAGAATTAGAGGAAGCTGATATCAAAGTAGGCCAATTGCTATATGACATGGAGATAGTACTCAGACATTGGAACCTGCTTTCTTGTTGACATCCTGGTCCCAGACCAGCTCTTACAAACAGTACCGATTTTTTAAACTAGTCCCTTGTATCAATTAATATTATTCGCACCATATTCCACGTACCTAATCATTTTATTTGCATAGTGCCTTCATTGTGGACAATATCATATTTATCTGAATTAGAACATGTCCTTATTTTGCTTGACTACATTTTATTATTTATTTATGATTTCTCAATTTATGTATTTTTTGCATTTTTAAAAATTTTGACTACCGAATTCTCTTTCTCCCTCCTGCCTCCTCCCCCACCCACTGAGAAGACAAGCAATATGGTACCAATTATACATGTGGAGCCATGCAAAGCGTATTTCTATATTAGTTGTATTCTTTTTTAAAAAGCAAGAAAAATAAGATGAGAAAATTCTCCCTTAATTTGCACTCAGACTTCCTCAGTTCTCTCTCTGGAGGTAGATTGCATTCTTTCATGATGAGTTCTTTGGAACTGTCTCGGATCCTTGTATTGAGCAGAAGAGCCAAGTCTTTCAGAGTTGGTCATCACTACAACATTGCTGATACTGTGCACAAGTGTTAGTGTTCTCTGCTTTGGTTTTGTCACCAGGGTCCCTATTCCCCTGCGACCAACCATCAGCACTCCTCCCTGCCCTGAAACCATGACCAAAAACTGCAGATGAGCAAAGTGTTGCCCATCAGTGCCAGCTCTACACAGTGTCAGCAGAGGGTCCCCTGTCATCTCTTTCTGGGTAGTTGTACAACAGGAACAGAGAATGAGACTGACTGTAACTCTGCCTCACTTAAATCCAATTCATGAATGAGACATCACCTGTAATGTCATTGGTCCTCTTCGAACAATAATGTCTCCAGGCTGAGAATAGAAGCTGCTGAAGAGGCTCCAGACAGTCTTCCATCAGACCTCCACCCTGGTGTAACACACTTCTCCTGTCTACCTCTTAAGTTTTCTTAGGCTGGAAAAATATCTCACCCAATTTTTGTTGGCTCTGCCACTCCAAAATTTGATTTGAGGAATTATTTTAAAATTGTATGGAGATGAATATTGGGAGAGTTCAATTGGGTGACTGCCCCATATCTGCCATCTTGGCTCCATTCTGGTTTTCAAAGAGGAAAAGAAATCAGCAAAAATGGCTTAGAGGAAATATTACTGTACTGGAGATCTGGGTACAAATCCTTCTCTGATTCTTACTAGCTTTGTGACCATAGATGAGTCATAATTTCTTGGAATAACTGTTTCCTTCTCTGGAAAATGGGTATAAAATGCCAGCAGTAGGAAACATGAATTTCACAGGATTCTTAGAAGGCAATCGTGTTGAACTTCTTAAAATATGTTAGTTATTCTATAAATATACTTTCTTATGTCATCATTCTTCTTATTTATCTCATACTTCTAGTCTCATTTTTCTGTTTTCTAAGGGGAAACCAGTAACAAGGAGGATATTGTTCCAGGGTGTTCAGAGTGATGGTGGCAGAGGAAGAAATAAAATACAAAAACCTGCCCCCCAATAACCACTATTATGTCATAAAATCCTTGGTATGCCAGAAATATTCCCTGATTGCCAAGGCAACTTGCCAAGCTGCTCAGCAAACTGTCTGGAAGAGTGACAAGAATGGTCTGCTAGGGTTCTTTTCAGGATCAACCCAGATTTTAAACTGACCTTCTCCAAGAACCTTTCATACCAGAATTGTAGTGTTTCTAACAGTCTAATGGCTCTGTTGTTGTTGAGTCATTTCAGTCATGTCTGACTCTTCATTACCACATTTGGGGTCTTCCTGGCAAAGATGCTGGAATGGTTTGCCATTTCCTTCTCCAGCTCATTTTACAGATAAGGAAACTGAGGCAAATGTAGTTAACTGACTTCTCCAGGGTCACATAGTGTTTGAGGCCAGATTTGAACTAAAAAAAGATGAGTCTTCCTGATTCCAGGCCTGGCACTCTATCCACTATGCCACCTAGATGCCCTTCTAATGACCATAGCACATTCTATTTTTATCTCTGAAACATCCTTGTAAAGAACAGAAGTTATTCCCATTTTGTAGAAGAGAAAACAGAGGCATTTGAATATTAAATGAAATCTCCAAAGTCACAGGACTAGAATCACCAATTGCTATTATTCAAGTCAAGTCAACAAACTTGTTAAGTGTTTACTATATGTTAGGTTTTGTGCTTCGATAAGTGAAGAATGAAGGAAGGAGCATAACTAGACTGATCGCTTCCTCAGAATGGTGGTTCCAGAAGGAGCTCATCAATTAGAGGAAAGGACAACAGCCAGAAGCATCTTCCAGGGTGAGAAGGTTTCTGGGAAGTGGAGGAGAAATCAGAAGAGTCGGAAGAGAACTGGAAATGAAGGAGTAAGAATGATTGGTCTAGGAATTTCCTCAAAATGGAGGTTCTGGGAGGAATTCACCAATTGGAGGAAGCATGGAAGTCAGAGCACCTGAATTCAGATTCCGCCTGGGTTACTTACCCATCTTGTGACTTGGGTAAGTTACTTAACCCCCACCTCAGTCTCCATTTCCTCATATTTAGAATGGAGTTGGATTAAGTAGCTCGAGGGGTCCTTTCTAGCTCTTATCTACAAATTTCTCTACTGCTACAAATATTCTTTTTGAACCAGGCCTCAAACATAAACTTTGTGCTAAATTACTGAAATTTTCCATAGTCTGGGCAGAAATATGTAGGAAAATAATTAGAGATGATAATTTCTATATCCCTATGTAAAATTCAAGGTGAAATAGTGGAAAGAGAAGGGCAGGTAGGTGTTTCAGTAGTTATAATGCTTGACGTGGAGACAGAGAGACTCATCTGGCTTCAGACACTAGCTCTGTGACCCTGGGCAAGTCACTTAACCCTGTTTGCCTCAGTTTCTTCATCTGTAAAAGGAGCAGGAGAAGGACATGGCAAATCACTCCAGTATCTTTGCCAAGAAAACCCCAAATGGGGTCATGAAGAATTGGACACAATTGAAACAACAAGCATCAGTGGATACAGAACTGGCCCTTAGAATAGGGAAGCTCTGGTTTCAAATCCTGCCTCTACACATGATGGTTGTATAGCTATGGGCATTCCCTCTCAGTGCATCTTCCAGGTATCTCTCAGAGTAATGAGAGGAATAAATCTCAATGCAACAAAAAGACCATCAGGTAATCTGCTAGGTTCTATCTACTTTCTCGGGCATCTCTTGGCTGAAACCAGAGATACAATTCAACTGCTTAAATGTTAAAATAGGTGTGAGACTTGTATGCCAGAGGCACTTTCTGTGTCCCATGTCCCCAGGTATTGTCACCGCTCTCAAGTTTCACTCAGCTATGCTCTCCAAATTATCCATTTTGCTTTGTGGTCCTCATCACTGAAAATGTGGAAGCAATATACCCAAACTGATTTTCCAAGTTCATAATTTTTCAATTGAGAACTTATTTCCCCATGTAGCTGAACACATAACATCCTTTTGCTAAAGGCAATTGTTTATTTCTTTGCTCTAGAGCCAGACAGAGTAACCTACCTTTGTTTGTTAATCTCTCCTTTTTCTTTCTTTTTCTCTTTCTCTTTCCTTTTAAGAAACTTCACTTGTCTTTTTGCCTGTGGCAATCTGTAATCCGGTCAATCAGTGTCCATATCGCATTTATTTATTTAGCTATTGTTTTATTTTCCTTATATCCAGAGACAAAATTAATAAATTTTTATATCTGGGGCAACTGGCAGCAACAGAGAGTAATGAATTGAAGGCAGCCATCAGGAAGCATGCCCCAGGACCTCCTGAGGTTTCTATGCTGCAAAAGGAAAAGGAAGCATCCTCAAGATGAGACAAGCCCAGCGACTAGAACAGCATTCTTTTTACCTTCTAATTTTCCTTCATTTGGGCAAAACCCCAGTCACCCAGCCCTAGTTACAGCTTTGTTTATATCTCTGAACAGCATGACCCTTTTTAATTGGTCCTACTTACATCATGAACAATAACCCTAATTTGTGGAATGTGGAAGATTGCTTCATTTATACTTGCTAAGATCCCCAGAAGCACTAGCACCTAAAAATGCTTTGCCTGAGAACTGCAGAAGCTGTTACTACCAGTCGGTCTTTTTTATTTGGCAAAATACATTCTTAGGTTCAGATTGGTTCTTAAATCCCAGAGTTGGTGTCCTTGAGGGTCTCTTGTTTAGGAGATACTTTTCACCCCAGACTAATGGTCTTTATCAGGGGACAACACAGGGCTGAGAATTCAGCCATACCTATATCAGTGCATCTTTTCACCTTTTCCCCCTTTTATTCTATACATATTCACAAATGATCTAATACCAGATTGAAATTTGAGAGAATAAAGCCAACTTCATCCCTATCTCTCTCCCCAAAGATTTTGGCTTCTTCATATATTGAGAGGCCATGGTTAGGAAAATTAAGAACGTTGCTGTCCTATTCTGATCACAGATTTTATATACATATATGTATGTGTATATGTGTATACACATATGGATATATGCACATATCCATATATAATGCATATCTATGTGCATGGGTATGTATGTGTGTGTGTGTGTATATATGTATGTATGCATGTATATATATTCCTCCAAATTCCTGGTTGTTCTTATATTATTTATTTGTCATACAAATAATCAGCACCTGAAAAAAGGATACCTTAGAATAGCCATAGGTAAAGAAGAGAATTTGCCTAGGAACACATTCTCATGGGTTATAATTATGTAAAGAAATTTATGCAATTTTGAAATATGAAATCTCAGATAACCAGAAAGCATCTAATAGGGTCCCTTTCCTCCCCACCTTCCTGTATGCTAATTTTAGAGATCTATGTTAAGAAAAAAAAATCATTTCATATGAAGTGCTTGTTGAAAAGAAATTTCCAGGTTATAGTCTGGGATACATTCAGATTAATGGTGTTTACATTCTATAGGTAGATATGTACATAGATAAATAAATCTACAGGGATTATATTTACTAAGTTTGGGAATGATAACCAGAAAAAGAAGGAGTATCGAAATATACATATCAAAAAAGAATCAAAGATTATTCGCCAAAGTATACTTAGAAAGGTCAAACCAAAGTTTACAAATACATTTTAAAGAACTTAAATGAAACAAAGAAAAAAAAGGGTTTCTACTTAATCCTCAGTTAAAACCAGAATTGTCCCGCCATGAACACATACTGTGTGGGTCTGTGTGACCCACCTTAGACACAGACTGGCTTTGTGACCCTGGGACCTACCATTATTTAACTGTTCTGTTTCTAACGAGGCAATAATTTGAGACTCTAAATTGAACAGAAAGTGCTGACCTTCATTGGTAGATGGAATTTCGTCACCTGGGACTTTGCATATGGTCAGGAGCAGAGGCTGGCCCCCCCAAAATCTGATTGGACATTACACCGGGTTCTCCAACCAACCCAGTATAATGGAGCCCATTATACTAGTAACAACAAGGCTGCTGCTGAGTCCTCATGTGTCTTCTCTACTTAGAGGAATCTAATTTTTAAAGTACTCCTTTTACAAATGCAGTATCCTGTTCATTTGTGAACTCAGTTTTAGGTGCTGAGAGGGAAGGTATTTTACCAGCAGACCATTTAGAAACACAAAGATTCCATTGAAGCATATTGTAAACTCCTTAGAGAAAGGACTGTATCATTTTTTTAAAAATCCTTGGATCCCCCCAACCAACTCTTATCCCTTGTAGACAGGAAGTGCTTAACACATGCTTGATCATTATTGAACCACATTGTATTATGCCTCACTCAAAGGACACTTTCTTCCACCTCCAGATAAGAGTCATCAGGTTGGCAATTATCAACATTGAATTTACTTCTGGATCATCATCTGTTTTTAAAAACCTGTTATTCTTTCCTTAATTTCATTTGGCAGAAAATAATGTCATCATTATATCAATAATGCTTGGCACTCACAGTGCATTTCACCATGGAATCAAAGGGAGATTAGTAATGTCAACATATGCACTTAGGGAAATACAATAGAAACTTTTTGAAAATCCTTTGGTTGGGTCTTCAGCTCTCAAATGCTTCCATTCCCCTAGATTCAGTTTGAGGGCATCATTCTGGAGTGGAGATTGAGACACAGGGAAAGATCCTATTCTGAGTCTTTCTCCACTGGATGTAGTCTCCCTTTGCAGAGCTCAGCTCACTGTCACTTTCACAGGTCCCTGGGCCTTTCTTGCCAAGGGCTCACAAGTTTCTCCTGGTTCCTGTACTTGCACAGTCACGCAATATCTTTTTTTTCAGAAGGGGGAAAAAAAAAGAAAGAAAAGAGCTGGAATAAAACAAACAGTTGATATTGATCTAAGTTCACTACAAAAGAGAGTAATTAAAGGACTGATCATTATTTCTCTGATGCAAGTTTTAATCGCCTCCACAGTAAACACCCCACCCTGATTATCCCCACTATATTCAGAAATTTGAGCGATTGCGTCCCAGGTTCCATTTAGCATCATTCTACTGTATTAGCGTAAGGCAGGTTTTCATGGGCTTTGTTTTAGGAACTTCTGCTTTTAGTCAAGAGTTCCTTAGAAATGAGACCCTATGAGATTGTAGCTGTTGAAATTATAGGCAGAAAAAAGATTACAGAACAGTGTCAAAAAAGAAGTGAGTTTGAACTAAACAATAATCT
Organism: Pseudocheirus occidentalis; assembly: GCA_028646575.1. Lineage (NCBI taxonomy): Eukaryota > Metazoa > Chordata > Mammalia > Diprotodontia > Pseudocheiridae > Pseudocheirus > Pseudocheirus occidentalis. The sequence continues at coordinate 114,521,418 of CM053600.1, read as the reverse complement.
AATTGTGTGTCTGTATATGTGTATATACAGGAACACACACATCTATGCATGCATGCATGTATGTATGTATATACATACCATATTAACTCTAAGAGAGAGAGTACTAAGTTTTTCAAACTAGGCCATAGTCTTAAAGATTTCCTAAATCCTAATAGCAGAATTCAAGTTAGGAACGTTTCAAACCCCCAATTAAAAGCAGTTTAGTCGTGCTTTAAAACAAGGCTGCTTCAGGCCATATTCTTAATTATGGAAAAGCTGAGAGGAAAAACAAGGATAGATGATTGTGATTGCTACATTTATTTAACATTTATTGGATTCTCTACTGAACATTGAGTTAGCATAGTTCAGTACCCTGAAACAATGGCGCTTGAGGAAAATTGTAATGAAGCACTTATTTGCATTCCATCTCCAATTCCTTTCTGTGAATAGGCTTGTCTCTTTCCTGGTTCTGCTTTATTATCAAGAACTGGGAATTCTATCTACTTGCTTCTGTTTCAGGCATATTTCCCTTCTCCTAACTTAGACTTCAAGTTCACCAGCTACGAGAGATCGCAACTTACAATCTTTATATCTCCAGGATTTAGCATAATCTTCTGAATGCAATGAGACTTCAAAGTATTCTTTATATTGACAATGTATTGGGAGAAGAAAAGAACACTGCCCCCCTCCATTAAAATGGGATTTGTCAAAATGGGATTCCCCATCTTACACGGTAGTACATAAGTTTGGATTCAGCTTTGATTACTTTCACATTTCATATTATTTAATTTTACTTTTACCATTAACTGAAAAGCTACTAATTGCCCCCAATATAGTCAAAATGCAATTCTGAGTCTTTGTAAAATATAGACTTAAATATTCCAATAAAGTGAATCATTGCTTGAATTATTGTATATTTGTCAATGCCATCTGAATCACTCTCCATATGCCATTATGAGTATGTGTCTGTGTATGCATGAGTACATGAAGGAGGGAGGGAAGAAGGGGGGGAGACAGAGAGAGAGATAGAGAAAGAGTGAGAGAGAAAGAGAAAGAGAAAGAGAGGAGAGACAGAGACAGAGAGAGGCAGAGACAGAGAGACAGAGACAGAGAGACAGAGACAGAGAGAATGTGTCGTTATTGTGTAAGCATGAGATAAGACTGAAAGTTCTGATAAATTTAGAGATGAGAGGATTAGGGATGGAATTGAGAGATTTTTACACGTGTGGGTAAAGGATGAACTGGAAAAACTGGAAAAAATTTAATTCATTTTTAAACAGACTTTTAATAAGATGAGCTAAATTTCATGACATATATGACTTAAGGAAAAAAAACAGCATCCCAGGCACTATTAATAAGAAATGATATCAGTAATGCTATAAATATCAGGATATGTGTATGTACTAGGATTTGGACATAAAGTTAGTGAGTGCATATGTAATTCAAAAGATAACCCAAAATTCACGTGTCCAAATTTAATCATACAAAGACTTCAGTGAAATTAGGGATTGTTTATCAAATATTTACTTAAACTAATTAATCAAAGACTATGAAGAAGTTTTAAAAATCAACGAATTAATATGGTTCTATAGGAGGTTTTAATGTGAATATGACCTACCTAGTATCTTTAATTACCATAAGTTTTTTTCATTTGAAAAGATAAGTTTTTACCCCCATTTTGTAGGTACAGGTGTAATACAAGACTATCTTTTCTACTCTGACCTTGATCCCATCCCTGTCCCTTGAAACTTTATTTTATGAACTAACCGTTTTAACCTTACTAATGAATCTTCAGTCATTTCCTTACACTAGGTCCTCTCCCCACCCCATTCCTCACTTAAGAAGAAAGGTCTATCCACTATGCAACTTGGTTCATTCCCTCTCCCCCTCTCTCTCCCTCCCTCTCTCTCTCTCTCTCTCTCTCTCTCTCTCTCTTTCTCTCTCTCTCTCTTTCTCTCTCTCTCTCTCTCTCTCTCTCTCTCTCTCTCTCTGTCTCTGTCTCTCTGTCTCTGTCTCTCTGTCTGTCTCTCTCTCTTTCTTTCCCTCTTCCCCTCCCTCTCTCCCTCCCTATATATACACACACACACACACACACATATGTGTATATATTTGCACATACATTCTTCCCTGAAATTGCCCACTCAAATTTTCTAATCTCTTTCATCTCCTTCACTTTTAACCTTCTGGCAGTAACACAGGCCTCTGTTTCTCCACTTCCTACTCATTCCTCACTCTATTAAAGAATGATTTCCAATAGTACTACTGCTCTGCTACTTCCCTTTCCAGGACCATTAATGATACCCTTATTGACAAGTATTATCTCCTCTGGAAAGTTTTTCCTAATTTCCTCAACCAAAAGTGAGCTCACCTTTCTCAGATTTCTCAGCATTCTACTTGATCTTCACTATATTTATCAAAATTCAATTTATGTTATAGATGTTTGCATCCTTGTCTTAACTTCCTTCCGTATCTGTAAACCCCTTGAGGGAGGGACTATCTAGTTTTTGTTGTTTTTTAACTTTTGTATCTTCAGCACCTCTTGAGGTTCCTGTCACATAATAGGTAGAAATGTTTGTTGTCATTGAATAATTCCTGGGAAATACCCTGGGAAACATTGGTTTTAACTTTGAGAAAGCATGATAAAAATCTATTTTAAATTAATTATACTCATCAAATATACCTTAAAATGTCTTATTTCATAATGGAGCCATTGTGAGCAAAAGACCAGTTTTAGTTCTGGCTTTGGTGTTTATTTATCATGCAACTTTGGGCAAGTCAATCAACTTCTTGGAGACTTCCTTTCCTCAGTTCATTGACTTTTTTATTATTTGTTTGTTTTTTTGTTGGTGGTGTTTTGTTGTGAGGCAACAGGATTAAGTGACTTGCCCAGTACCACACAGCTAGTATCAAGTATCTGAGGCTGGATTTGAACACTCATGTCCTTCTGATTCCAGGGCTGGTCTTGTATCCACTGCACAACCTAATTACCCCTCAATAACTTTTTGATAGAGGATCACAGTGATAATGTATTCAAAATCAATTTGGAAAGTATAGAGTGTCATATACTTGCAAAGTCTTGTTGCTTTTCTTTATTCTTTTGTTTAGCATGATTTAGATGAAGTGATTCCTTTTGGGGAAGGTTATTATTTTTTTTAAAACCTGGATTATTCAGTTTTTAAAAATTATTCAGTGCCTACTATGTGCAAGTCAATGGACCACTCTAATATTAAATATTTGCATGCTTTTTCCTCTACTCAAGCAAGACATATGTCCTGTCTTCTAAAAAAACATTAAGAACTGGTTCCAAAATTGAAATCAAACATACAATATTAAACATGTCTGTTAAATTCAATATACAATTTAAAAATAAACTACCTGATAATTCACACTTTCACAGTCTTTTATGTCTTTTCTTGAAATGTTCATGCTTTCTCATCATTGTGCATTTCATTAAAAAAAGAAATTTAAACTTAAAAAGTGATGTCTGTATAGAATTTGTATGTAGACACTATACATATGTGATATTTGGTAATGTTCCATTTATGTTTACTTTACATCCATTTACATTCACTTTACAAAGCAACTTTTCTTGTAATGACATCATAAAATAAGTGTGCTAATTTTTGCCCCCATTTTAGAAATGATAAAACAGGTTTAGAGAAGTAATATGATCTGACTGAGAAAAAAAAAAAACAAACCTCTAGTATCATGTTCTTTCTACGATCTCATGTGTTTCCTTCACATTAATACCTGAAAATTCTGGTATTCAGCTAGGATCCTACTGAGAGCAGGGTCAGAGTTGGAGGACAGACAATCAGGAATAAAAGAGATCTCACCACCCCATTTATTCACAATGCACATTGATTTTGCACTACAAATCTAAGAGACTTTTCCTACTAGCCATCTTCTCCCTTCACTAATTTTGGAGGGACATGGGAAAGGAAAAAAAAGGAAAAATACACTTTTGAGGAAAAAATGGGAAGGCTTCCATAAAGAAGTTTAAATGAAAAAGTTGGGGAATTAATCCAGCAAAAATATTTATTAAGTACCTGCTATATGCCAGATTTTCTGCTAGATGCTGGGGATGTAAAAAATAAAAAAAAACACTCAGATAGTTTTAAGTTTCATCAGGAAAGACAGAATGTACATATGGGAATACACACAAAATTTATATGTAGTACATATGTACATAATATATACACGTATTATAATGGGAGGGAGTAGACTCTAGCAACTTCGCAGATCAGAAGTCTTGAAGGGAAGGTAGCTTCTCAGAGATGGGGGCCTGAAGGCTAGATCAGTCTCTCCCATTCACCTCTTCCCTACCCCTACTCCCACCTTAGCACTCATGGAAGTTCAATAAACATCCCACAAAAACAATATGATACACCAAGAAAAAAGTCACCATCAGGAAGTTACAAATCAACTGTTAAGAAAACAGTTTTAAGTTGATTAACAAATCAACTGTTAAGAAAGCAAAAAAATGTTAATAGGCAGGTCCATAAAATGGCATATGCTTCATACACTATGAAAGTGAGTAAATCATTGCATGAAAAATATGTCATAAAAAGAACACAGGGTAGATTTCCACTCTCTCATTGCATAGGTAACACAAGAAGAAAAAAAAAAGAATGTTGCCTCTAGAAGGGCAGGAATATCCAGTTTTAAAATAGTGAAGCATAATTATAATGCCCCATTGTTTGTAGAAATCATTGTGGTAGCAATGCTATTTCATATTAACTTACAGGTGTGCAAAACAGCGTCCTACAGGGAAAAATGTTTGCACTGGTAAGGCTTATGTGCTTCAAGTGCTTGGTCTCTGAATCAGGAGGCAGCAAGGTACAATGTAAACAGGGCTAAATTTAGTGTAGGTCAACAGGGGGTTCAAATCTTGGTTCTATCACTTTACCTGTGTGACCTTATAAGTCATTTAAACCTCATGGGTTTCAATGGTAAAATAACTGGAGTAGACTAGACAGTCTCTAAAACACTTTCCATCTCAAATCTAGGATATTATGGTAGATCCAGGTTCTAGTTCCAGCTCTGATACTTATGGTGTAGCATAACCTCTCTGGGCCTCCATTTCCTCATCTATTAAATAAGGCTTTGGGTTTGGGCTATCTCCAGGGCCATCTAGATGGTCTGACTTATACTATTATATGAAGCTAGGTCATAGTACTAGAAAATTGGTTATAGATGTGAGTTTATCAGTGGCAATATGGCAGAGGGAAAAAGGAATTGAATTTGGAACTAGAAGGCCAGGGATTTAAGTCCTGTCCTCATTGTTAATTAACCAAATGAGCTTGGACAAATCATCTAACTTTTTGGGGGATTCATTTTCTTCATATATTAAATAAGTATGATTTCTAAAGTCCTTCCCAGCTCTGAATTCTATGATTGTTTCTGAAAGTCATAGTTAATGAAGAAACAGGAGGTGTGTGTGTGTGTGGGGGGGTATATAAATGTTTTTCTTTCTGTTAAAAGTTACAAATTTGAGATTGCCATTGGATGATAGCTCAGGTTATTAATACCCAAAGCAACTAGTTCAAGTAGCCTCTGTGTCCTAGCAGGACCAAATTCAAGTAATAATGAACCTCATTTAAGCCCTAACTAGTAGCATAATCTTACACAGCCCACTTAACATCTTTTTGCTTGATTCCTAATCTGTAAAATGGGGATAATAATGCCTATTCTATGTAATAATAACGTAATATAATAGAGAATAGAGAATAACGTAAGATAATAGATATTTAATAACTTTGCAAATTTAAAAGAGTTAAGGAAATGCAAGGTATTGTGACTTGATAGAGGCAAGTTTCTGCTATTTTTACTTCATAGAAAGACAACCAACATGAATAAATGAAGTCCAGAGATGACTGGAACTCCAGATCTATGTAACTATGAACCTTCCCATCCTTCATGTAGGAGAGAAACTGGGCTTTTCCCAGAAAACCTGAGATCAAATCCCACTTCATAGACTTACTAACTGTGATATTGTAAGGTCTGTGACATTTGGAAATTATTTAAACAGGTTAGAATTATAAGACATACAGTAAATCCCAGGAAATGGTTATTTTCTCATGGGCACTTATGCTTTTAATTCTGGTAGTGGATACCAGGTGGCAGTGGTCTCAACTAATCTGCTTCAAATCAGTTGAAACAATTCAAGAGGGGATATTAAAAATAAAAGCAAACATTTTCACATTTGAAAATTTTTTTAAATAAAAGTTTAATTCTTTAACAAAACAACAACATGGATTACATAATTTCTATAACTTTCTATATAAGGAAGAATAATATAGAAATATTCCTGGAAACTATGTTTAAAAGAAATAAAATGCAGTGTAATATGCTTCTATTCTTTAAATATAGTCAATGGTTTTTAATCACTAATTAAATAAGCTTGGGTTTATCCTATTCTGTCTCAAGGAAAAATCCAACTTACTCTCAGCCATGGCGTTTTTAGCCTAAGAAGCATTGACTTTCCCGAAGATGAAGTAAATACAGTTTGAATAGTTCATACAGATAGTACTCTTTGTATTAATGTCTCAGAGCTTTCTGTTTCTCTCTTTTGCTAGCCACTTCCCATCTTAGAACTTGGCTTGTTTTGACTAGTTAGTCATCATTTAATGAGTAGCTTATTCTAATTACTCTGAGGCAAAGCCTTATCTCTCCCAGTTTTTCTGGGCTGTTTTTACTCAGGTTTCAGCTGCTGATCTTTCATTTACAATCACAGCAGGAAATTCTCCTTTGAACTTATTTAACTCAAAAACTGACTAAAACCCAAAGGAGAGCGTGACATTGAGGTACCAAAGAGTCAGGTCCATGACTATTTCCATCCAATCAGAAAAAGGGTAACTTCTGGCCATAGCTTCTGAGAGGGGTTAGAGAATTCATTCTTTCCCTATTCTAAGGTTGGAAATACTAAACCCCACTCTCCTCTGAACTTTCTGTTAAATAGCAAATTAATATTACATTACTTTTTAAAAGCTAGATTCTGCATTTTCCAACCCCCATCTGTTTCCTGCAACACTTTTCAACCTGTTCTGGGACCTTTTCTCAAATGAGCTGTACTTTCTGCATACCGAACATTTTAAGCATACTGAACATAACAAGAGGTGTTGTGCTTTTTTTTTTTTAAGTGTTTCCTCGTCATTCGTCATTCCGCTAAAGTTCTTCTGGATGGTTTACCATGGAAGTGAAAGGGGGAGCAAACCCTGGGGTCTTGAAGGGTCACATAGCCTGTTGAATGCACACTTCTTAAATTGATAAGTCTTCATGTTGTCCCCCAGAGGAGCTGTCTCATTTGGGAAGGTGGCCACTAGGTATGAATTATTTTTTTCTTCCTCTACTATTGATGAAGACCCTGTATGCACTAAGGTAAAGAGAGGGTCTGTACCAGTGAACAAATATACCATAACCATGAAACCTACTCAAAAGTAGGTTGCCTCCCCTGTCTAATGGGGCCTCATGGATTAGTTAGTTTGCCCTTCTACCACTAATTGAGAAAAAAAAAGACCTCTTTAGTCTTTCATTCCAACAAAAAGGAGGCAGAGCCAATATGGTGGAGTAGAAGCAGGAAATTCCATGAGCTCCAGCCAAAACCACCTCCAACAAAAAGGAGCACTTGTTAAGCACCTATTTTGTGCAAGACACTCCGCACAGAAGATATTAAAAGAGCCTGTCTGTCTTCAAGGAGCTTACCTGGGGGGAGGAAGTGCATGCAATTATATAGGGTATGAATTATTCATTTGGTACAATGTGTTTATTAGCATATGCATGGATTGGGTGGTGATAGATTTTAGAACAAAACTGAGACATCACATGAAGGACTCAGTGAAACTTGGGTGCAAACACAACCCACAATGGAAATTGTAAATAGATCTGCTTTCACAAAGGAAATACCTCCCCCCAAAAAAGGGCAGACAACTGTTCTGGCTGAAGATCAATCTAATAGTTTATGGGCAAGAAGAATAAATTTCCAAACTGTGCTCATGTTTCTACTTCTAGTCTTTAAGACAAATAACTATTGATTTGATGAAAACTTTCAGTTGGAGGCATTTGTTGTTCAGTCACTTTCAGCTGTGTCCAACTCTTCATGGCCCCGGTTGGGGTTTTCTTGGCAAAGATACTGAAGTGGTTTGTCATTTTCTTCTCCAGCTCATTTTACAAATGAGGAAACTGAGGCAAACAGGGTTAAGTGACTTGGCCAGGGTCATACTGCTAGTAAGTACCTGAGGTTGGATTTGACCTCAGGTCTTTCTGACTCCAGGCTAGATGCTCTATCCATTGTACCACCTAGGTGCCCTCAAATGACTATAATAATTCAAAGCATTTAGGTTCCTAGTATGAAATTTAAAACTTGTGAAAAACTAAGCTGATTTGTGAAATTCAGACATAATTTGTTAAAAGACAGCCTAGCTTGTGACCAGATTTATTAAAGCCCTGTGTTCAGATGCTGATTCTTCCACTAACTAGCTTCACCACCTTGAACAAAGTTATCCCTTTGAGCTTCAAAGTTCTTCATCTGTAAAATACCCACCTCACTCAGGTGATGATAAGGGTCAAAGGAGAAAAATAAATGTGGAAGCATTTTGTAAACTCTTGTTAGTGTATCTCCCAGGGACACATTCTTTTGTCTTACTGGAAGCCTAAGTGGGGAATTAGGCTTTGAACATGAAGAGGGTGAAGACAATTCTTCCGTCCTTTTTTCAGGGACCTGTGTATAGGGAACTCCCAGAGGAAACACCCTTCACCAAAGCTACACAATTTATTGCTTTCGACACTTGTGCTTAGAGTTTATGTGACTCGCTCAGGGTAAAACACCTGTCTGTATCAGAGATGGATTTAGGATCATCGATTCAGAGCTGAAAGGGACCTCAGAGGCCACGTAGTCCAACACCCTAATTCTTCCGATCAGGAAAGAGAATAAATATATGCATAAGGCTTACTATATGCCAGGCACCATGCAAAGCACTTTTTTTTTTTAACAAATATTACCTCATTTGATCTTTACAAAAAGCCTACAGGTTAGCTGCTATTATTATCCCCACTTTACAGTTGAAGACATTGAGCTTAAATGATTGACTCAGGGTTACAAGCTAGTAAGTGTCTGAGATAGATTTGAACTCAGGACTTCCTGACACTCAAGGTCCAGTCCTCTATCTTTTGCACCACCTTAGCTGCCTCCAAAGTGATACTGAAACAGAGGTCCTAAGAATGTTAAGTTACTTGCCAGTCTCACAAAACTAGGAAGCAACAGAGGTGTTTGAACCCAGATCTTACTGACTGAATCCAGGTTTATATCCCTTAGGCCACATGGCCTCCCTGTGAAGTTGAATTTCTCTGTTTCTTCCGTCTGAAGCCAACAGCCTCTGTCTGTGTGTGTCTCTTTCCCTCCCTCCCTCCTCTCTAGCTCTGCCTCTCTTTCCTCTGTCTTTGTTTTTGTTTCTGTCTCTGTCCCTTTGTTTCTCTCTGTCTTTATCTCTGTCTCTGTATGTCTGTTTCTGTCTGTCTCTCTCTCTCTTTGTCTCTCTGTCTCTCTATCTGTCTCTCTCTGTTTCTGTTTCTCTCTGTCTCTTTCTCTCTCTCCCTCTCTCTCTCTCTCTGTCTCTGTGTCTGTCTGTTTCCCTTTCTCTCCTCTCTCCCTCTCTGTCTCTCTCTGTCTGTCTCTGTCTCTGTCTCTCTCTCTCTCTCTCTGTCTGCCTGTCTCTCTTTGTCTCTCTCTGTCTCTGTCTGCCTGTCTCTCTTTGTCTCTCTGTCTCTCTATCTGTCTCTCTCTGTTTCTGTTTCTCTCTGTCTCTTTCTCTCTCTCCCTCTCTCTCTCTCTCTGTCTCTGTGTCTGTCTGTCTCTGTTTCTGTTTCTCTCTGTCTGCCTGTCTCTCTCTCTTTGTCTCTCTCTGTCTCTCTCATAGCTCCATCACCTTCTCAGCTTCAAGGCTGCATCTCAGCTCTGGATCTGTAAGAGGCAACAAAACCTATGTTTCCCTGCTGCATTGCGTCTTACTTTCTTGAAAATGAATCTTAGTCACTTATAAGGTTTAATAGATTTATGTGTTCTGTAGGTTGTCAAAGTAATGGGTGTTTCCCAGCATTTTCAAACAGAATGCTACGTGACAGGAGAGTCGGTACCTTCTGGAACATTCAGAGCAGGTCTGGGGAGGGGGCAAGATTCAGATTTATGAACATCTTTACTTGCTGTGCTCATAGTTTATCTTTGAAAACTCCCCACCCCTTTTCCCCCAAAGGGCCCCATTGACTGTCACAAACAATATCTGTTATTTCAGAACCCTGCGAGGCTTTACATTAGGACACATAGAAAGAGTTGTCAAATACAGATGAAGGGCCTTTTGGCAAAAATAGTGCTCTTAAAATGTTTACCTTCTCATACCTAATGGTTTTAGATCATATCTCATTAGCCTAGGAGGCCATTATATAAAGCACAATTAAGATCTCCTTGACATTTTCTATGAGTCCCAATTCAGCTTTGCTAATGGATAGAGCTGAGCTGCATTTTTGTACTATACAATGCTGGAAATGCTGTTTAAAATAATGCAGGCTACCCAGGGTGAACTTGGAGTAATTACACAGAATGTCAACAGCTTCTTCACTGTGTCCTGGGCTGATTGCTTTCTCTAAAGCCCTCCTGGGCCTTGGGGGGGAAAGTGCACCTTGGCTTGTAGGCTCCTGCCTCAGAAAGCTTCTCCATACAAAGCCCTGGCCTCCAAAATAAGCCCTCCCTACCTTGGGCCAGATTCATTTTAGAGATTTTATTTCTCCCTGGGGTGTGCCAGCTGGTAGAGTGGGGAAGGGAGGAAGATTGTATACTCTATTATAGACTGGTTTATACATTATCATAGAGGGAAATAGTTCATCCTTGACACTGAGGCTTTGCCTGGGCAAAGCTACACACCATAATTTCTCCATAGTGAGTGCCTCATTGTGAGAGCCCCCATTAGAATGTAAGCTACTTGAGGGCAGGCACTGTGTCTCTTTTTCCCCTCTTTCTTTGAATCCTCAGTTCTTACTTCAGGGCCTAGAACCTCAGTAAAAATCTTAATAAATGTTTATTGATTGACAGACTTTGACACTTCCCTACAGGTCATAAGAACGTGATGAGGTGCTTGTCCTTGAACCCCAGTTCTAAGATCACATTTCTCTCTAGCGTCAAAACAGTAACCCTGACAGTTTTCTCCCTAGCCCAAGCACACTATGCCTAGCAATAACTCATGAGTGGGTCCCAATAAGACAAACGATGTTTCCCTGCGATTACTCATGAGTAAGCCCCAGTAAAACAAACTATCTTTCTGCATCTCAAGAACAAGCTGATCTCTGAAGAAATTCTCTTGTAAAAATAGGACTATCTTGTAACCAAAGAATTATCATGTATTGATTCCCAAAGTTATCATATTCAATCCAGAGGTCAAGCTGTAGACATCAACTCTCAAAGCTATCTTGCTACAGATATTAACAGACCAAAAACACACCCCTGAGAAATTCCTCCCCCTGGTTTCCAGTAGGGAATGACACCTGTGACCAAAGTTGCAAGTTATCACCTAATTAGCATATCTGCCAGATAATCCACTACTTCTCCTGTGTAAGTTTTAGTATCATTCTTGCTAAGTTGCAAGTTCCCTAAAGAATGGCAGTTCCTTAAGGAGCTCTGCCCACCATATTGGCATTACAATAAACCTTTGCCACCTTGACTTAAAGAATGCTTGAGTCCATGAATTCATTCCAGGTGACCCTCTCTTGTACTTTAGCCCTTGAGGGGTCCCTGAACTTCTCAAACCACATCAAACCCACATTAATATAGCACATAAAGTTCAACAAAAGATAGGAAGCACAAATGTCTTCCATTTTGCCAGTTGAGGAATCCTATAATTCAGAGATGTTAACTTATTGACCAATAGTTACATGGCTAGTTTAGTGCTAGAAGGGGTAGAATTTAAGCTCCCCAAGGGCAGAGGGGTGGTTCATTTTTCTTTCTTATTTTTTTCTCAATTACATATTAAAAAATTAACATTCTTTTTTTAAATTTTGCACTCCAAATTCTCTCCCTCCCTTCCCCCCTCCTTGAGAAGGCAAGTAATTTGATACAGATTATACATGGCAAGCAAAACATATTTCTGTATTATATGTGTTGCAAAAGAAAACATACAAGAAACCCAAGAAAAATAAAGAAAAATTTAAAAATATGCTTTGATCTGCATTTAGATTCCATCGGTTCTTTCTCTGAAGGTGGATAACATTTTTCACAAGTTCTTCAGAATTATCTTGGATCATTGTATTGCTGAGAATAGCTAAGTCATTCACATTTAATCATGTTGTTACTGTGTACGATGTTCTCTTGGTTCTACTCACTTTACTTTGCATCAGTTCACATATGACTTGGCAGGTTTTTCTAAAACCTGCTCATCATTCCTTATAGCACAGTAATATTTCATCATAATCATATACCACAACTTATAAACCATTACCCAACTGATGGACATTCCCTCAATGTCCAATTCTTTGCCATAACAAAAAGAGCTGCTAAATATTTTTCTGTACATATAGGTTCTTTCCCTTATTCTTTGATCTCATATATATATATATAGGGTATAGTTCCAAATTGCTCTCCAGCATGTCTGGATTTGTTCACAACTCCAAAAGTGCACTAGTGTCCCAATTTTTTCCCATCTCCTCCGACATTTGTCAGGTGATACTTCAGTTTTGTATTTTGTGTCTCTAACATAATGCTTGTCACATAGTAGGAACTCAAGTACTTGCTGATTGTTGATTGGTTGATGAGTCTATTTGCAGATCAGGGAGTTCATTAGGGACATCTTTCTACACCTGGTAATTTCTGAGGGAGAGGACCATAGATGATAACCCTTTTCTTTAAGCAAGATTGGAGAATCTCCAAGTTCATTATTCTTTCCTCCTTTCTTTTCTTTTGTGCCCACCCTGATCAATAGGTTTATGATAAAGTTGACCTTTCAATCAATCAAAAAGCACTTATGAAGCACCTACTATGTGTCAGGCCTTGTGTTATGTGGTGGCAAAACAAATACAAAAGTGGAACAATCCTAACCCTCAAGGAAGTGATACTTATTCTTTGATTTGCATTAGAGAAATGAGCTGAATGTCAATTATAGATAGATTTTTAAAAGGGCACATTATAATGCTTTCCACTCACTCACTTCAAAGGCATGTGAAGAGTATTAATGCAATAATGGGCTTCATCCTTTGATGAGCAGAGAATAGATTCTTTGTCATTTTTTCCTCAGGTACAAGTTAATTTACTTTGCTGCTGACTGTCCTTTGCAGTTAGCAGCACAAGTGTTATTATTTTGATTTTACAAATTAGAAAACTGAAGTGTAGATGAAGTCACTTGCCAAGGACCACATAGTCTCCTTGTGGTATGTGAAAGAGTTAAGGTACCCTCTAAAGATGCAAATTGTCTGGATTACTGACTTTGAATGAAGGCAGCTTACAACAGCATTCTGATATTTCAGCACTGTCTGATCCCCAGATAGTCAGGCTAGGGAAATTTTCCCTGTGTGTACATTAATTAAGCAATTGGGACAATGAATTAAAAATTTCCAGCTCAAGGGAGCCCCTAATTAGGTGATAGATGCAGTATCTTAAGCAGTATTCTGGTGGTATCAGAGTGAATGTGTCTTCACAAACTGCCCATCCCCTAGAGAAACATATCCATCTGGACACAGACTCAGCATTGTCATCTATCAACATTGTAGAACTGGGGAGGATGGGCAATGGTGGAGCATACGAGCTGCTGCTCAGGGCCCTGGCCTTCAGGAGGTGCTAAATTAAACCAAGGGAAGTAACAAACCACAGATCAAAGAGCTACCCCTTTCCTGGTGCCCAAGTAACTCAGAGCCATGGGAATAAATCTGTCAATAATACCACTGTTGCTCTTATTTTCAGAAGGGAGGCACAATACCAGAATTACATGGATCAGATAGTCTCTTTACATTATCTATCATTTTTCTGACTTACTTGACCGGTTAAAGAACAGGTTTGGTCCTGTCACTGGATTTATTCAAGGTTAAATTGTGAAAGGATTTTTAAGCCTCCTCATTCATCTGAATGTGCTCCACCTACCTGCCCTTCATTGAGATTGAACAAAATTTATCATGTGTCTTTTGGGGGTTTTGTTGTTTTTTTTCTAAATTTCTGATAACAAATCTCTTTGGGTTTGTGAAAGGCAAGCGCCAGGTTTTTTTTTATTCTCTTTGCCACTGAGTTATATTTTTCTGACATGCTTCATATAAACACTTCACTGTGAGTCATTTGTTATAAAAGGTTCATAAATTTTAATAATTGTGTTGGCTTGTGAAACTATTAATAACTCTCCCTTAATATTTCCAGAGGGGTCATCTTTGTATAGGGAGGAAATTGAATTTGTGATTATTTTATTTTATTTTATTTTGCTTCATTCTTTGGTAGTAAAGCCTTTTTCCTCCCCCTCTTTGATTTTTACTTATTTCCTGCTGCCACTGGCTTAGATGAACTCTAAGTCTTTGGACTTCAAGAACCAATTTCTCCTCTATGACTTCATAGAATTTCTCTTAATATGAAGATAATGGTAGAGTCAAAAATCAGAGATGGTAAATTGAAGACCTAGCCCTAAACCAGGAAAAAAATAAAACTGCCTCTGATTCACACACTTGCCCATGTAAGATGAATTAATGATTTCAGGCACTAGGGGAGGTGAATTATAGCCCTGGTAACTTGAAAGAATCAATTATTTCATAGATGTCAGGTCTCCAAAGAGATGATTTACTCCCTGTTATCTGGGCCCCAAAAGAACCAGGCAAAAGTTACCAAGGAACAGACAGGTCTGTACTTATGGGAAGATTAAGAGGTAAGACAGGAGAAAAATAGGACTCATTGCATTAAATTGTAAACAAGTAGAATGTAAGAGCTATCACTTTGCTTTCCCATGACTAATTTTTTTGCTTATCATTTTCCTTTCTTTGCAACCCTGTCCTGGATTTAGAACACAATGTCCTGATTGGCAAGAGTAGATGACAGGCAGATATAGGTAGGGACCAATGGTCAAAGTGATCAGACAAAGACCTGTGGAGTGCATGCTGTAACAGTGATTCCTTTCTCTTTTAGTGACCTGAAAATTTCTCTTATCTCTCTACTGCGGAGTCTGGGGGGATCATAGATTGGTTTATCACTCAAAGTTCTGGTTCATCTTTATTAGTATTTTTGGACCAGGTCTGTGATTTCATCTATGCAGTGAACTCCTGAAGAGGAAATTCTCTCTACCAAAGAAGACTGGCAATAATTCTGCAATTTGGAGTCTCAGAAAATTACCTGGGCGCTGAGAAATTAAGACACAAAGAAAGCATGAAATGTTGAACATCTAAAATTGTGATATTTCCTGAGAGCATACCTCTAGGACTGTTTGTCCTAATATAGATGCACATATGCTTTAACTAAGTATGTATTGTTGCAGTTAGGTGAAGTAACTTGTCTGTCTTCATTTAAGCAGGTCCATTTTCAGAAGAAAAGAGATTTACTGTTGCTTCAGCAGATAATGAAAAACTGAGGGCCATGGTAAACCAAAGGCACAAGTAAAAGTGTGATCCAGGGAGAGTCTGCCTACCTGAAGCATACTCCAAGTGCTAGGCATTTTCCTTATACCAAAACAATGTTTAGCGCTCAGAAACTATGAAAAGCAAGTACTTTGTTTTATTCATTATAATTGGGACCAATGGTGCATATTTTTCTGTGTTACAGAAATGTTCTAAGAATGAACTTGAGATGACTTTAGAGAGGGAAAAAGAAATAGACACACACTTGGTTGGAATTTTTACAGCTATTATGAAATATGAAGAGGGTGATATGTAGGTCATTGTTTTGTGTTTCTTGTTTTTATCTATAGTAGACTGAGTCCAATTTTAAAAGTGTATAATGAGATTATTTGTGTTTGAGTTTTTGTCGTTGGTGTATTTCTTGGCCATTTTAATTCAGTATGGGATCATCCAAATGGACCTTTGTTTGATTTTGCTTTTTTTTTCATCAATCAGCTGGAAAATATTTACTCAGCTCCTATTGCAATGTTCAGTACTGTTGGGGAGTTAAATGAATATATGATACAGTACCTATCCACCCAAAGCCACAGCATATTCAGGGAAACAAAATTCATAAACATGAAACAATAATTCCAATTTATATAGCATCTGTAAGGTTAGGAGCACAAGTACAATCTTTCCAACTTTACTAATGAGTAAACTGACCTTCATCAAGGTAAAGTGACTTACCCAGAGTAGACCAAAAAGTGCTAAAGACCAGATTTGAACTCAGGGTTCTCTGGACTTCACATCTAGAACTGTTTGTAAGAACTAACAATGAAGTGCTAAATCACTTCAATTTGCTGTATATATTTAGGCAGTTGCCAAGTCTTACTGTTTCTTCACAGTATCATACATCCTGATATCTGCTGTTCTATACTAAAAAAAAAAAAAACAAGTTTAGGACCTCCTTACTTCTCTCCTGGACAATTACAAAACCATCTCTCTACTTCTCTCCAAACTATCCTCCACACAGCATTCAAAGTGACATATTCCTAAGAAAAAATTGAACACGTTACTCTCTCCAGTCAAGTCAAGCACTATGTGCTTCAATGTGCTAGGCACTAATTCTAAGCACTGGAGATACAAAGAAAGAGTTTTTTTAAAAAAGTCCTTGCTCTCACCGAGCTCACGGTCTAAAGGGGGGGAGAGACACCATACAAACAATTATGTGTAAACAAGATATATACAAGATGAAATAGGGATTATCAATAAATGAAAGGAGGGGCGGCTAGGTGGCACAGTGAATAGAGCACTGGCCCTGGAGTCAGGAGTATCTGAGTTCAAATCCGGCCTCAGACACTTAACACACACACACACACACACACACACACACACACACACACAAACTAGCCGTGTGACCTTGGGCAAGTCACTTAACCCCAACTGCCCTAAAAAAAAAATCAATAAATGAAAGGAACTAACATAAAAGGGGCTAGGGAAATGCTTCCTGTAGAAAGGGAGATTTTAGCTGGGGCTTAAAGGAAGCCAGGAAAGAGACAGGAGATGAGAGGAGGAAAGAGAATTCCAGGCATGTGGGACAACCAGTGAAAAAGCCCAGAGGCAGGAGATGGAGTGTCTTGTTTGAGGAACAG
This sequence comes from Pseudocheirus occidentalis, assembly GCA_028646575.1. NCBI lineage: Eukaryota > Metazoa > Chordata > Mammalia > Diprotodontia > Pseudocheiridae > Pseudocheirus > Pseudocheirus occidentalis. Next base: position 114,504,250 of record CM053600.1, on the reverse strand, counting down.
CAAAGAGACTGATGTCACTGGATTGCAGAGTATGTGGAGGGTGGGGGATGGGGTTTGTAAGATGTTAGAAGACTGTAAAGTGCAGCTTTGGATGCCAAAAAGGGGGTTTTGATCCTGGAGGTGATAGGGAGCTATTGGGATTTGTCAAAGGTGATAGGAGTTGGGGGAGAGGGGTGACACAGCCAGATATGTGCTTTAGGAAGATTAATTTGACAGCTGAATGGAGGATGGAAGAGATCTGACAACTCTCCTATCCTCCACTCATCTGTCAAATTAATCTCCAAATATAATTTCCATCAGTCTTATTTCACATGACTCCTCTTTTCTCATTCTTCTTTCTTGTCAAACTGGACTACTAGCTATTCCCTACAGTTCTTCCATCTCTCACCTCAGCCACTTTGCCTAGTTGAACTCCCTGTCTGGAATTCGCTCCCTCCTCACCCTTCTTCTTTGTTCTTTTCAAAGCAGTATTTGTGCTCTGCCTCTCATGAGGGGCCTTTACTGATTTTCAAAGTCTTCAGTATTCCCTTTTATGATTTGTATTCTCTCTCTCTGTGTACATATATAATGTATATTATATGTATTAATATAGTATGTATATATAGTATATATGCTTTATTATTTCATAGAAGAATAAATTTAGAATTGGAAAGTGCCTTAGGGGCCATTGAGTATAACCCACCATATTACAAATTGGGAAACTGGATTAAAGAGAGGTTAAGTGACTTGCCTAGATTAACTAGTCAAAAAGTGGTAGTAAGCACATTTGAATCATTCTTCATAACTCCAAATCTAGCCTCCATCTATTATTCCATACTGCTTCCATATTAGAAAAACCTTGTATTGGAATAGGTTTCTCTCTATGTATACCTCTATAGACAACATCTCATCACTCTGGATGTTTTCACTTGGTATCTTCTATACCAGGAACACTCTCCTTTTGTATCTCCTAACTTCCCTGGCTTCCTTCAAGCCTTAACTAAAATCCTACCTTCTGTAAGAAGCCTTCCCTGATCCCTCTTAATTCTATTGCCTTCCCTCTGCTGGTTATCTCCAATACAACATATACGTGTTTGCATACATACATACATACATATATATATGCATACACACAAATACACATATATGCTCTATACATAGTCGTTTGCATGTCATCTCCCCAATTATACTGTAAGCTCCTTGAGAACAGGATCCATCTTTTGTCTCTCTTTGTATCACTAGTGCTCAATCCAATGCCTGGCACAAAGTAGGTTCTTAATAAATACCTGTTGCCTGACTGACTTTATCTTTTAGTTTTACTTAAAATATTCCAGCATCTCCTTGATCTTATACTCAAAATTCCTAAGTATAATCCTGTCTCTACTCTACACACTGTTTGGCCAAAGATTGGCACTTAGAAATAAAGCATCTATTTAAAAGGTTCCATCTTCCATGTTGGACATGGGAAGATGAAATTGTCCCTACCTAGATAAAGACCCAAAGACTACAAAATTTGACTTCTGACTCCTCTGTAGATTATGATAGCAGGAAAAACTGAGAGGAACATCATTGCTAACATGAGGAAACAATACTTTTTCCTACATAAAAGGAAATACCAAAGCTCCACCTTTGGAGCTTTTAAGAACTTTGACATCCTGCCTCCCATCTCTTAGTCCTCACACTGGGAGGAAACACCATCCTGCCAAAGGGAAGGGAATTACTATTTATTAAGTGCCCAGTAAGTGCCAAGCTCTGTGCTAAGCACTTTACAAATATTATCTTGTTTATCAATATTATCTCAAAGCCAGAGTCTTGCTCCATCACAGCACTTGCAGACTTGAAAGAACATGCCCCAAATAGAAGTTCTCAGGAGCTGATTCTTTAGCTTTTTGAGACCAATAACCGGTTCCCTACATCCCCAAATTTCATCTCCATAAATGTGGCCTCAGATGTGTAAGTTTCGCATATGGCTTATTCTTTGTTTTGTTTTGTTTCATGGGGTTGTCAACTTACCACAAAAGATTCTCATTCAGCAAGTTTTCTGTTAAGTTGTGGAGAAGACAAATAAGCACCCTCAGACCCTGATTCATCTGTCTATGATCAACAATACCAATGGACTGCCAATGCTACCTATATTTATTGCCTGTAAACATCACCCAACCAAGTGTAATTATGAGTAGATGACCCTTAGCTAGTGGCATGCATTTCTTCACCCCTGTGTCCCAACTTTGTTACTGTAATATCTTCATATTGACCCAAGGTTCATGCCTAAATCCAGGTTTCCTTACTCTTTTTACTTCTGACATTTCTGGTACACTGTTAAAAATTATATTCTTTTGATATAGTTTCACTTAATTTTATTCAGAAGATCTCTGCATATGGCTTTCTGATTTGTACTATACTTACAATAATGAATGTTTGAGGGAATAATGCTAAAAGGGAAAGTTAAAAATAAAAGCATTCAGTACTATCCCTAGGACCTGAGCTGAGCTTACAAGGAAGCTAAGGATTCTTACTGAATGTGGTGAAGGTGAGGAGTGTTTTACTTTCTAGGCACCTGTATAGAGGGCCAGAGGCAGGAGGCAATGTTGGGGAAACAACAAGAATATCAGTTTGTCTAGAATCCAAAGCATGTGAAGGAGAGTTGTTTGAAATAAGCAACTGCTTCAAACCACTGATGCTTCCTTTGAAGATGCTGAAGCTGTTCATGCTCACAAAATGTCAGATGGAAATGAGACATAGATTGCTTACCACTCAAGAACAACTTCATCAGTAAAATGGAACAATGCATAAGATGGACAAAGAAGCCATTGTTGTTATTGAGGAAATCAAGTTTTACAACTATCTCTCAGGCCACACATTTATAATTGCTACTGATTACAAGTCTCTCCTGGGACTCTTATCTAAAGCTGAGTCTACATCGTTAATTATGACATCATGGATGCAACACTGGAATTTTTTGCTCAGTGTTCATTACAATGAGCTTGTCAAAGAGCCTAGAAAGCAAAACAAGAGCTGATGCCCAGAGCAGTCTGCTGACACAGACCTTGCATTGTGTTCTGTAAAGTCCAAAGGAAGATTTGATATGAGGCGGCTGATCCAATTGAACGATTAGCTATAAGCAATCTTAAACTGACTCATGTCTGGAAGGGGGTGGAAAAGAGTCGAGAAAGAAACTGCCTGTGGAATTCAAGCCATTTACAAGTCCTTCTCCCAGGAAGACTCTCATTATTAGGAAAATTGTGTTGCTATTCCATAAAAGCATAGAATCTCAGAAATGGAAAGAACCTCAGCAACACCTTGTTCAATTTTTACCAGAATGGGAATCTCCTTTACAATATCCCTGACTAGTGCTCATATAGCCTTCATTTGAGGACCTGCTGTGAGTGAGGTAATGCATCCTACTTTTAGGTAGTGCTAATTATTAGGAAATGCTATCTTCTAGTCTACAACAGCCACTCTTCAGCTTCAGCTCTTGCCCTTCTACCTTCTGGGGTCAAGAAGAAAAAGATTGATCCTTTTCCAGAGAAGAACACCTCAAATAGTTGAAGACTAACACCATATTTTCTCTCTTCCCAGCCCTACCACCCCCCCCCCATGTCTTCTCTTTTCATGGTTGACTATGCCAGTTCTTTCAAGTGATTTTCATATGGTAGGGTCTCTAGTTCTCTTACCACCCTTTGAAAGAACTCCAGCTTTTCAATAACCTTCATAAAATATGAAGCCCAGAACTTAATACATTATTCCAGGTATAAACTTACCAAAGGAGAATTCAGGGGCATTATGGATTCCATCATTTTGGACTCTCAATCCAACCAAAGTTCTCATGAGTCATTTTGACTCCTACATCATATTATGCAGTCATATTGAACTTCCACTCTACTAAAATACCTAAATGTATTTCATAAAACTGTAGTCTCTCCATCTTTCCCATCTTTTTCTTATGGAGTTGATTTTCTATGCCATATCAAGCAACATTTGTGCTTATTAAATGTATTTTTACCAAATTTAGCTCCTCATTCTCACCTAGCATTTGTGTCCTAAATTGCTTTATCCAATACATTAGCTATCCCTCCCAGATTTGATTTTATCCAAGTCATTGACAAAAATGATACACAGAACAAAATCCAGAATAGAACTCTGAGTCTCTTCATTAATAACTAATATCTAAAGTTCTCAACCAACCTCAATATTTTCATATATAGCCTAAATCTCTTGCTTTTGTCCACAAGCTTCTCATGAGTTACTTGTTAAATACTGTACTATATTCTAAACATTCTATACCTATAACATTTCCTTCATCTATTAGTCTAGCCATCCAGTTTTTTTAAAAAAAGAAAGAGAAAGAAGTTTAGGTATGATCTGTTTTTAATGAATACATTTAGTGATTTCTGGATTTTAGTGATCACCACTTTGCTTCCTAGATGCTCATGAGCCATCCCTTTAATTATAAATTCATGGATTTTTCAAGGAGTAGAAGTCAAGATGGCTGATTTGAAGTTTAAGATTTTATTCCCATCAGGATATTTACCTTCTTCTTGTCTTCTAAGACACCTCTGCCTTTGACATGATTGTCATAGATTATTTACAGTGGCCAAGCCATATGTCAGTTCTTTCAGGCTCTTGGATGTAGTTCATCCAGACCTGAAGACTTGAACTCACTGAAGAGCTAGATGTTATTCTTCATCAGCAACTTACCTTAATTTTTGACTGCCTGTTATTTTTGTTTGAACCTGACCAGTCCAAGCATCATTGTGGCAGGACAGAGAAGAAAAAACAGCAAAGTAAGAGAGAAATAGACCTTACTTTTTCTATTATATGTTAACATGACCCCAGCCACCATAAGTAGCAATTCTCTTCCTTTTTAGATCTTTATTTTGTCTAAAACTTATCTTTTAAAGGCCTTTTTTGTTGTCTTTAGTATTCCTTTCCAGTCTCATCCCATTCTTAAATTTTAAAATGGCAATTTATTATTATTGTAATTGTAAGAATGTGCCATTATTTTTACTTATCTTCAATTACTTCCCCTCTATTTTCCAAAACAAGTCTTTTTAAAATCCAAGTTGATTTATGAGTTTCTTAATGAGCTTATCATTAATATTTCATTCTTGAGAGAATCTAATACATTCTGGGCCAATTCTCCTACAATTTTAGGTCATTGGATCTTACTTATAATTTTCTTTGAGCTTTTTGAAATCTGTTCTCCCTAAATCTAATGTGTAGGAGCCCATGCCCAGTTCTCCTCTCTTCCATCACAAATTCTAAGATGGCGTGGTTCCCATTATTTCTGCTTCATCAAGCAGTTTTTCCCTATTGGTCAGAATCAGGTCCAGAGAAGCAATTTCCCTCATTGCTTCCTTCATCTTTTTAAAGAAGGAAATTATCATTAAGGCAAGTCAAAAATTTATCAGCTCTTTTTGCTTTTGGCAGAGAAAGAAAGCTCCAGCATATGTCCAAATAGCTGACATCTTCCATCACTATGATATTATGACTCCATGCCAGATTCATATTCTATTTCCCAAATCTCTTGTTTAGTTTCACCTCTTGTCAAGGTAATCTGAATGGAGGGTTGCTTCTACAACAATAGTCCTTCTGTTTAATTTCCATTAAATGTTTAACTCCCCCAGACTCCTCACCATGCTACCTACTATACTTTCTGGATTTCTTTACATGGGTATTTCTTCTTAATATACAAACCTACACCACAGCTTCTTTTAACTGTTATGTTTCTTTTGAATGATCCATAATATCCATGTACTATTCCATATAACATATTATGTCATATTCTTATATGTGTCAGTTCCATTCTACCAAATCTCAGTGGTCCTTAAGGTTAAATTTGCTTTTTTACTTTAAGAGAATTATCACCTGATTTGTTACTTATACTTCATGCATTTATATATAGACATATGAAGCCATGAATTTACTTCTAGATAACTTTTTGAATATTTTTGCTTTGAATTATTCACCCTTTCTACTGAGATCTTTTATGAGTTAAACAAATATCTTTCTGTGGTCTGCGTTTGAAAGATATATGTGGTCAATTTACTCCATTTCTCTCTTTTATGTTCAGTTTTGAACTCTTGTGGTCACATTTTTAAGCCTTCTGGCAAGCTTATTTTTTATAGGGGCTTATATGTTCTTCCTTCCTGGCCAAGAGCACATCATTCCAATGTAGCCAAAAGGTGGTCATCTCATGATTTTGACCAAACTCTTTGCTCTACATCAGGGAATTGTTCATCTGAAAGACTTGGTTAGAAGTTATATCTGGTCACCTAGAAGTGATTAGGTTATAGCCAAGACTATATAAGAATGAAGTAAATGTGACAGCATTTTGTATAAAGGCCCATAGGACAACAATTTTTCTATGTAGAGAGAGACTAAGAATCCAATCAGTGTGGAAATGATTGGATTCAATCTAAACTGACTTTTAGAACCATTGAAAAGGTAAGCATTTCTTAATTATTATAGAATCTTTAGAATGTCTAAAGATGTTCTTAAGTCTGTCATATGTCTATTCTGTAGCCATCATAGCAATGACTATAGCACAGATGGTTTATTAATCCCATGTGAGTTTAAGGATTTTGTGTACAAGAGCCTTAGTCAGGCTATTAGTTTATACCTCAATGAAGTGGCCAAGCTGGAGGGATAGTAAAAAGGATGCCATGAAACATATCTTTGAAGATACTGGCCAAAAAAAGTTGCAAGGCTTTCATTACTCAAAGCCTATGAGAAGCAGCGTGTGTCATGGGAAAAGTTTTAGATCTTGTTTTGTTTGTATCCCTGTTTCAGTACTAAGTTACTTAATTTCTCTGAGTCTCAGTTTCATAATCTGTATGATGGGCATAATAATACCTACTTTGAAGGTCTATTGTGGGGAAATGCTTTATAAATCTGAAAGTACTCTATAAATGTGAGCTATTATTATCTGAACCAATTCCTACCCAAAACGTATCTACAACATTTCTAACAAGAGATCATTCAGTCTCATTTCAAATGGTAAGATATTCATTGCCTCTTGACTCAGTCCATTCTGGACTTTTAACAGCTCCAATTCTTAAGAAGTTTTCAAAAAATTAATGTGGTCAAGCTGAAATTTGCCTTCCAATAAATTCTACTCACTGCTCTAATGCTTGTCTTGCAATGAACAAATATAATCTTTTTTCCACATGAAAATACTTCCAATATTTGAAAACAATCTACTAGCCCTATATCTTTGCAGTCACGGTGACAGTCTACCAAAAGCTCCCATTCCTGATTCTTGTTCCCCATTTTGGTTTGTAAGCTCCTTGGAGGCAGTGACTGCCTCACTTTGTATCTATAGCCCCAGCACTTAGCACAAAGTAGCTGTTTAATTAATGTTTTGGATTAATTAATTGATCAAGCATATTATTTCCCCTTTATGAGCTGAATTAGGAGCTTGTGTAAAACAAGTTCTCAAGACCATCAATTTGGGATTCTCTCCTCATTAGTGGAAATCAATGCCCAGAGACTATGTGCATATGTGGAGGGAGGTTAGAGTAGGTGGAGCTGATGAGAGTGAGAGAAAGGAGGGCTCCAATCTCTTTAGGGGTCTTCAGGATCTTGAGGGTTCACAAGTACTTTGAACACTTCTGGATTCCAATTTCAAGAGAGAAGGGGATGCCAATGCCACTTCAAGTTGCTGAAGGAAAAAATTCTGAGAAGTTGACATAAGGAAGAGATAGTAGTCTCCATCATGTCCCTATTCCCAACTTGCTACACCAGGGACTTTGGGGACTTTCCTCTTGGGTGCAATCTGGGATTCTCTCTCTTTGTTGAACTGAGTAACCTCACACCAATGGGAGAGCTTCTTCACTCTATATTGTCTGGTATATATCCTTCTAATATAATTTCTCTGATCTGCTATTGATTTACATAAACAGGTTTCTTGGCTACCTGCTATGTATTCATTGTATTCGGTCAGAAAGGGGTCAAGTCTTTGATATAAAGATAGAAGTTCTCTTTTTCCTCAATGATAAAAAAGTCATCAGAAGTTAGATTGGACCTGAAAATTTCATCCCCTAGGCTAACAATATTAAAGAAAACAGATCAATATAATTCTAACTTGGTACCCCGTCTCTGAGGAGAACAAACTTCTTGACCCAACTTCCTGCTTCCCCTTTTGACAGGAATTCATTTCACTCTTAGAGAAGTATAGGAGGAGAAAAGGGTAGAGATGCCTACTCTGCCTCACTTTGAGCCCATAACATCCTCATGCTACATATTGGATGGATACAGCCCACACTATACCTATAATTCCCCCTACTGGGGAAATTAAAGCTGGTAGATCTCTTTGGCTCAGGAGTTCTGAGATCTGCTAGGACTGAAGTTATTCTTAGGTATCAACACTGCCTGGCAACAATATAATGAGCCCCTTGGCAGTCGGGTCCATCAGACTATCTAAGGAGGAGAGTAGGACAGAACAGCCTAGATTGGAAATGTTTCCTTGTCAATTATCAGTGGAATCAATGAGTGGCTTCTGCATTTCCAACCTGGGTGATACAAGAGACCCAGGCTGACTAAAAACAAACAAATAAATGAGAGAGGTTGCCTACATAATCTTTAAGATTCCTTCCAGTTCTAAGTGATCAGGATTCTAAAATGGTAGGTGGTATTTTCTGCTAGACGGCTAGGGGAAATTGCAAGTGACTTCATCTGGGAACCTTCAGAAGGATTAAAAGCTGATTATAGAGAATGGAATTGAAAAGTCTCCAACATATAGACCTGAAAATCTTCTCACTTGGATTTTTTTAGGGGGGTTGTTTACATTAAGCATTCACCTCAAGGATTTCTCAAAGAGTATTTATTCCCAAAATAGAGATGTGGAAGTACACCTTTACCACAGGGGCAAGAATTTGATCCCCTGCAACTTTCCCAAAGGAGAGAATCTAATCAATGTCACTATTGTTAGAATCACACAAGTGAACCAACTATACAGTGGAATTTTTCTCTCTGCTTCCCTTCTCTCCACCCCTCTACATGTTTTCATGTATTTTGTAACCTGAAGAAAAATGTCCAGAGTTTATGTTGAAGTTATTGAGTGATGTATGGAAGATCTCAACCATAAGAGCTGCTTTTAGACCTTAAAATAGAATAAATCTCTGTTATGACCAAGAAAAATCTGTGCAAGGAGAATGTTCAATGTTTTTCTTTGCATAAAAACTTTCAGGGTTTACTGCCCCCAAAGAACTATCTCATAAGATCCTCAGTGTTCTCCATTTTGACATCACCATAAAAATAGCCCCATTTTCATAGTATTGCCAGTTGGGAAATTTTCAGTCCTCTGAAATGATGCCCTTTAGTGATTGTGTGGACACCCTCCTTTGCTGTACTTGTTAATGTTTAAAACTATGGACTAAGTTGCTCAGAATAATACAAAAAGGACTTGGAATGAGATCAGTTTTGTTGCTTTTGTTTGTTTGTTTTTGTTTTGCTTCTGAATTTTATTAGTTACTGTGTTGACAATTTGCTTACAAATGACTGGATGTACTTACTTATACCTTCCAAGAAAGACAAACAACTCAACAAAGAATTTTTCTTCAAAAAAACAAACAAAAATCCCTCCTAGAAAGTACTTCGGTTGAATCCTTAACAAGTATCTAAGTAAATTAAAGCTACATAATTAAAAAAAAAAGACTTAATGATTGCTGATGATAGAGTAGGTATAGACATACGTGGATTGGATTGGGGAACCAAGGACACTGTCCAGATCATCTTGGCAAAATCAGCTACTCAAATTAAAACAGATCAATTTAAAACAAAAAAAAATGTAGTTTTGACTTGAACTTTATGGATAATTACTTAAAATCTCCAATTATGCCTAATAATGGTTGATGGAGCTGTTGGACCTTTTTCATCCTTTGCCCTAATGAACCTTTACAGAAAGTTGGTTTTTGTGAAAAATATTTACTTTTTCCTTTTCCCTTTATATTTTACTTTGAAAATTACAATCATGTAAACGTTTCCACATCACACTGTTTAATATAACAGAATCAGGAAGAACAATATTTTACCTGGCAGGTTTTGACTTTTGACAGATGATGTTTTCTATTTATTTTCTTCCAGAGTGAACTATTTTAAACCTTACTTGAGAGTAATTGGTGTAAAATCACAGGAATCTTGTTTTGTGTATGAATACCTAGATGCATGTGATGCATTAAATTCTACTTTAGGTTAACCTCTACAGCTGGCCTGGAGTGAGACTGGGATGGAGTTTTGTCATCATCGACTCTTAGGCTACTGATCTAGAAAATGGAGGCGGTTCTTACTTCCCCCTAGCTATATCTTTTACAAAGAAATTTTTTTTCCTCTTTCTGATTGGTTTACAAAATTGTCCAAGATTCTTTGACCAGCTTTTGACCATATTGGAGCACACAGACTTCTCTCTAACTTGAATGTAAATGATCTAAGCATCAGAGATCTAAGTTGCTCTTCATATACAAGTTGATGGATAATATCTGTATCAAAAATGTACACCTAAAGGTTTGGTTATGTAATTGAGCTTGCCATCCTAGTAAGGACCAGATTTTGTCTGTTTATTTTTTAGACCAAATCTGTGATCTCTTTGGCAGAAGCAAATCCCAGATGAGAAAACTCTTTTCTAATGCAGATTGTCACTTGTTTATCATGTTTATTATGTGACTTATTTATAATTTTAGAGTAAGGGCTTTTAAATTAAGGTCTGGGAACTTCAAAAAAATAACATTTTTTGCTTTATTTCAGCATGTTAGCTTCCTTTTTCCACAGGTTTAGAGTTCGCCATTTTTCCTTGATGGGGTAGTTTTCCTTAAAAGACAACAAAGTTGTCCCAAGGACTTAATTGGCCCCTTTTTCTCTTGACCTAGTTTCCTGGTTACCTAAGGGTATAAAAGTACCACCCACATGGAGCTGGGGTCTTTTCAGACTGATTTTTGAAGATCATTCAGTGGTTGTATCCTGTCCTACTAATGCATTGTCATTGGAGACAAGGGGTATTGTGTCCAGAGATGCTAAATACCATTGTATCCTTGTTATATATTCTTGCTGTGTTAGAGCAAAGTAAATTTCCATTTTTAACTGTTCATTGACTTTCTGGTGCCTCATTTGATCCCAACATTGAACCTGAATTAATGTAATGCTGTATTTAAGCCCATTCTCAACATCTTTGTCATGGCGCTGCTCATCCACCTTTGGTATCTACCAATCACCAAACTCTCATCTGTGGCTCCAAGAAGCTGTAGCAATGGCAGCAGTCACACCTCTGGCAAAACTGTCTTGGCAGAGGGGCTCAACCAAGTTGAAGGTAACCAACAGGCCTCAAACCTGCAGGTGAGTTTGGGGGATGTCTGCTCCAAGCATGGAAAGATTTCCTCTGGATGGCCGGGTGGATGAGAACAATTTGTTGCCATAGCCACAGAGGTGGCTGAAGCAGGGGCTGTGGGGACATTTAGAACTTGGTCAGACATCAGAGACACTAAGGTCATTCACTGCAATCTGGACCATTGCTCTTTGACCTTTGTCCTACAACTGGGCTTCAGTGAATCAGAGAGAGTGCCTCTGATGATGTTACGCACTTAAATATAACTCATGCACAAGTCAAAATATCACCTGTGATGTCATTGGTCCTCTTCAAAAATGAAGGACAAATAAGAACAACAAAATGCACTGCTCTTCTGTCATGCTCTAACTATTCATCATGGAACACCATGATTTCAGAGGAATCAAAATTGCAGCTCATCCAAAAGGGGATGGGCATAATATAGTACATTACCAATATTTCTTGGTGTGCAAAGTGGCATTAAAAACCTAGAAGAAGATCTCTATATGGTTCTGTGGGGCATTTATAGAAACCCATGGGTCAGAAGCACAAAGGATAAGGTGTGAAAAGATTATGATCTGCTCCTATGAAGAAAGACCCCACAGTGGGCATAAAGAATATAACACTTAGCATAGGTAGGTACTTAATAAATATTAATAATTACATGAATAAACATTAGATGTAAATGAGAATCAGAGGTAGGTCCAAGTAAGTAGGCTCTTATTTGGGACAAAAACTGATTCCTAAAACGTCCAACTTTTTTTTAAAAATCCATTGATATTCAGTAAGAAAGACTGTGATTGGCTTATGAAAGTCACTCAGGGCAAGATTATCCTTCACTTTAGTCAATTTTCCTAATTTACTATTGCTTCTTCTAGCCTATTTAAATGGCTGCCCCTTCATTTGACAGCCTTCTGCTAAGTGAGACCACAAAGAAAAGGAATAGCAACTAGTAATGATCTGGCATGAGACCAAGGATATGTTGAAATGCTGCCCAGAGGACTTTCATTGTGTATCTCCTTCTATAACAGATTCATCTATCTTGTCTCTTTAACATGGAAGGTTCAGGAAAGCTGAGGACCATACTTTTGCATATGTTTATAAAGACACCACCCACACAGAGGGGGCAGAAAGAGTGCTCACAAATGTTATGCACCCAATGGACAAGAACATGATTTTGAAAAAGATGATTTTGTTTAAAATGAAATTAGATTTCCCTGTTGGGTACTTTTTAATAGGAAGAACTGTTCCAGATTAGGACTACCAGGATTGAAGATGTTTAAATAAATATGTCAGTTTTGGCATGAACTGAAATAAGCAGTAGAAATTGTGCAACAATAAAAATCCCAAGGAGAGCTTATTCACAATAGAGGGAAAGAATCAATCATTTTCAAGGAGAGCAAATACAAAGAAATACTGGAAGAAAACCTCTGTAGAAAACATAAAGATTGGTACAGTGTCTTGACCAGGAACTGGTCAAGGGAGCATAGATTTTCTCAAATCATGATGTCAAATTCAAACGGAAATGGAGCCATCAAACCTCACATGAGGATCCTATGACCCCCATATTGACTTAGTTTTAAAATATAGTATTTTTTACATTTTTATGTTTTTATTTATTTTATTAAATATTTCTCAGTTACGTTTTTATCTGGTTTGGACTGTGCTCTGAAGGGTGGCAGGTCACTACAGATCTAAAAGGCATAATTCCAAATCCATTTACACAGTTGTATGTCTCCATCTTGATCCATGCATACTTTTGAGTTAAGCCACGGCCTCAGTGTTACACTCACAACTCATCCACTGAAGGCCCATGCTTTGGATTACTCTCCTCCCATTTTAAGGAGAGTCACCAAGGTTGCTAAGGGCTTTTTGCTTTTAAACCTAAAAACAGTGCTCCCTAGAGCAGTAATCTTTATGGAGACAGAAATCTACAGCCTATTATGCCTTCTCTCAGAGGAGAACAACCAATCACCCTCATGCCCCCTTTTCTGGATCCCTCCAAGGTAGGAATCATTGTGTTCCCTTGGAGGGAGTAGGGCGAGATTCCAGAGATAGCTAACATGACTTCCCCTAGAGCAGTGGTTCTCAACCTTCCTAATGCTACGACCCTTTAATACAATTCCTCATGTTGTGGTGACGCCCAACCATAAAATTATTTTCGCTGCTACTTCATAACTGTAATTTTGATACTGTTATGAATCTATCTGATGTGTAGGATGTATTTTCATTGTTACAAATGGAATGTAACCCACAGGTTGAGAACCACTGCCGCAGAGTCACCTTTTTATATCAATAACATAAAAATAGTAATATTAATTCACAGAATCATAGCATCTCAAAGTTGGAAAGCAACTCAGAGGTTATCTAGCTCAGCATCATTCATAAAACAAATAATTATTGAGGTTCAATTACACAATGCAGCATGCTAGGTGCTGGAGGTTATAGCACGGGTGAAGGTGCAATACAAAAATTTATAAGAGTACAGAGCATACTGTTAAGCAATATGAAGAGAAAAACTTGCCCAATGACACCAATAATGCAAAGGAAAACAACATTAACATATAATAAAACTGACATCCAGGAACTGCACATGGAAATGTGCACAAGGAAATGATCGCTCTTGTGAAAAGAGCAGTCACTACAAGGTGAATGTGAGAGTGTTATTTAGAGACAGAAGATAAAACGACCGGACCCAGAATGACCTGACATAACCCGACATGTTAAAAAAGATCCAATACCTTGATTAAGGCACTCAAGACGGTGTGCTTGCAAAATGCCTCCAGAAATGTCACCAGCTTCTCTGGGGAAAAAACACTGCTTGAAAAATTATAACTTCAGTATTGCATCAAAAGAAATTATGAACATGAAGGAAGAAGGAAATAAAGATTTTTTAAAAGCATCTACCGTATGCCAGGTGTTGTGATAAGTACTTTACAAATATTAGCTCACTGGATTCTCACTAGAATCTTGGGGAGTAGGTATTATTATTATATGCATTTTTATCACTGAGGAAATTGTGTCAAGCAGGTTAAGCGACTTGCCCAGCATCATAGATGTATTAAGCGTCACAGGCTGGATCTAAATTCATGTTTTCCTGATTCCAGGCCTCTATCCACTTACCTGCCTCTATAGGAATTTGGAGAAACTGGAGAAGACTTGCATAAACTGATGCAAAGGAAAGTAGGTGATATTAGGAGAAAAACTTGCACAACGACAACAAGAATGTGAAGGAAAACAAAATTAACACATAATAAGACTGAGATCAAGGACTTGTACAATATTAACTCCAAGAAGTCTGATGATAACTAGAGAGATGGATGACTACAAATATAGAATGAGGAGTGTACTTTAAGGTTTAAAATAGTTGTTTTTTAAATTAACGAGCATTTATTTTCTCCCTCTCCTACCTTCATTAAGGCGTGTGCTTTTGACACGATTGACGTGTCCGTTTGTTTTGCTTAGTTGTGCTTTGTTATAGGGAGTGGCTAGGTGGCAAGGTGGGTAGAGCTCCAAGTCTGGAGTCAGGAAGACTCAGCTTCATGAGACCAAATCCCTTTCTAGCCTGTGACACTGGGGCAAGTCACTTGAGCTTCTTTACTTCCGTTTTCTCATCTGAAAAATGAGCTGGAGAAAGAAACGGCAAACCACTCCAGTATCTTCGCCAAGAAAACACCAAATGGGGTCATAAAGAGTTAGAAATAACTAAAAAAAATATGACAGAATGAAAACAACTTTGTCATAGAGAGAAGAACGCTAAAGGTAAGCTTTGTGGGGAGTAGGTAGCATACTAGGAAATAAGAATGATAGTTTAAAAGGCCATCATTAAATTGTGGCATCAAAAGTCAGTAGTATTTTTGAACAAGGGAACATTGCTTATAGTTCAGAATACTTTATATGATATTTTAAGATTTGCATAGCTAATCCCTCCATTGCTTTAACTAATTTGGAAATTAGTTTGAATTTCCTGCTTTTACACAATCATCTGGAGAGGAAGATGTCTGAGAACCATTTTAGAGGGCAAAAGTAGTCACCCTGGAGTTCTAAAATTGAAATTAGAAATTGGCTAAGGATACACCACAAAATAGGTAATGTATACAAGATGTTTAACGAGTTAACGATACTGATCTTTGAGGACCCATTCAAGTGCTTAATAAAAAAAAAAGATTCTCATTCAAAATGATACCTAAAAAGATTCTCACAAAGCTCACTTTAGATAATATCAGCTTTTTATAAGCCGCAGCGGACCAACCGCAAGGTGGATGTGAGTCAGGCATGAAGTGCTTGTAACTTAAAAGGTAAATAAGATTGTGGGATATAGAAATAAGTGGGTAACATGTCAGAATTGAAGTAATCTATCCAAAGCACAGGATTGACTGACAATAGTAGGAGCAGTGGTATGTTGGAGTTGGCATACTCAAGTTCACAAGAGTTGATTGTTAATTTTTCATTGTGAGCATTGGAAATGAGCAGATGTTACAAATTAGGGCTCTATTTATTGGGGTTTTTTTGTTTCTAAACTTAAGAAATAAAAGAAAAATATTAATAGTGCAGCTTAAACTTAAAAGTGAATTGTAGAATACATATTTTATTTTCCCAGAAAACCAGTTGTAAAACATATACCAGCACACCTCTGAATAGAAAGCTCTGATATGGCCATCAGTGGACATCTTCTGCAGTATTGAAATGGTACCTTCCCTTCCTCCTTTCTGATACAGTCAAAATTAAAGGTCTTAGAGAGAGGTATAGCAGTAGGCCATGGAACTGGGTCAAAGACCAAGCTGTTTTAATAATTGTTTGCTGATTGATCATATGGATGATTGAGGAGGCAGTTTTCTGCTGTGTATAAGTAGGGATTTGGGGAGTCCTTTAAAAAAGGGCAGCAGTGAAGTGAAGTAGCTGTAGTGAAATCTTTGGACCATCAGGTATGGTGTAGAGCCTGAAAAGCAGAAGATGTGATTTTTGTCCTCATCTCACAGGGAAAACTACAGAACAGGCCTGGGAGGATTTGAAGAGTACAGGGAAGGTACATAGAGGATCTCCAATCTCAGTCTCTCTGTCTTCTGCCCAGAATCGTTGGCTTTATCTGTGTCTGCGGTCCTGTGTCTACAGATTTCTGGGCATTTCTCTGGTTTGATTCTTTGCCAAAACTATAGCAGCACCTATCTTGTGGGATGGCTCTCTGACTCTCTAGGTCTGACTCATTGCCAAGCCAAAGGCTTTATGTCAATCTCATTGGGAGTGTCTTCTCTCTCTTTGACAGACTACTGGCTTGGCCCCATCTTGGTCTCTCTTTTCTCTCCTGCTTCTTCACCTACTTCACATCTTCTTTGTGTTCATAGGACAGTGACATCAACCCATATAATATTTGGTCAGCAAATCTATCTAATCATACTAACTAATAGCAAATACTGTGGTTATTAAAGGTGGCTTGATTTATAGAAGATAGAGGGCTGGACTTGGGAAGGAAGTACTGGGTTTGAATCTTATCTCACATTGATTAGTCATTTGTCCCAGAGCAAGTCACTTAAGTTCTCTGTTACTCATCTAATTCATCTATTAAAAATACCATCCTCACAAGGTATGAAATAATGTATATAAAGTAAAGTCTTCTAAAAGCCTTAAAGCATTATGCGAATGAGAGGCATTGTTGCTATTCAATGACTACTCATTTTGTAGATATCAGGAGTACATTCTGTCGTTGAGTTGTTCAGTCATGCCCAACTCTTTGTGGTCACCATGTTGTCCGTGGGTTTTCTGGGAAAGATAAAGGAGTGGGTTGCCATTTCCTTCTCCAGTGAACTAAGGCAGAAGTGAACTAACTTGCCCGAGGTCACACAGTTAGTGTCTGAGGCCATATTTGAATTCAGGTCTTCCTGATTCTAGACCCAATGCTCTATTCATGGAGCCACCTGGCTGCCTCTTAGGCCACATTCATAGAAGTTTAATTTTTGGAGAATGTTAAAATTGATGACACAGTTTCTCTAGTACAGGATTCTTAGTGTTTTTGTATGTCATGGCCCCCTTTGGCCGTCAGGTGAAATTAAGAATTTTTGCTCAGAATACTGTTTTTAACTCCATAAAATAAAATACAGAAGATTGAAAATGAAGCCAATTATACTGAAATCTATGTATTCATGCATCTCTCCAGCTGTCTTCCTGTCTATCTGTCTGTCAATCTGTCTCACCAAGCTCACAGAGCCCGGGTTAAAAGCATCTGCCCTAGTATTATGGACAGTCATTGGTTATTGGACAAGAGTTTCATATTTAGAATATCTAAATCTAAGTATCTCATGTTTATAGAAGGCCTAAAAAGCTATGACTCTTAATTCCCCATTGATCATCAATACTCACTTCAATTCACTAAGCATTTATCCTCAAGGGAGGCACGAAGTGGGGAGATGTATGATCATCAAAAGTATTTGCTGCTGTTACTGGAGAGATACTGTCCAGAGTCCAAATGGAAGAGTGAACGTTCCTCCAGATGCCTTGTTTGTGTGTGGCATTTCTTTGATTGCTTCAATCCTAGAACACTGAAGGGCCTCCTCAAAGACAGACATAATCATTCAAAAGAGTTTGACTTACCCATTCACACGGGAAAAATAAATTGGAAGACTGATACCTGCGATTCATCTCATGTTATTCAAATGGATGAGCCATGCATAAAACTCACCTTGACTGGGTATGGGACCTAGACACCCAAAACACAGCCCAGATCCTGAACCTTCCCACATATTCACCCCTGGATACTCAATAATCCTTTCAACTGTCCTTTCGAAGTGGCTCTGACCCAGCCCAACCTTCAATTCTCTTTTACCTCTGACCAAGCCCAACCCTTCGTTGCCTGTTACCTCCAGACCACCTCAGACTACTTCTCACCCTTAATGCCACATCTAGACCCCTTCTTGTTACCTCTGTGTCATCCCAGGCTATTGACCATTTCTTGATCACATTCAAGTCTTCCCATAATCTTTTTCCCTATAAAAAAATGTCAGTCTTGTCCTTACAGAAGGCACAGATTCTGAAAATCCCTCCCACTTCTATTGGTGATACGATAAATCTTGTAACATGGACTGAAAAAAGGCTTGAGTGGTTGAATTCTTTTGAGGCAGACTCACTTTGCCCTGTCATTTCAGGGATTTTAACACTCCTAGCCCACCACAATCTCAAATATACATATATCTTAGTAAGATATCAGAAATCAACAAGGAGCTGGTCCCAGAATTGAAAAGGAGGAGCAAAGAAATTGGGACATCTTTTTGGCACTGATAGTCTTCCAATGATGCCGTGTAGTTACAAATCATGGATTCCTACAGTCTAAAGAGCTGAAGTAGAAGATACCTCAAAGAGCAAAGTGCTTGGTGAAGATGAGCTGGGTACAATGCATTATAAATGATGAAAGCTACAGGATAGGTAATGTCATTGGTGGAATAAATGGAAGATCAGAAAAATAAGGGGTCTCATCATGTAATGAGAAGCAGGATGACCAATAAAAAGACTTTATGTTCTGTTTGTATTTGTACAATGTTAAGACAATGAGAAAAGAACCCTAATGTGATAGGAAAATCTCTTGTGGTAGATTTATTTAAGATCAAGGACAGGAGACTACAGGGATAGGAAGGCATAGATAGATGATAATCTGCATTATGGAAGGAAATAACCCTATGATTGCTTTCATGAATCCTTTGAAATTAACCACTATCATCTTATAGTACTGGAGTGTCCAGAAGAAACTAGTTCTCTTCCCTCAGAATGATTTGAGTGCAGTTATCCCTTAAGTCAGGGAGGAGATACCCTGAGTAATTTCTAACCCTTTGAGCATATGAATTGGGGATAGAAATCAGTAACATAGCAATGGGGAAAAAACATATGCAAATGTCCAGATGGTACTGGTTGTGTGTGTGTGTATGTGTGTGTGTGCGTGTGTGTGTGTGTGTGTGTATATATATATATATATATATATATATATATATATAAACTCCATGGTGAAATTAAGCCTTAATGATGGTGATCTCTTTTAATAGGATCAATAAAGGAAGATAAATGCCTATAGCACAGCTTATAATGTCCTAATTTGAATGCAGCCTTTAATACATAGTGTGTGGTAATTTCAACTAGTCAGTTTCAACTGATTTAGTGTGAAAGTTATCCTAGGGACTGCAAATAAGTCTCTAAATAAACAATCTGAATCAAGAGAATTTTCCAGAGGAATAAGTGGATAGCAGGCTTCTTTCAATAACAGAGAAATATAGTAAGTTGTCTATCTGACTCCTTTTTCTCCTAAAAGTTTCTGAGTTCAAGGTTGAAGTGTCATATGATATCATAGAATGGCTGTTAAGTGTATTTTAGGAGACAAAACTCCACACTCTTGAAAAGAGAAAAGAATTTATTGTGTCTTAATTTCAGTCTAATGGTCCATTCTGTTTTAGGAAGTAAAGAAGTGTCACATAATAATATCCATGGGTCCCTCAGGTAGTATAAAAATAATGAGGATATATATGGCAGAAATATAGATAGAAAAAATTTCTGTCAAAAAAGATCAGAAAGCTTTAATGGTTTGGAAGTTCCAAGATAAAGAAGATAAACTGTGAGACATGGCAGCAGGAAGGAAGGAAGGAAATTTATTGTGGGAAAGAGAGAAGAAAAAAAAGGAAAGAAGTAAGGAAGAAAAGGATGAAGGAAGGACAATAAAAATGAAGTGAAGAAGGGAGAAAATGAAAAAGGAAGGAAAGAAAAGTTAGAGGAATGGGGGAAGAAGAAAAGGAGGAAGGAAGGTGGGAAAAAAGGAGGGAGGGAGGGAGAGAAGGAAGAGGGGAAGGAAGGAAGGAAAGAAAGGGAGGAATTGAAGGAGGGAAGGAAGCAAAGGAAAAACTAAAGGTATTCTTGGTTCCATTAAGAGAGAAACAGTATTCAGAAGAGTTTCACAAATATACTATTACATAGTTGGGTAACACCTAGTGTTCTGCTTTTTGTTTTGTACAGTGCATTTTAGGAAAGACTTAATTTGAAGTAAATGGTAAAGAAGATGGCAAACAGGATGATGAGAAGATTGGAGACACTACCATGTAAATATTCGGTGGAGACATGATGTCCTCTGTCTTCAAGTATTTGAAAGACGGCCCTGTGGAAAGGGCATTTAATTTGTTCTATTTCGACCCCAAAATCAGACTGAACAGCAAAGTTGCGCAGAGACATGACACACAAAAAAACTTCCTAACACTTATTATGCAAAGTAGACTGAGTTATCTTAGGAGGTAGCAAATTACTAGGGCTGGAGAGCTTCAAGCAGAGTCCAGCCTCTTAGGAAGGCAGCCTCATGTGATAGCACTTGACTGACTGTCAGAAAGATACATTTAAAAGTCATCTCTCATATTTAGAAGCAGTATGCCTGTGGCCAAGTCACTTAACCTCTATAGGTTTCAGTTTTCTCACATGAAATCAAATAAACTGGCTGAAATTTCTGTGGACTACATATTAAAGGCTGCATCCAAATTAAGATACTATAAGCTCTACTCTAGCCATTTCTCTTCTTTTCTTAATCCTATTAAAACAAATCAGCATCATGAAGGCATAATTTCATCATTGAATATACATACATTAATATGAATATTACATTATTGAATGAATATACATTAATATGAATAATACATTCATATATCCAGGACCACTTATAAAAATGGAAATAATGACTACATACTTAACTCACAGGATTGTTATGAAAATCAAATGAAATTATATTCATAAAGACCTTTGTAAACATCAAAGCACTTAAAAAATGTCAGCTGTTATAATTACATTACTGAATAATTTCTTGGTCAGGTATGCATTGGGCTAGATAGAAACCCTTTGAGGTCAGTTGCAGTCTCTAGATTTTTTATTAGATTCTGTGATTTCTATGTGTATCACTTATTTTCAAGGATGAAAGCTCCGTTGTTAAGACTGTTAACATCCAGACAGTGCAAATAATGAGCACGTGAAGCCGGAAGGAATAGTGGGATGAAATTAAGAGAATGAAAATCTAGCTTCTTGACAGCAAAGCCTATTTCAACTATGAAGGAATGTCCCAGAGGAAGCCATGAAAGCTTCTCTTGGGACATTAACTACAGAAGTTTCTGGCATATTTTTAATACAGGATGTGAGAAGAGAATGTATGGGGGCTGACTTATTCTTCATATCCAAAATTTAATACCAACACAAGTTTTTCATTATTCTGTTTAAATTCAATCAGATAAATTACAATATGAAACTGTTTCCCATTAACCAGGAAAGAGCTACATCTATCTGAAGTGTTATTTGAAGACAATGTATATATAACCAAGTTGGGATTTTTTAAATTCAGTTTTGTAAAAAGTTGAATTCAGTGAAGCATTTTATCCTTGTGTTTCTGTGTGTGGTAGTTGTGCTCTGGGAAAAGAGGGCTTACATCATGCCAAGTAAAATCTTATACTTGAAATTTTCAAATTCCATCTGTAGAATCAGAGAGTTTTAGATTTGGAAGGGATTTCAAGGGTCACCCTTACCTATATCATAAATCCAATTTATAACCTCCATGACAAGTAGTCATCTGGGGGAAGACTTCTGGAGGCAAGAAACTATCCAATATTGGGTAGCTCCAATTTGTCCCAGGTACTGGACACAGGACTCCATGTGTGGCCTGAAGAGAGGCCCAGGGCTAGCATTTCCTTTGTACTGGACACTACAATTCAGTCTAAGACCAAATTAGTTCTTTTGATTGCTCTATCACATTACTGATTCATCCATCATGGGGTCTTCTAGAGCCATGAAGTCTTTTCCATATAATTTCATGCTAAACATATTTCTACTATATTATACTTTTGAAAGTGATTTTTTTAAAAAATCCAAGTAAAAGACATTATTTTTATCCTTATAAAATATAATCCTATTCTATCAATCCCATAGTTCCTTTAGTAAGATCTTTTTTAAAAAAATACTTATTCTGACATCCAGTCTACTAGCTATTCCTTTTAATTTTTATCATATAGAAATTTCATTAGAGTTCCATCTATGGAAAGTATGCCTTCTAGGACATTACTAAAACATATTAAATAGAATCCAGAGTTGGGAAACCTGCAGTCTCAAGGTCACGTGGCCTTCTAGGTCCTTGATTGTGACTTTTTGACTGAGTCCAAGTTTTATAGAAAAAAAATCCTCTTATTAAAACAGTCTGTTCTGTGAAGTTTGGGATCAGTTGAAGGGCTGCACTTGAGGGTCTAGAGGGCCACAAGTGGCCATGAGGCCACAGATTCCCCACCCCTGAGAATAGACATATAGGCAGAAACAGTTGATTTTTGCCATATCAACAGTAATTTTTAAATCTGTCATTTTTTTCCTTTCTATTTTTTTATCAGCTGTTGCCTATTTACAGACATATACATACAAGTTAAAAGAACATATGCATATCGAAAAGGTGATGAATCCTAATGGTGGTTAAGGGTTCTTTTCTCTCATGGCACTCTGGGAATAGATTATTACGTATACAGATTCTGTTTTGTTTTATTGACTCTATTAGAACTTGAGAAGTCACTGAGCATGCCAAAGGAGGGAGGTGAGAAGAATATGTATTATGTTTGGAGTGAGAGAAAAAGCTTTTGATCAGTCACGCTGTGATTTTTCTCTTTAGGACTATGCAAAGATAGAGCACGCCAGATAAACTGCTGACATCTGTGGGGACACTGAATCCCGAGACCAGGATTCCAATACTTAAGGAGTGGGTGGTGGAAGAAGAAGTAAAAAGCAACAAGGACTGAAGCAAATTTGGCCATGTGGGAAAGCCCCCCTCTCCATGTGTGGTTTTTAGGCCTTTTTCCCAGGAAAACACACAGTACATTTGAGAGAAATGAAGTGTAAAGATAAAATGTGGATGGTGTTGTGCAGGCTAAGCCCAGTTAGTTACAGCTTATTCAGATGACATCATGGGCAATAACAGAAGAAAGGGCATGGGTGTTTAAAATACATCAAGAGTTTGCCAGAGAACCTGGAGAAAGAGTCAACAAAAGAAAGCCATAAAAAATAGGAGGGGAAGGGAACAGGGGGCAACAGCCCAGGGATGATTCTTGATGTTACACTTTGGAGACAAATGAAAAAAAAATGAAAAGAAAAGAAGCAGAAAACAAGTTAAGGGGATTTAAAAGTCATCATTGGCATACGGAATAGATGGCACAGCAGACAGAATGCTGGGCCTGGAATCAGGATGATCTGGGTTCAAATCCGATCTCAGACAGAAACTAGTTGTGTGACCCTGGACAAGTCACTTAACCCTGTTTGCCTCAGTTTCCTCCTCTATAAAATGAGCTGGAGAAGGAAATGGCAAACCGCCCCAGTATCTTTGTCAAATAAAATCCCAATGGGGTCATGAAGAGTCTGACACAGTTGAAAATGACTGAGCAACAACAAATCTACTTACACAGCTTACAGTGCCAGCTTTACTATAGGATAGTAATTGTGCCAGTTTCCCACAAATGGGATTTCTGTCCCTGCTGACGAGGACCTATTCTGTTTCTCAGTGTTTAATGTTTTGTTTAATTAATTAAATGTTTAATGTTATTAAAATAAGGAATTTGAAATAATGCAAATAAAGTGATAAATTTGTACATACCCTTGACCCAAATATTCTATTGCTAGTCCTATATGCCAAGGAGGACAGTAATAAAAGATTGTCCAGTTGGTTACAGGGGTTCCATTACAATAGTCACCAAAGTCAATGGCATAATTATCAGGAGCAAATTCCCAAAAGAGATGCTTCTCTATCAGGTGGATGGACACACATACTATTACTACCTCACCACAATATACCAGTAGCCGAGATTTCTTCATCTTGATTATCTTGGTTTTGGTCTTTTTAATGGTAAGTTAAATTAAAGTAAAATTTCCTTGAGGTCAGGCATTGCTTCTTTTTGTCTTTATATTCCTAGTGTCTAGTAGAGTATGTGGCACATAGAAGGCCGGGATTAAATTAAATTATTGAATTTATTTCTTTTTCTTTCAAACAGTCATATTTAAAGACACCAAGCAAAAGCTATGCTTTTCCCCCCCAAAAAAAGTGCCATAGAGTTCCCAAACCTTAGAACTTTCTTTAGGGTTATTCTGTCTTATTTTGGTTCACCACCAGAACTGGGAAAGAATAGTTCAGCGCTGTCTATGTGATAAACTAACCCCAGTTATCTTGAATAGATTTATTTTCGTAAAATATTAAATCTCTGAAATAAACAGCCTTACAAAATAATTTTCTGAATTTAAGAAGTAAAATGATACCTTATTTTTTTAATTTTAATTTATTTTCTTGGTTACATCATTCATTTCCACAAGGTTTTGAGTTACAAATTTTCTCCCCTTTTTGTCCCTACCCCCCAGCCTAGAACATTGATCCCACTGTAAGACCCCTCCCACAATCTGT
>CM053600.1:114408177-114479040 GCA_028646575.1 Pseudocheirus occidentalis | reverse complement strand
ATTTTTCCTCCACTTCCCTTATTTGGTTTTCAAAGTCCTTTTTCAGTTGATGTATAGCTAGTAGGCATTCTTCCATTGTCTTGGAAGCATTTGGTGAGGGAGTTCTGACTGAGTTGTCTTCCTCCTGCTCCATACTTAGGTCTTTTTTGTCCATAAAAAAGAATTCTAAAGTTTTACTGCTGTTCCTAGCCTGCTTCCTTTTTCTCATGTTGGCCAGTCTATTAATTGCTTGGTTTTTTTTTATCTCTGTGGAACTCTGCTTCCTGGAGGGAGAAAGCTCTGTGCCAAATCGCTGGGGCCCTCTCAGTTGCCTGAGCTCTTAGTGGGGTGCTGCAGCTCCCCCCCAACTTTGGCTCACTGAAAGCGCACCCCAGGACCACCACTCAAGACCACGATCTCGATTCAGGCCACTAAACGCAAGAGCCCTTGGCCTCGATGGATCTCGTCAGCCCCCATGCTATCTGCAGATCGAGGGCTCTGAAGCAGCCCAGTGGAAGCCACTGCGGCTCTCAGCCTTTCCTGCTGCTACAGCTGCCTCCTGCTGCTTCCTTGCCCTGGGAGCAGTTTGGCCGGACCCGCTCTTCTCCTCCCCAGTTAGCAAAATCCACTGACCTTTCTCTTAGCCTTTTTGTCTTCTGGCCTGATAGATGTGGTAACTGTGCCTCCAGTGCAGCCGATCTGCTCTCCTATAGACGCGGCTCCCCGCCTGATGCCCCAGGGACTGAGCTGGCTGGGTTTCAGCCGGGGCTCCCAGACTGCTGTGAAGAGCCCCGCCTGCTGTGCTGCCTGTAGCAACAGATATGCTTTCTGTCTTGTGGAGAGTTTTGGAGATTGAAAATCTGTTTTAGAGTCCCATTTTATGAATTTTTTAGCATGTTTGTGTGGGAGCTGCGGTGCTTTGCTGCTTCTACCGCCATCTTGGCTCCGCCCCCATGATACCTTAGTTTAATAGTGCAAATGACCTACCTATTATTTGTGATTCAAGCGCTAGAGTTTGAGAATCTTCATTTGGGACAAGGAAGATACCCACATAAAACTGATGTCCTGTTAGAGGTTTCTTATGTCAGTTTAATTTATAATATCTCAGATTTAGAGCTGGAGGAAACCTTTTTCGGTTTTTCACAGATAAGGCCTGGAAAGGTGAACGTCACACATTAGTAAGTGTTAGAGGCAGGATCTAAAAGCTCACTGGTCCCCTGACTCCAAGCCTAGTACTCTCTACTACACATTTATTAAGTACTTATTATACACAAAAGGTTGCTATCTTCCTGTGATAAAAGCACAAAAATGAAACAATTTCAAACCTTCAGAAGGTTACATTCTAAAAGTGTTTGGGGGAACAATTTGCACAGTACATTTAAAAAATAAGCATTTGGGGAGATTTGGATTCACTTAATGTCAATGGAGCTTGAGCTAAGCTTTAAAAGAAGCTAGGGACATAACTTTTACATACCATAAATTGAATTTTTTTTTGTATGACTGATAGAACTCCTCTTTGTGGGTTTATTGCCATAATTAAAAATTATGGGAAGCCCTAAGAGAAAATGTGGCCACTCTGTTGCAAGAAATAGAGACTCTGAAATAGGCTTCACAAGTAGAGGTCAAAGCAACACCAATTAAGAAGCCAATTCATCTGACGGGCAGTCACCTGAATTAAATTAAGTCCGTTTTCTTGGACTTTAGGAGACTGGATTCAGGATAATCAGGCTCTTAATCCCTAGATGAGGCTCAGTTTCTGTGAGTTACCACCGAAAATTTAGATCTTGAGCTTTTGAGTTCATAAATGCAGCTTTGCATAAGAATGCACATTACTACTAGGGAGGTCTGTTTGTTCTGATGATCAGTGAGTAAAATAATTCACTCACCCACAATGCTGCAGGTGTAGAATGTATGAGCAACCTCTATAACCATCCATGCAACTGATAATAGGTCTCTAGTGAAAGAACATTTTTGAAACTCTCTTTTCTCATGGTTTCTTTCTAGTGAAGACGCCGCTGCCAAAATGAACTCAATTGCTTTGTTTGGGCTTTCAGAAACTGCTGACACGTCCCGGGTGCTTTCACTTAACACATACCATCAATGCACCAGAGGGCTGGCTAGTTCTTCGAGTTCAAACTCTGTGGCCGCTCAGGAGCGGAGGAGCTTTCCCCGCAGAACGCAGCTCAGCCTGGAGAGCCAAGAATCAGACGAGACCTGCCTCGGCCCCTCTTCCCCTGCGTCCTCCCCGCGACTTTCAGTGGATTTGTCTGAAGGCAAGTGACGCCTCAGTTTCTCAAGGACAAGCAAATACCCCAGTTTCTCAGATCATTAGTGTTATATGTCAAACACTATGCTAGGAGCAGAGGGTAAAGAGACCAACATGAAACACTGCCTACCTTCACGGGGATTACATTAATTTGGGGAAACCAACGTACATACATAATACTACAATAATACAACGTATATGAAAATGCCAAAATTGAAGGTGAGAGCTTTTTTTTCTTTTTTTTTTGAGGGGAAAGAAGGAGAAATGTCATCTGGAGGGATCGTGAAAAGTCTCATGTTTGAGCTGATCTTTGAAAGAAACTAAGGGGCCCGCACAGTGAATAGAGCACCGTCCCTGGAGTCAGGAGGACCTGAGTTCAAATGCTACCTCAGACACTTAAAAGTGTACTAGCTGTGTGACCTTGGGCAAGTCACTTAACTCCAACTGCCCTGCTTCCCGTCCTCCCCCCCCAAAAAAAAAGAAAGAAAGAAACTAGGAACAGAGCCAGGAGAACATTGTGTACAATAAGTCAGTGCAGAAGAACTGATTTTGATAGACTTAGCCCCTCTCAGCAAGGCAAAAACCTAAAACAATTCCAAAGGACACATGATGAAAAATGCCGGCCACATCCAGAGAAAGAACTACTGAGTCGGAATGCAGAATAAAGCAGACTGTTTTCTTTTTTACT
Source organism: Pseudocheirus occidentalis (assembly GCA_028646575.1). Taxonomy (NCBI): domain Eukaryota; kingdom Metazoa; phylum Chordata; class Mammalia; order Diprotodontia; family Pseudocheiridae; genus Pseudocheirus; species Pseudocheirus occidentalis. The sequence continues at coordinate 114,476,107 of CM053600.1, read as the reverse complement.
TTTTTTTCTTTCTCATGGTTTTCACCATTCATTATAATTCTTCCATGCAACATGATTAATGTGAAAATGAGTTTAATAGGAATGTTATGTGTAGAACCCATATCAGATTGTAAGCCTTCTTGGGAAAGGAGGGGAAATAATTTAAAACCTATGGAAGTGAATGTTGAAAACTAAAATAGTTTTTAAAAGGGAAAAAAGTTCAATAAATAAATAAGAGAAAGAAACTAGGGAATCTTAAGAGGCAGAGATATGTACAAAGGAAATACAAAACATAGGCGATAATATGATTTACATTCCTCTGATTGTAAAGTTGACAAAGATTATGACAGGTGTTGGAGGAGAAAGTATGGTGAAAATGATTTTGCTGTCTGCAAAAGGGTTTGAATTCTTAATAATTATGCTGAAATTCACAAACAGATTTCTTTGTGAAAAGATGCATTCTTGTGTTGAAGAAGTGAACCAACCTTATTAGTAAGACAGATTTAAAACTAAATAGGAACACTCCCTGCCCTCAATGAGCTTATTGTTTGCAGATTTAACTGTTTCAAATATCAAATTATTAAACTAACTACTGTGGGTTGCAAATTAACTAAATGAATAATAATAAAAATAAAAAATCTTGGCCACAGTTGGCATTTAATAAATGTTGATTTAAAATGTTGATTGCCTCTAAAAATACACCTCTTAGTGATGAATGCTATACTGGACTGCACTTAAGTTTGTTGATTAGATTTTAGAAACAGTATAACAATTTTATCAACTTAAATGATTTTTAAACACCTTGGGGGATTGATCTGGGTATATTCTTTTGTAGTCTTCACAGCTTCCTGTATAGCCCTGGATACATGGTGGATACTCAGTAAATACTTGTTGGATTGGGGTATTTGGGCTGCTCCGGAGAACTAGCACCTCCGGTGAAAGGGCTCAGCAAACCCTTCTCAGGGCTGCTCATCCACCTTCGGTGTTCACTTGGTTCACCCAATTCTCACTTGTGGCTCCAGGAAGCTGTAGCATGTGTAGCAACCACCCTAGGTAAGCAGTCTCAGCAGATGATCTAAACTAGGTTGAGAGTAACTGAAGGACATCAAACCCATTGGTGGGTTAGGGTGGTGTCTATGTCAAGCATGTGAAGACTCCCCCTGGAAGAATGGGTGAACGAGGACAGTTTGTTTCAATGGCCATGAAGGGGGTTGAAGCAGGTTCTGTGGAGCACTTAGAGTTTTGTTAGACATTGAAGAGACCAAGATCCTCCACTGCATCCAAGGCCATAGCAGGCCATCTTGATTTTTGTCCTGCCACACTAGACTTCAATGATTCAGAAAGAGAGAGTGAGGTTGATGACTTTGTGCAGCTCCGACTCACTTAAGTCCAATTCGTGTGAAAAGTCAAGACATTACCCTGCAGACAAAGAACAACAATTTGTTGTACTGAATTGAATTTATAGATTTTCAATTCAAAAAAGTGGTTTTGGGATTCGTTTCATTTTTGCAAAAGCTTTGTACCAAACTTTCCCCTCAGTTTGGGCAGGTACCATCTTACAATGAGTTATTCATAGATGATCGTAAGATTATGGAACTGTACATTTGCTGTCATTTAATCCAACTCTCTTATTCTACAGATAGGGAAAATAAGGCCCCCAAGAAATGAAATTATTTGATTTGTCGCAAATAAGCAGGTGACAAAGGCCCCCTAGAATCGCAGGATCTTTATAGGCCTTCATGCTGAGGTTACGTTTGAAGGTAGAAAGGAAGAAATGCTGAAGATAAAGACTCTCTGGAAAAAAAATGATTATGGAAGATTTTTTTCGTGGCACTTATTTATTGTACATGAAAGAAAAAGTACCTCAGAAGACGATTCACACAGTGATTCTAGAAAGACTCCTTGACTAACCCCATCTGATTGTAACACCTTCTTTGCTCTGTGTCTCTTCCAGACTCACAGACTTTATTGAGATTACTGCATATTATTCTGGAATCTGTTGACATGTTTGGTTTGTTGTCATTTGCATGGAAGGTATTTTACGAGTGTGTATGTACTTCCCCAGATGGAGCGTGCATTCTGTAATTAATTCTTACTTGTTCATGATTGTGAGAGGATCATAGATATACATGACTCTCTCTCTTTTCAGACATCAAAGGTTTTCATTAAAAATTGAGATGATCCAAAAAACATGCAGGAGGAGAACAACATAGGAGCTAATTTGTGAATAATTCCAATAGATAATGAAAAGCTAAGTACTAGTATCATGCCATTTCCCTCAAAGACTTAGCTATGTAATAGTGATGAAGGAGAAAGAAAGGGGGGGAGGAAGGGAGGAAAGGGGAGAAACAGAGACAGAGACAGAGAGAGAATGACTTTTCAAATAGATGATGGAAAGACATAGAAAGAGAGAGGGTGAGCCAGAGTGAGAGGGAGGGAGGGAGCACATATTAAGGAATTACTATGTACCAGACATTTTGGAACTCAAGTCTCTAAAAATACACCTATCAGTGCTGAATGCTATATTGGGCTGCAACAGGGGCAGAGAATATTTATTTGCAGGCATCTAATAAAGTAAAAAGCCTGCCCTATGTGAACAGGATGGGGCAAGGCCAAGAACAGCTAATTCCTGTTAAAGCTCTGTTATAGTCATTGCATGTAACCCAGTGACTTCTCTAATTTATGATATTGACACTCTGCTCTTTTGTCATGGTTGCTCCTAGGTTTATATGCATTCCTAATCTAGGAAAGCCGAGGGTTTATTTGCTGTTAAACTGAATAACCAGGTATAAAAGGTCATGGGTGAAATTCAGGAAGCAATTTTCCATAAGGAAGACACTGAAAGTCCTTTGTAGTAGCTAACTGCATTTTTTTTTCCTCCTTAAAAACTCAATTTTCCAGAAACAAGAAATTTCTTCTATTGAAAATTAAAGATAAAACTTTTCTGGAGTAAAAAATTGCCTTGGCTACTGATGTGTGAAAATACAGCCCCTTTATTCGTGGAATTTCCTTCCTATGTTTTCTTCAGTGAAAAGATCTACTGTGTTCTAGTTAGTAATTGAAGAACTCATTCACTAAATAAATGTTAGCACTCCCTCCACCTCAAATTACTTTGTATATATTTTGCATTTACTTCTCTGTATTGGCGTTGCTCACTCTTGGCCCTAGAATATTATAAGCTTCTCAAGGCTAGACACTGTTTTCATTTTTTTTTGGTTTGCCCAGTTCTCAGCAGAGTGAATGACGCATAGAATAAGCACATATTTAATTGAGTTGTTGAACTCAGTAACTTTGACTTAAATGCTTTATGTCCTTTGCTTCCTTTTATAGAAAAACTGAGTCGTCTAGAAGTGCAGCAATTCTTTCCCAAACTCCATCATTCTCCTTGTCGTATTGAACTTCAGTCAACTGACCTTGTGGGCAATACACAACACATTTGTGTTGTGGTTGCTGGTTTTTTTTTTCTATTGTTGTTTTTCTTATTCATGGTAAGACTTTATCTTTCATTTTATAAGTTCCATCTTGGGATCAGAGGAACATAGATCTAGGCGTAGAATGGATCTTAGTGACTGCCCTTCTAATTTTACAGATGAGAGTTTAAGTGACTTTCCCATAGTTAGATTTTCACATAGTTTGGAAAGCATCAGAGACTGGATTTGAATCAAAGTCCACTAACTCTAGGGGCAGCTAGATGGCACAGTGGATAGAGTACCTGGAGTCAGGAAGATCTAAGTTCAAATTTGCCTTGGACACTTACTAGCTGTGTGACCCTGGATAAGTCACTTAACCTCTTTGCCTCAGTTTCCTTATTTGTAAAATGAGGTAGAGAAGAAATTGGCAAACTATTCCAGAATTTTTGCTAAGAAAACCCCAAATGGGGTTAGGAAGAGTTGGACATTACTGAAACAACTGAACAACAACCACCTCTGACTCCAGAGCCAGTATTCTTCCCACCATAATTTCACTTTTTTGCGTTTGTTTTCATTCTCAAATTTACAGGTCATACTGGGGTATCTCAAAAACACTGAAAAACTGAATGAATAAAGCCTCTTGCACAGGCCACATAGACTGGGATAGAATGAACAAACAGAACCTTGAAAAGTTTAGTGTTCATACCATAAGATCTTTTGAAGCATCTCCTTGGGTAGCTTGGAGAAATTATGATTGGAGGGGGTGGGGCATGATAGCTTTCTTTAATTATTTAAAGGATTTAGACAGTATGATGGAGAGTGTTGTCCTTACCATCAGAAAGACCTAAATTTGAGTCACACCTCAGCACTAATTTAGTTATTACTCTTGGAAGAAAAAAAATGTTATTTTGTGGAGAGTTCACAAAACCCATTTCTAAAGAATTCAAAGTACGTTCAAAGGATTGTATCTCTCTGTGCAAGCACGGAACAAGCCCTTCCAGGAATCAAAGTGAGAGACACAATCATTTAGGAAGTTGAAATAGATCCCCCAAAATGTGTCTTCAAATTAAATACATGAGTTCAGTTTCAAGATGTAGTATTCATGATATTAACACGATTTTCTACTTGTTAACTTTTTTTTTTAATTGGCCATAAGTCTTTGAAGATTTAAAGTTTCAGGTCAACCAGTAGTGACTCATGGTGAACACGAGGGGGTTGCATCTTACTGCCAACTCTACAGGAGAAGTGGAATAAAGTATATTATCAAAGAAATGTATGACTGGAAAGGAGAAAGACTGGTCGCTTGATGAAGGCAAAGTATAACAGATAGAGATGGCATCTGTACTTAGCTGGGATCCACTTAATGTGAAGAGATTTAGAGAAAGGCCCCCTCCATGTGGGCTGAATGCCAATGGAAGATATATATGGGAACAGATAGTATAAGGTTGGAATTTTGCTGTGGTATAGGAAATGATGAGGACTTAGAAAAATATGGAAAGACTTGGACCTATGAAGGAAGACATATACCCTCAGAGAAACAAAGGACAGACTAGTATAGTATGGTCTTATAGATGCATATGAATGTAGATGTCTATATATGAGTATGATTATAGATATATAAATATATGTGTATGCAATGTATGCATATATGTGTGTATGTGTATGTATATATATGTTTATAATGTGTTTCTTTTTTCTTGTGTATTTGTTTTAATATTTAAGTTTAAAATTAATAAAACAGTTTTAAAAAGAAAGATACATAGGAAGTCATGGGTAAGAGAAAAAGTACGTATAACATGGCAGATAAAAGATCAACCTTGGAGTCTGAAAGGCTTGGGTTCAAATTCTACATCTGAAACATACTAATTTTGTGAAAAAATAAGTCTCTAACTTCTCAGTGCCTCAAGCAATTCTCTAAGGCTATATATAATTGTGAATGTGCTGCCAAACTGAATCAGTGGAGGGTTTCCATAATAAGAGTGCACCATGCTGATAAAATTACAGGACTAACCCCAGTCCTCAAAATTGCACAGGATGAGCAAGCAAGGAAGCATTGTTATTTGTACCATCGGGAAGAAAATGGCCACATTCATGAGATCACAGATTCAGAAAAGAATTGATCTGCCTCCCTCAATTCTCAACCGAAAATCGTGTGAAGGTGCATTTTTTTCATCAGTGGAAATCTGAACTTTGGGTATAGCCTTGAGCTCTCTGAAGTCCCTTCCTGACTTTTCCATATACAAATCTGTCTCCCTACTCCCTTCTTAGTTATAAATAGGATTTGACTTTGAGATTCTCTTAGATTCTCATGTGTTAGCATTCTGCCTTCTTTAGAGTGAGGCAGAACTAGATTTGGGTAGTATAGAGGTCTGAAATGAGGGTGGTCCAACAGTGAAGACTTGGTAGCAATTAGAATAGCTTTCATCTGGTAAGCATCCTATGGTCCATTAGTTCACTTGAGTAATAGAGTCTGTGAAGTATAAGCTTAAATAACTACTTTTACATTTAATTCCATTTAGCAGTCAGCTTCTGTGATAGAAAGTGTTGTACTCTAGATAACAGACCATAGATTTAGAGCTGCAAAAGATGTTAGAGGTTGTCTAATCTAACCCTTTCATTCTCAGATGAGAAAATGGAGGCTTAGACGGAAGTTAAGTATCTTGCCCATGGTTACCTGGCTCTTAAGGGTCAGAAGCAGTATAAGTGTAGAACTTTCTCCACTGAGCCACACTGCTTCTACATATTCTGGGAATTAGAATTTCCAAGTTTGAATTTTGTTTCTAATAATTAGGAGCTATGGGATTCACCTAATAACACTTGCATTAGAATGTCCTGGACATACTTCTGAATCTCTTTTTGAGTAATGATTATTTCATTCTTTGTATTTGCATCTCCAGTATCTGGCACATTGCTTTGCACTGAGCAGATGCTTACTAAATTCTTGTTGATTGATTGATTGCAAGTAAAGTGTTGGTAAACCACAACTGAGTTTTCTTTATTTTAACAATCTTTGCTCTTAGGCAGAGCTGGCTTAAACAGACTTATAAAGCAGGCAAAATATGTCTTCTGTCAGCCCTTCCCAGCTATCACCTTCTCTTCTCTTCACCCGTTCTCCTTTGACACTTCCTTGTCTATAACTTCCAGGTCCCATGTTTTTAGTCACTCAATCCATCCATTTCTACCCCACTAAGAATCTCTCACATCTATTACTTCATCATTTCTACTGCTACCAGTCTGATATTTGTTGTATTATTTCATTAGCTTTCTAATAGGTCTTCTCCCTTCTTATTTAAGCTATCTCTGCCCTGGTTAGACCACATCTGGAGTATTGTGTTCAGCTGTTAGTATGGTAGTTTAAGAAAGACACTGATGAGCTGGAGAATTCAGAATATTACAATTATAATGGTTTAGGATCTTGAATCTATACTGGAGAAAGACCTGCAAATATTTATCCTGGAGAAGACTCAGGATGAGAGATTTAATAGTTGTTTTCAAGTACTGAATATTTATAATACAGAAAAGGGATTAGACCTGGTTGATTTGACCTGAGACCCTGGAGGACAGAACCAGGAACAATAGGTGGAAGAATCTGAGGCAAATATAAATTAAATGTCAGCATACAATTCCTGATAATTAGAGCTGTTCAAAAGAAGAGCAGGTCACCTGGAGAGTGATGGGTTCCTCTCTCTGAAGTCATCAAGCAAAAATTGATGACCCCTTATCAGATGTGTTATAGTGGGAATTCTTTCTGTATATATGGTGTATGAAATGAGTGAAAACTTCTCAATTTGGGGTTGTTAACCTTCCCTTCTTCCCCCCTCCTCCATTGCTGCTGTCAGTCACTTTTACCTTCCTTTGTCTGATTTCCCATGGTGTTGGTGGGACCCTCCCCCACCTCTTCTTTTGTTGTCCCAGTTGGGAAGAATTTGGTGAGGTATGCCTCTCCACCAATGAGAGAGGAAACAGTCAGGAAAGGGGGCTTGACTAAGTTAAGTTATAAATTCTGACCCTGTCTTTTGTAACTTGCCTCTTCTCCATGATGAGTCAGGGGGAAGACCATCCTCTTCTCCCGGGGAAGAGAATAAACTCCTGTTCTTATCCTAAGAGATCTCTGTGTTTATTTTTCACTAAATTAAGGATGAAAGGATATTTTTCATCCCAAACAAAGGGTTGTACTGAACACCTGCTGTGGTTCCTTCCAGTTCTTAAATTTTATGATTATTGAAGAGCCTTATAGACTCATTCATATTTCTTTCTCTTTTTTTTGGAGGGGGGAAAGGGAAGGAAATTGGGGTTAAGTGACTTGCCCAAGGTCACACACTAGTGTGTCCAGTGTCTGAGGTCACATTTGAACTCAGGTCCTCTGTTCCAATCTCTATTCACTGCACCACCTAGCTGTCCCTAAACTCTTTCATATTAAGATCTAAATTACTGTTAAGGAATACTGATTTGCCTTTCTAATGCATATTTTCATTTTAATAGGACAAAATACCTTTTATTGGGGTTAGGGGCAGGGTAGACTTCAGTCCTTTTTAACTATGACTCAACACCATGCTGACTACACTTGGGGTCATCATTCTCATCTCCCCACCACCACAATTTTGGACTCCACCTCTGGATTTGATACTTGAGCTTTGGTCGTATCTTGCCTGGAACCAAGCTCCCCAGGAATCTCTACATCGTGTCCTAGTCTGTTCATTCTCTGCCTTCTCTCTCTCTACTGTCCTACTTCCAGTACTCTTTTATATGCTATTTTTCCCTATTAAAATATAAGCACCTTGATGGCAAGAACAATTCACTTTATATTCATTTGTATCCCCGGCACTTAGCACACAGAAGGTGCTTAAAAAGTGTTGTATGTATGTATTGTATAACTATCCATCCATCCATCCATCCATCCATCCATCCATCCATCCATATGTCTGTCTGTCTGTCTGTTTATCTATCCATCCGTCCATCCAGAGGAGGCTGAGGACCTAAATCATATAGTTCTTTGTAACTATAAGACCTATGATCTACGTCTACTTTTTCTTTTCACATCAGTTTCATGAGTTTATTGTTTTTTTCTTCATGCTTTACAGTATCTTGTTGTAAAAGTTTCCTTCTCTACTGCCTGCCACTGCCATTTAAGAAAGGAAAATATTTTTCAAAGGATAAAATATTTCTCTCCACCCCCACCCCACCTCCACCCCACCCCCACCACAATGACTGCACCTTTATAACAAAAGAATGAAGCTCGATTGGAGAATTTCAGGAATCACAAGGAAAGAATCTGCACTAGGCAATTTGCTGGGGGAGAACATCCTTCTTGGTACCCCTGAAATCACTCTGCCTATGACCATGTCATATTTGTTCCTTGTGTTTAGTCCCCTTTATCCTAACATCCCCAAATAAAGCCTCACAATTACAAATATTCACCTCTGTTTTATGAAAGAATCCAGAACAGGTTATAACTGAAGTTATGATTTAGTCAACAGAAAAATTTGAAGAATAATTAAAGATTTTAAAATCCTAATTCTGTCTTAAACACTGGATTCATCTTTCTTCTCTTTTAAAACCCAATTCAGCTGTCACATTCTCCATGAAGCCTTCCATTATCCCCCAAATGAAAGTGAGTTTTCCCTCCTCACATTTTCCCATAGGACTTTGAATCATTCTTTTGTTCATTCCGCTTGGACCATACTTTTTTGGTACATGTCCTAACCCATAAAGATTTTAGACTTCAAGATGGTGTCGTTGTTCATTTTTGTATTCCTAACATCCTGTATAATTTCTCCCATAGACTTTATTGAACTGAATCCTATCAAAAGTACCTAAACTTTTAGTATTTAAAAAGCATATTTTGTTGTAACATCTCTCTTTTCCTTCAGTCCTTTGCCATGTGTAACTTTCTGTATATTTCCTTGTTATCCATTTTGGTCTAGAAGGCCAAGAACAGATTTCCCTTCTTAGTGGCAAATCTTTTTACATTATTGGAATGAAAATGCCATAATGGCATACTTTGTCAACAACCAATGGAGGCTACTTGTCAGTCTTATACACATTTAAATAGAACATGTCATATTTATGAGTTGTTTCTCCAAGAGACAGATGGGAATGAGATGGTTTCTCATATTCAAGGCAGATGAATCTCTAATTAATAGTACTTTCACAATGCATACTAAGGAGGGGTTATATTGAATGTTCCTCAGGGACCATGTCTTCAACTGATAAGAAACTTTGCCAATGACAAATTACAAAAGCCTATGGTAAGTCTTATAGAGGTAGTTAACCTTGAAACTCACCTGCAAGTAAAGATTAAACAGCAATTTATGGTTAACTGAGATTTATAGGGCTTTACAAATACATGGATTTTAGTATTTGCATTTGTATCTACTTTGGGACTTTATGATATGTTTTTGTCCAGTAATATTCTGTTCCTACACTGAAAGCTAAGCTTAAATACGGGGGGGGAAAACATCAAAAGAGTTTCTATTGTCACTCAACAGTTTTTACAAGGGAAAAAGAGACCCTCCCATACCTCCTTATAGCCCCTAAGCAGAACCTTGGGAGACATAGCTCTTTAGTGAAAAGAACTAAGAAAAACACATTCCCAAGACGGATGAGACAAGTCAATATGCAATCAGCTCACTATGAAGGATAGCTGGGCAGTGATTTCACTCATTTGTTATTATATATAAATCAGAGGATGAGGAGGAAAGTGGGGCATGGAGGTGGGAACATTTAGGAGTTTTTAATCTTACTAAAGTCCAAGTCTGACCGCATCACCTTAACTTCCTCCAACCACTTCCTCATGCCCCACCTCAAAAAACTTCAGTATCTCCCAGTCCTCTTCCAGGCTCAAACGTAAAATCCTCTGCTTGGTTTCTAAAAGTCTTTCATAATCTCTTCCAATCTTATACACTACTCCCTCCTGCATACTCTATGGTCCAGTGACACTGGCCTCCTTGCTGTATCTCGCAAAAGACACTACCAACTCTGTTCATTTTCACAGGTTGTCAGCCATGCTTGTTAGCAGTTAGGTGGGCATGATGAAAATAGAACACCGGGCTTGGGATCAGGAAGACTCGATTTCATGAGTTCAAATGCAGCCTCAGACACTTACTGTGTGATCCCAGCAAAGTCATTTCACCCTGTTTGCCTCAGTTCTTCATCTATAAAATGAACCAGAGAAGGAAATAGCAAATCACTTCACTATTTTTGCAGAGAAAAGCCCAAAATGGGGTCATGAAGAGTCCGATACGAGTGAACAACAACAGCTATGCTCAGAATGCTCTCCTTCCTTGTCTCTGCTTCCTGACTTTTCTGGCTTCCTTCAAGTCTCAGCTAAAATTCTACCTTTTTCAAGATGCTTCTCCCAGTTCCTTTTAATACTAATGGCTTTCCTCTGAGATCACCTCCAATTTACCCAGAACATGTTTTGTTTGTAAATAATTGTTTGCATTTTGTCTCTCACATTAGAATGGGAGCTTCTTGAGGGCAGGAAACATGTTTTTTGCCTTAAAAAAGAAAACTCCAGCATTTAGCATGGTGCATAGGTGCTTAATAATACTTGTTGATTTGATTTTTATCATGTTATCAAATGTATTCATTGGTATGAACTTTATACATACTTTTGAAGACATATGTTCATAGTGGCTTCAGATGAGGGAAAATATTTTATCAGTGTGCAAAAGAAGGCCAGGGAGCAAATACAAAAATGCTTGTTTCTTTTAAACTGCATTTATCCTTTGCAATTGTAATATCCTGCAGCATTTTACACAAAAGACAGGAAATAATAATGTGGCAAGAAATGGCAACGCTAATGGTAAGTGGGGAGGGGAAGTCATTAATTTTTTTGAATTGGTGATCTGTTCCAATCTATTCAATCTGAGGGGAAGGACAGTGCAAGGTCTCAAAGCTCTATCCCTTTGGGCAACATTTAGGGGGATAAGCTCTTAATTTTGTTCTAAGTCACTTCCCCGGTTTGGGGAGAAACCCAACATTTTGATGAGGAGGATTACAAATGTTTCTTTCCTAAGGTTCCACCCAGTCAGCAGAAGTCAAAAATTCGCACAATCTATGATGTAAACGAAATGAAGAGAATAGAACAAAACTCAGATCAGAGAGAACGCTGTTTGCAAAGCAATCTTCTTGATCACATATGTTCTGCTTCACTAACAAATAAATGGTTTGATTAAAGTAGTTTCTAAAATGGTGAGCTTGGATATGACATCAGTGAACAATCTGAGTCTTTCCAAAAGTGATTTTTCTTTTAACTGAAAGATGAGAAAAAATTTATAGTTAAAGAAATTCCCATGGATACTGGCTTTTGTAAGATTAAACTTAGAATCACAGAATCAAAGAATTTCAGACTATTGGCTAATCTCTCCCACCCTATACTTAAAAAAAAAAAAATCTCTGATACAACAATCCTGATATGTGGACCTAGTGTCAGGAGAACCCGAGTTCAGATTTGGCCCTGGACACTTACTAGCTGTGTGACCTTGGGCAAGTCACTTACCTCTGTCTCATCTATAAACTGAGGATTAATAATAGAACCTACCTGCCAAGCTTGTCAGGATCAAATGAGATAATGTTTGTGGAATGTTTTGTAAACCTTAAAGTGCTATATAAGTACTATATTATAATCACTGTTATTTATCTTTATTATGCTTCCCTCTTGCCTTCGCTTGAAGATCTCCTCTCTCTGTAATCATTCTTGTCACCATCATCAGTTCCTCTGGACAGTCTCTAAACGGATGATTCCCAAATTGAACATTCTCAACCCTGACTCTCTCCTCCATCTAGTCTCGCATCTCCAAATGCCAAACAGACATTCAGATTCGATGTCCTACCGCTGTCTCAAATGCATGTCTGAAGCTGAATTCTATATCTTTTTCCCCCAATTCTGGCCTCTTTTGAAATTTCCCGTCTCTGCTCAGGGCACCAACATTTTTTTTGCAACAGGTTCCAGGTTTGTACCATCAACATCACCCTCGACTCCTTCTGTCTTTTATCCCACACGTCCGCACGACTGCCACATTTTCTTGTTTCTAATTCCACAATACATCTCACATGAACCTCTTTCCCCTTCACCTAACCACAATCCTAGCTCAGGCCCTCCTCACGCCTCATCTAGTCTATTGCATTAGCTTCCTAATTGATCTTCCTGCCTCAAATCTCCCTTCTCCAATTCATTCTTCACACAGATGCCGAAATGGTTTTTCTGACTTGAAAATCTGACCATATCTCTCTCCTACTGAAGAAACTCACTTCCCTGTTACCTCAAGGACTAAATGTAAACTCCTAGGGCTGGCATTTTAAGCCCTTACCAACCTAGTTTCAACCTGAATTTCAGCATAGCACTCTTCCTTGAATACTGTGGTCCAGTTGTACCAGACTTCTTATCCCTCTTCATGCATCTCCATGTTCTGCCTGTCTGCCTGTGTACTAGCTGCCCCTCATTCCTGGGACGCATTCTCACCTCAGCTCTCTCTCTCTCTCAGACTCCCGAGTTTCTCTAAGGCTCAACTTAAGGGTCATCTTTTACATAAGGCCTTTCCTGATCTATGTTGCTAGTGCCTTTCTGCCCATATTACTTTACAGTATATGCCCATATATACTAATTATATTACTTTATATATACCCATATACACACATACATATACATATATACATATATATATAGTCCTATTCCCTGAATGGCATTACCTAACTCTAAGTCAATATACAAAAAGGCCTTAGCCTAAAACAGCGGTTCTCAACCTGTGGGTTGCGACCCCTTTGGGGTGGGGGGGTTTCACCTAAGACCATTAGAAAACACATATTTCTGATGGTCTTAGGAACCGAGACATGGCTTCTCTATCCATGTCCAGGCGGGTTCGCCCATGTGCAGATATGCCCACATACGAGTATTAAAGTGTTGTGGCATTAGGAAGGTTGAGAACTACTGGCCTAAAAGGAACAGAGTCTCCCACTGTATCCTGGGTCATCTCCAGTCATCCTGATGAATATCTGGTCAGTGGACCCAGACGGTTCTGGAGGAGAAAGTGCGGCTGCTGACCTTGCACAGGCCTCCCTCACACAAATCAAAGTCGACTGCAAGTCATGTCATCATTTTCCTGATGCCATGGTGCTCTTCAAAAATGAATGACAAACACAACAACACAACCATATACACCTACACATGTAAATGTGCATGCACATGTACATGTGCATATATATTTATGTATCTATACATGTATTTATGGACATGGATAGGTGTGTGCATATGTGTGTATATATGTATACATGTGTGTGTATATCTAAACATGCATACACACATCTATACATATATACACACACATCTATGTGTGTGTGTGTGTGTGTGTGTGTGTGTGTGTATAAGTATTTACTTAAATGTATGTTGTCTCCCAGATCCTTTAGGGTAAGGACTGTCTTGGTTTTTTCCTTTGTATCCTCAGTGACTAGAATAATGCCTAGTAAACAGTAGGTATTTAGTAAATGCTTATTGACTGACTGATTGGCTTACTGATGGGAAATCCACTGCTTCCTGAGGTGGTCCTTTACATTTACCAATAACTTTTCTTATTAATTTAGGGAAGCAAGGTGGTACTGCTGGGCCAGGACTCAGGAAGCCTAGAGTTCAAATCAGGCCTCAGACACTTCCTAGCTGTGTGACCCTGGGCAAGTCACTTAACCCTACGTCCCTCCATTTCTTCATCTGTAAAATGAGCTGGAGAAGGAAATGGCAAACAATTGCAGTATCTCTACCAAGAAAACCCCAAATGGTGTCACAAAGAGACTGAAATGACTGAACAACAACTTATTAAAACTTCCCTTACAAGAATCCAAAATCTGCCTTATTTCAGCTTCAACTTCATGTTCCTAGTTTTACTCTTTGGTGTAAAAATAGAGCACCTCCGATCTCTCTTCTGTATGGTAGTCCTTCCAAGTGGAAGACAGCTATCATGTCCTCATTGTGTCTTTTCTTATTCAAGACTAACAACCCTAGTTTTTCCAACCAAGCCTCATACAACAAGACACAATCCTCAACAATTTTAGAGATCCCAACGATGATCCATAAAATGTAGCTCATGACATCTACAACCAATGCAAGGGGTCTGGTTTGTGAATGAGCTTAGAGAAAGTGGGAATCCCATGGGTGCTTCAAAGTGAACAAAAACATTCTGTTCCAGGTCCTCCACCAAGACCCTTGGATGTGCCACTGGTCCTGAAGTTGCTCTCAGGAATTCAGACCAAGTATGTATCACATTAGACATCTTTGCATTATCAATCGGGCAGTATGAAGAAACAAATTGGGCAAATTAAGCTTGAACAACTGAAAACAGAAATGGGGCACTATCCACTAAGCCATTTCTTGAGCATCTTTGGTACGTTCCTTCTATGCAGCAACCCTTAAAGCTCCAGATTTCCTTTCATTTAGTTGATAATGTTATTGGTTTCCCATTGGTTTATGGAAAACTCATTATAAATGGATTTTGTTAGTTATTCTAAAATTACATTAACTGATATTTGATATATTGAGCCCTACTAAATGAAAAAACAACATTAAAAACTTGCTGATTCCAAGAAAAAAATGTAAGCTCTGAGAAATAGACATTAGGTCAAGAGTATGTGTTGTGTAGGTGTTCACTGGAGAACTTAGTCTAAACAGGAAGTGATGAAAGATATGTTTATTGCACCTTTGGGAGAGAAAATATTAAATCCAGATAGAACACTGAGAAAGAACAAGTGGTTTATTGTATGGAAAGGAATGGTAGCATCTTTGGTGGGAGGACAATACACTATATGGTAAGAGAACCACCAATGGTCATTTGGGATACAAGTCATTTTTTTAAGGAGCATGACTTTTTCTATCCCATATTGTATATAATTTGTTTGCATGATAAAACCCCAGGGTATTCAAATCAAAAGCACCTTGTTATTTCTGTAGTAAACCGTTGTAGGATGTCATTTCATAGATCTTATTCACAGGAAAGAATAGATAGCAATGAAGTGGCCAGTGATTAAAGTGACAATAACTTATTTATATAATGCTTTTACATTTATAAAGCGTTTTCTTCACAACAGCCTTGTGAGGTATGTAGTAAAGATACCATGATAAATACCTCCCCCTACACCTTCTACCCACACATACATACTCTGAGGATATGAGAGTTTAAATGACTTGCCCAGGACCACACAGCTAGTAAGCGTCCAAGTCATAATTCAAACCTCAGTTTCTTGACTCTAAGTACAAGAACTCAGTTATGTCACACTGCCTCTAAGTGAAGAGCTGAAGCTCTTGGAGTGAAAAGTGAAAGAGTGAAAAAGGATAACCTAAAGAATTTAGGGAAATAATGATTCCTTCTATTGCTGAAACATCCAGGTCAAAATACCACACTAGCTCAGACTTAGAAAGGGCCTTGCAGATCATCCGGTCCGCTCATACCTGAAGAGGAAATGTACTAAACAACCACCCACTCCTATGCCACCCTCTATAGTGGTAAGGAATTTGTTGCCCCCTGAAGTAGCCCATTCTATTTTTGAACAGCACTAATTATTGGGAATTTTTTCCATCATATTCAAATAATTGAGTAGGATTGTGACCTCAGTGATGTGGAGATTCCCTCCTATGGAGCAGACCACAACTATCCATCTGCCCATCATGTATGATTCTTTTCCATCTCTCCCTATATATTCATTAGAAGGGGGCCCATTTAACATGTTAAGGCCCTTTCTTGCTTTTTTTTCAAAGCTTGTTCATTGGTTATTCCTTGCTCTTGACTTACATGATTTTTTTGCTTATTTTTCTGATCACATCTTTTACTCAAGGGGAGTTTCCATGCGCAGCAGTTCCTCATTCCAATGAAATCACAGAGCCACTCTCAATCTCATCTCTTTTTTCATAATTCTTTGACAGTCAGTCAACAAACTATCCCCTATCCTCATTCCTAGTTCCTTATTGTTGTATGCTATAGATTGCTCAATCAATCAACAAGCATTTATTAAGTGCTATAAAGGGTTTGTGTAGAAAAAGGTAGGCCTTTGTTTCAGGAAGATGTTTGGGGTTATTGAAGAAACTTTGTAATTTTCCAAAGATATTTTAGTTTGCTCCCCTCCTCCTGTTTAATTCTTGGCCCAACCCAAGGTCCATTTGCATATCTGTTCAAGATTATATGTATATAATAAGCAAATAATTGAATTTTTTAGCTGGCTCACATGTCAATTATACCATCAAGTCTTCTCTAATCTCTATAGTTATAATTGTTGTCTTTCTACTTAACTACCTTTTTGGTCCAAAGATGGATTTGGCATGTGCATACCCTGGATAATTAACTTCTCAATTTTGGGGAGACTGTTTAAATATTGAACACAACCTGAGCTGAGACCTCTGAAGGCAGAAGGTTCTAGTAGAAAGCATAGTCATTTCACTTCTCAAGTATTGAGTTCTCCACGTAGTCTGAATCCCTCACTTACTATTACTGAGACACAAAACTTGAAAGCTGGTCATCCATACCCGCTGTAACAGAAATTCTATCTAAAATATTCTTAACAAGTAATCCTAGAGAGCTCCTACTTAAAGATCTCCAGTGATGGAGACCATTCATTGTTGAATTAGTACATTTCACCTGCCCTGTGACCTCAAAAGGTTACCTAATCTCTCAGGGCTACAACTGTCTCACCTACTGAGGACTGACTTCAGGTTTTTGATAAGGAAAGTACTTTGTAAATTATAAAGCATAGTAGAGATGTAAGAGATTACTCTTACCTTATTTGCTCTTAAGATATATTTGCCCAAGATGGCCTGTCTAAGACCCTCCTAGTGAAGTGGTGAAAGCAGAAATTTTGTATTCCCAATGCCCGACATATAGTAGACATTTAATGAATGTTCCTTGATTTAAAGAACTCCTTAGGATGATATTAAGTAAACTCTCAGTGGGTTGAGCCACCATTTTTTTCAGCTTAGTGCCCATCACCAGTGTGGTATAGTTAATATCACAGCAAGAATGAGGGATCAGAATTAGAGTCTGCTCAATTCAAACAATATTTATTGGTTTCCAGCTAAACATCATCTCTCAGACCCTGCTTTGATGGGAATTTTTCTATCACTTTTTAGAGTAATACAATTAGAAAGAAAAACCAAAGGAAGAAGGGACTACTGCTTTTTTCTGCATTTTAATAGTACTTTATAATAATAATAGTTGACATTTATATAAACCTCACAAACTTCAAACTAGTAACAGCACTAGTAACAACACATTGGTCTCATTATATCTGTTGTCATTGTAAGAGAATCGTTAACCAGTGGGTGACTGACATTTTGAGGTTTACTTGCAGAATTCAAATAGGGCTTTGGATTTCTGACAACCCCAAAGCAGTCCATTGGGCAGTATTGCCTGATATGTTGACTGTTTTGTCAGGAAGAGATCCTTCTCTCTCTTAAGTAAAGAACCACTAAAGTGCAGTTCAAAGAAACCTATTTTCAATATATCTGAACCATTTTTACAAGCTTCTGGATTTACTGGGAAGTGATTAGAACTGGTTATTAATTAAGAGTGTCTTCTCCATGGTGCTAAATGATCACATTTCTCTTACATAGGAAGCAGTAATGTACTTTGAGAAAGACAAAAGGTTTCTGACACATAAAAGACTATGTTAGTTGAGTCAACCCACTGCCACTGCCACCATCTCCCCTCATGCCCCAGTGGAGACAGCCCAGAATATGGAGATACTGAGTCCTGAGAAGAACATGCCCCATTGATCAATAATCCTGTTACCAGTCTGGTCACCATAGCTAAAACAAAAGGTGTGAAATCCTTCCTACAAGCAAGCCTTCCCTAAGCAAGCTTCCCTTAATGGGCTCCATGTGAGGCCTATTAATGGGAGGGGAAGATCTTATTAATATTACAGGTGCTTATTATAGCAATTCACTCATAGTAAGCATGTAGTGCTATTTTGTTCATTATTCTATACATAAGTTTAGATGCACATTAAATGTAGTAGTAGTAGTAGTAGTAGTAGTAGTAGTAGTACTTGTTGCTCTTTCCTGGTACTGTCCTCATTGTTTATGCTACTCTTAAATACTCTGAATGTTATAATTATTTATGCATAGATTATCTATCTCCCCCTCTTAGTTGTAAGTAAATTCTTTGAGGGCAGGGATTGTGATTTCTTTCTGTGTTTTTCCCCCAGAGCTTAATCTGGTTCCTTACAAAGTAAGTACAATGAAAGAAAAACACAGTCTATGAGTAGTCCAAGCTGCCCAAATGAGGACTGGCTAGTGGGTAACTCAGCTCACTCTTTCCCTCACCCTCTCCTTCTCCTCTCCAAAGGAAGGTAAATTTTGAGGGCTGGAAGTTGCCCAGTTAACTTGCATTTTACCAGCTAGATTCCTTCCTTCTTCTTTTTCTTTCGTTCTTTCTCTTTTCTCAAACCGTAAACCAGTTTCACTCTGGAGCTCGTAGATTGGACCATGAAAGGTCCCTGACCAAGCACCACTTATAGACTATATTTTGGGCTCTCCTGGCTCAGAGTGAATGTTTACAATAACTGTTTCTCTTTTGACCAGAAACCCTGAGGGTCTTTCCCTCCTAGGCTTTTTTTTTTAATTAAAGGGGTCATCCCTTACCTCACTTCTATTCACTGAATGGACATCACCTCACTCAAAATGAGAACCTGAAAAGGCCTTAGCTTAAAAGAGCCAGGGTCTCCCATTGCATTCTGAGCCATTTCCAGTCTTCCTGATGACTATCTGGTCACTGGATCCAGATGGCTCTGGATGAGAATGTGAGGCTGGTGACTTTGCACAGCCCTCTCTCACTCAAATCAAAGTCAACAGCAAGTCATGCCATCATTTCCCTGATGTCCAGGTCCTCTTTGAAAATGAAGGACAGACGCAACAACAACTATTATTTTAGTCAGATAAATAAAATAGGGTTGAAGATTCTGAAGCTTTCTCAAGGGTTTATCGCAATCATTTAGACATTATTGAGAACATATAATTTGGAAATAATTTAGATAGATTTAAATACATAATTTAGAAATTTTTAGACAACTGATTGGTTTTTAATGACCATATTCAACATGTCCCTACAAGTCTTCATTCCTAGGTATATTCAGAGACCAGGTTGTGCCTCTACTAATCCTACATATGATCAGTACATTAAACCTGACAACACATTTCATTTGGATCCATTTATAGAACCCTAGAAATATGCCGTTTTTTCATCACTTAGCATTTTTAGACTAATTTTTTTTAGTTTCAATTATCATGGAAAATGTAAAAGGACACTAGGATCCTCTGTGCAGTTTTCATTCTGAAATAAAAGAGCAGCTCATTTTCTGGGGGCAAATCCTGCTTTTCTTTTTTTCAGTTACTATATACATAAATGGTCAAGGGTTTTATAAAAAAGGTTTAATTAGAATAGTTAATAACTATGCTTTCCAGAGTGTCTGAGTCATTAAATTAAAGAGTTTTGTTCCATACAAAATGCTTTATTTAACCTTCATGCCTTCATTCAGATAATTATACAAATGCATACATTTAAAGGGTTAAATTCTATTTCAGTTCACAGCTCAATTCATAGGAAAGTTGAATACAGAAAAGCAATGCACCAACAGAATATGTCTGAGACACCATTAAAAACGATAACACTTGTTCATTTAAATCTCTGAGAATAGACTGGAATAATCATCCTCTGACAGAATTTCATTAGGAGGGTCTCCCTTTACATCATCATAGGGCAAAATCACCATTTTACAGTAAAAGGAAAAAAAAAGCTCTGAGTATATTTACAATACATACACTATACATAAATACAAGAACAACACTTACATAATATTAATAAACTTATAACAGGTGTTGTCTAAACACTACATAGTATATAAATGCAGAGGAAACTATTGGGAAATTAGATCTTTAGATGAGATTTGAAGAAATAAATTTCTTTGCAATTAAAAACCCTCTGAACAGAAAACAAAAGAAGATTTGAAGAATACATTTGTTTTCTAGTCTCACAGGGGAGTTTTATCTTTTGAAATATGGGTCATCTTTCTATGGGCTTTGAGAAAAAGTCTTCTTTCCCAGCAAAGTGAATCAGGTGCTGTGCATCTATCCCTGTTCAGAGGCTCCAATCCTAGATGGAAAAATTTCAAACTATGGGGTGGATTTAAAAAAATTTTTTTATACAGAAAGATCTTAGGATCCAATTACCATATGTACTAAAGTAATGAGCTAATTGTTAAGGGATAGGGGGGAAATGCCTGCTTGATTTGACCAATGATCATGTTTTTCTTTATTCTCTTGTTTCTTCAAATACAGCTGAGAGAATTGTTCAAAAGAATATGACTTCTGAATTGATTCCCCACCCCCCCACACACAAAGAGCAGCGTCTAGACTACTACTAATTATAACTAAGTTGTCTTTAAGTGGCAGGTGGGTATCTTAAAGGTGGTCTTGTTTGATTTCTTCACAATACAGAAAGTTCAGAGTAGGCTTTTGGCTAAGAACAAACATGAATTTGCTGGTTGTTTTCTTTTCCCGCCCCCCCCAACCCCAAATGAACGTTATAATACAGATAATTGCATTATGATCCAAGGTGATATAACAGATAACACAATGTTTTTCAAGCTGGTTTTATAAATACTTCTCTCACTTCCTTCAGTGAGTTGCTTTTGTGATGTGATGTAATATGTTCCACACACATATGAAAAAAAGAAATACAAAGGATTTTCTTCCCAGTCACCTTTCCATTGGATGGTGATTATTTTCTTTGTTTTAAATGTGACAAACTGAACAAATAAGTCACAGGAAAGAGCCTTGAATACAGGCACCAACACGCCCCAGTTCAACAATACCTATGCAATGCATTACAGTTTAAGAAAGCTGCATGAACACCATTACAAATAGAAGAGTATCCAAATTCTGCTATGGAAACCAAATAAGTCAGGATCAGGATGCACAATTTTCCTCTGTGTTTCAGGCTATCTCTTTTGGAGCATGGAATAAGAAGGAATGCAAGATTTTATATTCTCACATCCATAAAAATCCTTCTTCATACAATTACTGGGCACTCCTTTTAACTAGATGTAAAAGGTGCCTCTCCCCACAAACACAACTCTTGAATAGTCTTAGACTGGTCATTGGTAAAAGCAACTAATCAATTTATATAGGAAATCACTTGTTCCACATCCTTACACTTAGTGCAGTCTGCTGTTTCATAAACATTTAAACATCTGGTGATGAAAACCAGAATGAGAAAGTCCTGATGTGATTCTTTCTACAACTCATCATTTTTCAGCTCATTTAGGTTTGTGGTTTTTGTGTTTTGAAAAATTATTGCTTGTGAAACCTAACTAATGGTGAACAATGACCACCTACATTTAGAGTCTGTACTCAGAATGTTGCCTTTCAACATAGATGGGAGTTTGTGCAGGTCTGTCTTTCTCTCTCTTTGTCCCTCTCCCACCCCAAATGTGACAGGGAGAAAGATCATAATTTAGGAAACTCTATTACAAAAACAGAAAGAGAAATGACTGTTCTGAATGTTTTATAGTCTATTAGTACATCAATGGACCAACACAGTCAGAATTTCACAAGTTAGGGGATCAGGGGAAGAAAAAATAGAATTTGTTTTGTCTTAATTCCATATACAAAATTCAACTGCATCATGATTGTTAGCATAAACAACAATTCATAATCAAAACTATTTAACATCTTAAGAGACTCTGCTGTAAAATGGGAATGCTGA
Organism: Pseudocheirus occidentalis; assembly: GCA_028646575.1. Classification (NCBI taxonomy): domain Eukaryota; kingdom Metazoa; phylum Chordata; class Mammalia; order Diprotodontia; family Pseudocheiridae; genus Pseudocheirus; species Pseudocheirus occidentalis. Next base: position 114,453,981 of record CM053600.1, on the reverse strand, counting down.
AAAAGAATGATCACTTCTGAATCCATATTCATTATATTCATGGTGGTTTCTACCTCTCCATTCACCATTGGATAAGTAATTCTTGGGAAGTTACATATATAATGAGTTGAACATTTAGAAGAATAAACTCTATCATTGAAAAAAAAAGACTGATCTGAATTGATATAAAAAGCTGGTTGAATGAAAAGTGAAGAAGAGAATTCAAGCAAGCTGCAAGATTGTGCAGGACCAATGCCAATACAAAGTCAAGTAATTATCTTATTTTGGCCTGAATGACTGAACTCACGTCATCAATTTTGTGTCTATGGAGATACAAGCTTATTGTAACAATACTAAACATTCTGGTGAAAGAGGTAAACTTTAGCGAGGTGCCTAAATTTTAGGGTAGATGCCATATATTTAGAGATATATGCACGCCCGGCAGGATATTGACTAGATATCCGGACAACTGACTGCATTTTTCACTCTTCACTCAATATGGCTTAGCATGGTATAGAAATAACCACATCCAGAAGATATTTCTTCAAAAAGATTAAGAATTTTGTGAAGGAAATGCAAGATCCTTTCCTCACTGGGATTTTCTTTTGGTGTTCACTGCTCTAGTTCCATACCTCCTAAGCTAAATACGTGACCTGGGTTTACCTAAACCTTAATTTGCAGAAAGTGAATGGAAGAGTGCTTAAGCCCTTTGCACACTTCATCTACCTCTCTTATCAAGGCTCAGAGCTTCTTCAGCTCTGTAGAACATAATTTTAACGGACAAGAACAATATTTTGCCAGCACTTACAATGTGGAGCAGAGGTGTTAACAGGGCTCACATTGTCCAAACCACATCATTCTCTAATCCCAAACACAACTCCATGGTTTAGCAGTGAAATATCTGGGAATGGGGAAATGGGGAAAATTGTGTAAGTAAATATGGTAATCTCAGACTGCTCCACAAACCTTGGCTGAGTGATGGGATGATATCCTTAAATGTTCTAAGTACTCCACTAGTCTTCCCACAGAAATGATATAGATTTTGTTCACCCAAAGATACTACCAAAATGGGAAAACAACAGGTGAAATTGGAAAAATTAGTAAGAAACAAAAAACTTTACATTTAATAATGTGTCCTACTAGCTTTAGTGTCTAGTAATGTTTGTTTATTTTTATTGGCTATCACAGGTCTTCCTCTCAGAGAATATTGGGTATGATTCATTGGACATCCTTTATGAGCTCATGGTCAAAAAACCACAAGAAGCTGTAATTTAGAACTGCCACTACATATTGTGGGATTTCTTGACTAAATCTGCATTCTCCCCTTGCACGAATAACAACATTTTACTTAAGGAAAATGACACATAAGAGATGGTAAAATGGTAAGGATAAAATAATTGTTTTTTGGGGGAAGAGTCACAGAAGTGAATATATTTACTGAAATTTATCTTTTTCAATTATTGGGGGGGGAGGAAATAAGTGCTAGTCTAATGAAGCAGCATTATTATTGCTGTGTGAAAAGCATAGAACATTCCATCAGTTATAATGTACTTATGTGGACAGGCACTTTCAGGTTTTAATTCATTTCTGAAAAACGGGTATTAGCTTATCTCTGTCACTAGCAGATGGGGATTCTCACTGCTACTACCATCACATAGCTTCTGTTCACACGCAGCCATACCTAACAGAACAAAAACTCCCTTTGGAATTACCCAAGAGTGACCACCTGTTGGAACTGTGGAATCTTTTGTCCAAAGAACATTTTGGCAGAGGGAGTGAGATAACAGAAAATAAAACAATTGTCTACTTCTCTCTGGAGCACATATTAAACACCAGAATACTCCCATGCAGCTGTTTTCCCCTATTCACACAAAGGCATTTTGAGTTTGGAATCAGTTTCCAGAGACTTCAAATGACTTCATTGTATCCCAAGCTGTCCTAGAAAACCAAAACAAGTGGCCACTCTCGGCTATACACGCTCAACATGTTCTGACAAAGTAGAACAATTGAGGCCCTACAGTAATATGGCTAGTTGTGTGGAAAATTTACAAGGCATATCTGAACAATGTGTGTGTGTGTGTGTGTGTGTGTGTGTGTGTGTGTGATGAAAACTAGGAGCTTCCCCTCCAACATACTTCACTAAACTATTTACAACCTGTGTAAAACTGAGTTTGAAAATACTTTTCCATTATCACATATATTACAGAATATTCAGACTGTTACAAGTACAGTAAAATACCTTCATTCTATTTTTAAAAGATGCAGTATCCTTATATTTAATTTTCTTACTAAAAATTGAATTTCTATTGAAATTGTTCTGTATTTAACATATTTAAAGTACCAATGGGCATGAGTTGCTAAACATACACATTATTCTATAATGAAACTGTGAAAATATAGCAGTTTTAATTTGTTATGTACATTTTTAAGCTATAAAAAGCAGGCAAAGTCATATATAGCAATAGTAACTGATTTCCTTGTAAGGTAAATAATTTATTTTTCCAGACAGCACAGAATATTACAAAATCTTCCCTTAAAAATCTTTTTTTCTTGGTTGGCTATCATGTAAGAATATGTATTCATGAATATATGGATATGCTGCTGGCTACATGTATAGAAAAGTATATTCATGTGCATTTATTACGGGTACTTCTATAAAGAGGCAAGCATGGTGATACCGATGATAGGGTGAGGAGATGTAGCTCATTGGCCTCTTCATACACAAAACTAAACAAATCATGTTGAAAAGTGATGTTTTCAAACTGCACCCCCTACCCCTATGAATCTATGGAAAAGGAAAACTTTTTTTTCCCTTTCCATTAAAGACTTAGTAAGAAAGTACACTTTACATGCTAAACTTACAAGAATTATTAGATTCTGAGATTGGACCATGAGAAATGGGCATTAGGTGTTTAATGTCTATTCATGTTCATAAATCACCTCATTTTTAGTTCCTTGACATCAGAATTTAACCCACCCAACAATATGAATGCTGGTATTCTTTACACTGGTTAACTCTGCCACCTTCTTACTTTAAATGGTAAGCTACCTTCAACACCAATATGGCAGCCACATTTCTAAGCAGCTGAAACCATGATTAATAGGAGTATACAATACTATCGAAGGCCTCTACTTACCAGATTTATTCAATTGCACCTTTGGTAAGCATAAAAAAGCACAGAATAAGGAGTACTGCATCTTTATCCCTGTCGAAATTGTCATTGTAATGAGTTGATTTCAAAGTGCAGAATAGCTTTGATTTATAAAAGAAATGGCAATTCAAAGTTTTTTTTTAAATTCTTCTATTCAAAAACAGAACACTAAGTTATTGTGTGAGTATGTTTTTCTCCCCAAAAGCTATTGACTCCTAGATTTTTTCTACCATGTGAAATGATCTTTTTAATCATCTGGAAACTGGCACTTGCAAACGCTGTGGCATTTTCTAAGTTCCTTTGCAGACAATCATTTCCTATCTACCTCTTAAACTTTAAAGTGAATAAAAAAAGTGCCCTTGTTAAAAAAAATGGTGCGGTTTACCTTATTGTATTCAACTGCTTTTGAAAACAACTATTCTATAGTGTTTCCTAAAACTGATGCCAGACATGGCTGCCTAAGCTTTAGGGTGTATGCCTTTTGGGATTTCCATCTTAACAGCTTTCAAAGGACTTGTAGTAAGTTACAAGGAGGATCCAGGGTTTACATGTGACTGATGGGAGATGAAAGCAAAACAAGACAAAAAAGCAAACCTTTTCTCAAATAAGAGCTGTATATGTATATGAGAGGAGAGTCTATTAAAATGTAAGAAACTGAACTTCTTAACCCTGACACTATTCTAATTCCCACTGAAGTGCTGGAGATCTATAGGCATGGAAAGGGACAGAGGCTCAGATATTCTGCATCAATCTTAGATTTAAAAGCAATTAAACAAAGAGTGGGAAAGGTCACCTGCATCCATGTATGTGCACACACAGCTTCAACTTTTAAAGTAAAAAATCCTTCAGGGAGGAAGACCATGGAATTTTTGAGGGCTCCACATTTTTCTCTTTTATTCACTATGTACTGTGCTTATAATTGAAGTAGGAAATGGGTGCTGAAAGAAAATGGAGACCTTTCCATTCCTGCAAAGCTATCCATGTGTGTGTGGGAAAAACCTTGCATTCTAAACCACTCTGCCAATCCATTTTTGGGGCAACGAAACACCCATAACGAATTCAGAAAGCTCACTAAGTTTAAGTTACTATGCAGCTAGCTTGCCCCAAATAAATTTTGATTCCTAAGTTTTGATTGAAACATTTTTTTATTATTAAAGTGACTCATTTTAAAATTTGTGCTTGATTCCATTTTTTTAAACTAGTAGATGTTATGATATGTTAAAGGAGAGAAGGGGGAACAGCAACAGGCCTTATCTTTTAGCTTACTGTTCAGTCTGGGCTTTTACTTGCTGGGGATGGAGTTTCCCCTCAAGCCCCCTTTCCAATTTTATAAGAGAAAAAAAATCACTTAGATCTGTGCTGATTCTAAATCTAGCTATGTATCTCAAGGGACTCCTAAATACTGGGCTTATTGCTTTTATATATCTTAAATGCAAGACTACCTATAACCATTGAAGAAAGGTGTTTGGGAAAGATAGATGGGTCTTTCTAAGAAGAACCTGCCATCATGAAATCAACTGAAATTCTGAGAGGTGAGGGTTAGGGGCAGTGGCAGCAAGGGAAGCATGAATATATGTTTCATGATTCTCTGTTCTCTTGGTTAGTAGTTATTCATTCAAATTGCCAATTATTTCCTCATAAGAATAGACAGGCCTGAAGAAGTTGAGCAGTGGGGGTTGGGAGCTGGGGAGTCACACATCAATAATGGATAGAAAAACTTTCTAGGAGGTAACACCTAGTGCAAGGCTGCAGCCCTAGTCTGAGGTGGTTTGGAATTGCTCAGTTTTTCTACTGAAAAATTGGCAGACAATGTTGAGCACAGATTTATACTAAGCTTTTAACCTGCAAACTGTCACACTATTATTTCAATGTTATTTCAAATACTTTTAATACTATCAGAGACAAATCTCACTTGTTTCATCCAATGTCCCTAGTTCCTGCTTCAACAGTCACTTCTCAGAACAAGATTATAGAGATTTAAAGATAATCCCAAACAAGGCTACTTCAGTAACCAAAGTTATTTCAGACTGTTCAAACACTTAAAAATGAGCTAGGAGTATTGTGAGGTTAATTTGTGCCTTTCCCCAATCCAAGTTTTCATAATTAAAATATATTGCAAAGGTCTTTCTGGAGACCCTTTATAGCTAAGCTATAAAAAACTTGAACAAATAAAAATAACTCACCAAACTCCTTTTACCATATTGAAATGGGGGAGGAAAACCCCAGCTCTTAGCAAAAGAGAGGAAATTATTCTTTTTAAAAGGATGTTTGTTGGTAACATATTGCTTTATTTATCATAGACTTGATTCATTACAGATAAGCTCATTCTTTTTTGGGGAGTGGGGGAGAGTTGGAGGAGAAGTAATAATTTTTTCTTATCCTTGATGCAGGAAGTCTGGATTGAACATACCTGCAAAAGCCAGTGAGGCACCTAAATATAGTTTAAAAAACAAAAACCCATAGAGAAGAGCCCATGGGCTAATCTCCTCTTCTCTGCTTTCCAAGAGTAGAAACTAGCACCATTTCAGTCCTTCCTCTGGGAGCATCCTTCTTCCACTCATTTATTCCAAGGAGAGCTGACCTGGTAAGGTAATGGTGGATTCCTTCCCCTCTGTACCTGCCTTGGCTTTCTAGCCACCAAATGAATTCTAAAACATGAAAAGGGGAGCAAAATCTTTAATTGCGTTATCCCATGGAAGAGGACAGCCAACGAGAGAAAGATTACCTTAACGTTGTAAAAGTAACCAAGATGTCAAAAAAGCTGTGTGTGTGTGTGTGTGTGTGTGTGTGTTTAAAAACAATTCCTTTAGTATGAAAATTGGTAATGTGAGTCCTCAGTGAAGTTATTGTAGGAAAGACCTTTTATTCATTATTGCTTTTCTCCTCAAGAGGCGCATTATTTCCTTCTCTGCTTTGTCTGAGTTTTCATGTTCACTGACTTTGCTTGGACAGCCACACCTCTTACCTTGGTGCCAGTGTGTCTAAGAAAGTTTCTTTTCCCAATTCCTTGTAATCAAATACTAGGGGCTGGAAGAGATGATGCCTAGGTGACAGAAAACTTCACTTTGAAACAGGGCAGTAGTTTTGTTTTTTGTTTTTTTAAAGAAAGGCTCTTCCTATACAACCCCAAACCACTTCTATACTAGTCCATGTCAGAGCAGACACTTGGACTGGACCTCAAATGAAACATGGTTTGTCCCCTTTTTGTTTTAGCAGACGGACAAAACAAAATCAAAATGAAACAAAGAACGAACAACAACAAACAAATGAGAGATTAAATGTCGGTTTCCTTAAGGGCATGGCATAATGACAAGTTGCGTGTGATGTCTAAGTGCCACCATCACTACTGCAAAAGTCTGCTGGAGTGCCCCTTGATTTTCAGGTAATGGAACCTCTCCAAAAGATTCTTTGCATCTATCTTCATGCAGCTTGCTGGTAACATAAAGTGGGCATGTTTTCTACGTTACTTAGATGATAATCCAAAAAAAAGGGGGTGGGGAGAATTGGGGATAATAATCCAAGTTAAAAAGGTCTTGCTCTTTGCCATCAATTTGTGGTAACTGATTTTTAAAATATCAATAAGAAAATGTCTGACAGCTGAGAAAATGTTTAAGCTACAAACATCTTTGAACAGTAGAAGACACAGCATGGAAAAACAATGCTTGTCTCTTCAAGCATCTGAGTCACTCATCTCCCGGGCCAGCATGAGAATGCTGCTTGTGTAGCCATGGTGGGGTTACCTTCAGATAGAGAGGAGAAAGGTACCATTTCGTTTTCCTGCTCTGGTTTCAGACATCGTGGGATGATGATGCCCTTTTTGTGTTAACACTGTGATGGAGATTCAGCCCTGCTGAATGGGGTGTAGCTAAGAGACCCAGCTCTTATGCTCTGCTCCACTGGACAGGTCGCATGCCTCAAACCAGCATGTGCCTCCGACGGTGCAGTGCCAAGTGATCTGACCGGGAAAAACTTCGATCACAGTCTGCGCACTTGAATGGCTTCACTCCTGTGTGTTTGCGGTAATGCCTTGTCAGTTCATCCGAACGAGCAAACTTCCAGGTACAGCCTTCCCAGGTACATTTGTATGGTTTTTCTCCTGGGGAAAAAAAATAATACAACAAAAGATCTATCTTTGGTACTCGATAAAAGTTAAAGAATCATTCAACAAGTAATTCATGAGTGGACTACTATTGCTATGGGATTGTTTATTTCCCACCTCCTAGGCAACACCAACATCTATCCCAGTGGCTCACAACTATCTTTTAAAAAGTTCTGGAAAAATGAAACATACTACTAGGTTTAAGTGATGTAACTTGCCCTGATCAGAAACACATTTATATCCAAAATTAGCTTAAACCATTTGTGTAGGGAGTGACCACACAAAAAAAAACCAAAACAAAACCAAAAAAACCCCACACCAAAAAAAGCAAACCATGCTTAGGCCCCCAAAAGACTTTAAAGTATAGAAAATGGCATAAAAATAAATTTTCAGAAATATGAAAAATGACGTACACTTAAAATACCTACCATCCTAAATAATAATAGTTTATATGCATTCATTTACAATTCAAAAATCACCTTCTTTTCAAAGCAAACCTAAAAAGGTTGATATCCTAACTTTTTCAGATGATGAAATTGTTACCCAAAGAGTGATCTGACTGAAGTGATCACAGAGCTAAGCAACATAGCTAGGATACAAACTCGGGTCTTTTAAAATCCCAGTATAGAGGGGTAGCTGTGGACAGAGCCATTGCACTGTGGTGCTATGGCTGGGCTGTTGGACCTGGAATCAAAAAGACTTGAACTCAAATTTGACCTCTGACACTTACTGGCTATGTGACCCTGGGTAAGTCACTTAACCTGTTTGCCTCAGTTTCCTCAACTGTAAAATGGGGGTAATAAATTAACACCTACCTCTCAGGGCTGTTTTAAGAAGGAAAAGAGGTAATGTTGCACAGAGCCTGGCACATAAGTACTATAAACATCTTATCAATTGTTATTATTTATTATAATACCACATTGCTGTTATTAAAAATAAAATTCTCTTTATTAATATCACCTTTTTCACAAAGTTTCTGTCATGCTCTCAAGTTAGTAATGGCTTCTCCCCTCCCCCAGTGCCTTATACTTTGTTTTGCACTTCTCATGCAAATCTTTAATCTTGGGTATTCTAATTTATCTATGGTTGAGATTTATCTTCTGAATTATGCAGTAGGTTAAGTCGGGGTGGAGACCAGATCTTGCCTTCTAATTCTCCCAAGCCCCTAGTATAGTGCTTTCAACACAGCTGGCATTTAATAAATGTTTACTGAATTAATGAAAGAATGAAAGGGAGAAGAACTAGAGATGATGACAAATAGATTCTAAGCCACTACTGCCCTTTAACACAGACAGCAGGGGGAAAGATGGCTCTGAGGGCTGCTGTAAGGGGCACCCTGCCCCGGATGTTGGTCAGGGCTGATGCCCCGTTCCATTCAGTGGCTTCATTAGCCACTTGGTCCAGGCCACATTCTTTCTCCCACTGGTGTGGAATATGTACTATGCACAGAGAGTGGCATCAAGAGTAATCTACACATAGGAAACAATGAGGATATGTACAGTAACTGGAAATTAAATTTAGGCAAGGTTGTTGGGCATCTCTTCACTCTCTCACTACCTGTACCCCTTCTTAAAAATATGTGGAGACATATTAACTGATTATGGAGTTGCAGAGGTACTTATCAACATTCTGAAAGTCATGGGTACGTGATACATTTTCTAGTCAAAATGTCTAAGGGTATAGAGTTACTGCCATTTGGATTTATCATTTCTCATTGAAAAATGGAAAGCCAGAAGGAAAATTAGGTACATGTGCACCCGTGTACACACACACATACACACACACACACACACACACACGCACCCTCAAGAGAGCTGGCCAGAGGACTTGAGTCATCAGTTAGGAATTCCTAGAGTTGATAACAAGAATAGGTCACATTTATATATAACTTCATATCCGACAAATCACTTTCCATACAACGAATTTGTAAGGCAAGTGGTAAGTCAGATTTTGGTGCTCTGTTTCCCAAGATATACAATGTTTGGATAGCACAAGGATATTTCAGAACAACAAAAATTCAACCTGATCTACAAGGTAACTCCACATCTGAAAAAAAGCAATGAGATTCAGGAAAAGAGAAGGCCCCCTTGTTCAGGCATTAGATTAACAAGTACCTTTCAGGTACTATGTTTGGGTAGCTGTTTTTTTCCTCTCCTGGAATGTCCATGGTGGAGGGGGAAAAAAAAAAAAAAACCCTTGATACAACAGTGATATTAAGATGCAATCCATGAATTAGGGCAAGACTTGAGAAACTTTCTTAATCAGGGTCAAGTCCCATAAGCGATTGTATGATTTGGAAGAAGTAATCTGACCTCCTGCTTCAGGGAACTTGCAAGGACAGTAAAATATGCAAAAGCTTTGTCAGGAAACAGATCTGCTTTCCAGAGTCCAAGTGAGCTCCCAGGGGAACAGGACAAAAGCTGACCCAGGTGAGTTGTCTGCCTACTTGTCATTCAGAGTGGAAGCACTGTCCCCATCCAACCCCAGGCTTGTTTTGTTCTCCTCCTTTTGACTTCTAGTATCGAGATCTTTAACCATTAATAACAAAATGCCTGATGGCTGACATGCCCTCTTGGCATTATGCTGCACAAATATGGAATGAAGGGATTCTCCCTTTTCCACACTCTCTTGGCTGAACAGCATTCTATTGAACTGGGAAACGTCTAAACATCATGTATCAGATACACACACTATGCCTGAATGAGACCACTGGATTATATAGAAAACCAAACTTGCTGATATCAGTTACAGAGCAGCTTGGTGGTGTAGTGGACTTGGAATCAGGAAGACTTTTTTGAACTCTTCATGAATTCGAATCTGGCCTTAGACACTTATTAGCTGTGTGGCCCTGGTCAAGTCACTTTCCCCTGTTTGTCTCAGTTTCCTCATCTGTAAAAGGAACCAGAGAAGGAAATGGCAAGCTGCTTCAGTATCTTTGCCAAGAAAACCCCAAATGGGGTCACAAAGAGTTAGACATGACTGAAACAACTGAGCAACACCAACAGCAACACCATCACCATCATCCATTATAACAATAACCATCTTATCTAGAAAAAGCCATTTTGCTACCAATGAAGAGTGCAAATTTGTTGACATTTGGAGGTATTAGGTCATAAGTTATGGAATGGATGAATGAAGAGCATCGATACACGGCTAACAAAAGCATTTCATACACAAAGTACAATTCGGCTATAATTGTGTGATGACCCCACACAGAGGGTACAGGTTAACTGGAGGAAAATATCATCAGGTTTTAACAGTCATCCCATGTCGTCAGTGCTGATGCCAAAACAGAATGCCACAGACCAGACGTGGCAGAACTAATGATCATTCAGCAACCCAATGGACCAACCACATAATAATAGAAATTCCTATAACAGTTCAATGTTTTCAAAGCATGAGCTATATATTATCTTATTTGGTCCTTAGAGCAACATTGTGAAGTAGGTACTGTAAATGTCATTATGACAATTTTACAGATGAGGCAACTGAGTGACTTGTCCAAGGTCATACAGTTAATGTCAGATGCGGCAGCATCCAAACCCCGATGTTTCTGACTCCAAGTTTAACATTCTATCTACTACCCCATTCTGACCTTCAACATGACTACAGCTGTCAATACTAAGCTCTACACTTCTTTTATTGGGAGGTGCTAAAGTTGGGTCACACCCATTGGTGGGTTATCTTGTCCCAGATACCATCCCCTCCCAGCTCCTCTAGCATTTTCCCCCATGGGTTATTTATTCCTTAACTCTTATCTCTGGTCTCCCAACTTTCTAACCTGCTCAATTCTCTCCTACATCACCTTCACTAGATTATCCCCATGCCCTCAAGCTACTGTCTTATATTCACTCTGCTTTTCAATGCCAAACTCCTAGTCAGAGTTGTTTAAACTTGTTGGCTAGGCTTCCTCACCACCCACTCACTTCTCAACCCCTTGGAATCTGGCTTTTACTCCATCCCTCTACTGAAAAACTGCTCCCTCCAAGGTTACCAAAGACCTCTTAACTGTTTAACCCAATGACTGGCTTTTTCTTTCATCACACCCTTAGTGGCTGTTAACAAGCAGTCCCCATCTCTTTCTTCCCTTGGCTTCCAAAACACTGGAAAAGAAAGATTATTCTTTCTTCTCTTGGCTTTCAAAACACTGTTTTCTCTTGGTTCTTCTCCTCCCCTGCCTGACTGTTCCTTATCAGCTTTGTTGGATAAAAATCATCCATCCAGTAAGTGTGGATATTCCCCAAGACCGCCTTGCCTTGAGTTCCTTTTTCTTTTCTCTCTTTACTTTCTTTTAGTGATCTCAATTAAACAACAAGCAACTATTAGGCCCTTACTATGTGCCAGGCATTGAAGATACAAAGACAAAAATTAAACCGTTCCTGGCCTCAAGGAGTTTACATTCTAGCAGGAGAAGCAATATTTCTGTATATTAGCATGTAAGCAGTACTGGGAGCAAGGGCATTATTAAGTAGCGGGTTGTGAAATGGCTACTTGAGCAAAGCTTGGAAGAGAGTAAGGGAATTATCCAAGACAGAAGTGGGGAGGGAGTGCATTCCAGGGATGATGGATGGCAAATACAAAAGCACAAAGACAGGAGATGTGGGGGTGTTGTCCATATAGAAGAGAAGCAGGTCCAACTTGGCAAGTCCTGGAGTATAGGAAGGGGAATATTGTATCGTATCGTACAATACAATACAACACAACATGACATGACATAATGTAATATAATACAATAATATAATAATGAGGTTGTGAGTTTCTGTTAACTTCTCTTTTCCTTCTGTCCGTCTATAAGCCCCTTTCGATCCTTACTGCCATTATCCATCATCTACTGGCTTCCCCACTTGTTTCATGGAGATGGGCTGAAAAGGATCTTAGAGTTTCATCTAATCTAACGTCTACGGACATCAAGAATACCATCTCTTAACATGCCCGTCAAGACTTCACCCCGCCTCCGCAGAAATACCTTTAATGATAGGAAACTTGATTCCCCTAAGGCGGCTCATGCTGTTATTAGCTAGGTTTTAATTGTTACAAACTTTTTCCTTATTCTGAACCAAAATCTGCTGCTTTGTAGCTTTGGACTACTGACCTTAGTTCCTCCATACAAGGCTAAAGAGAACAAGTCTAAACTATCTTCCACAACACAGACCTTCATCTAATTGAAGACAGTACATTTCTTCTTCAGGCATCAAATCCCTATTTCCTTCAATTGATCTTCACACGGCTGTGAGTTACTTGTTCATTTTAGTCCTGCTCCTTTGAAAATACTTCAGCTTGTCAATATCCCTTCTAATACATGCAGCATAAGATTGTGGGAAGAGATCTGGGTTCAAATCCTGCCTCTAGGGACAAATCATTTAACCTTTTGGTGGTCCCACAAAACTCTCGAATACAATAAAAAATGGCCAAACGGCACAATGGACAGAGCACTTATCCTGGAGTCAGAAAGATGCGAGTTCAAATTTGACCTCAGATGTTTACTAGATGTAGGCCCTGGATATCTGCCTCAGTTTCTTCAACTATGAAATGGGGATATTAATAGCACCTACCTCCCAGGGTTGTTGTAAGGAGCAAATGAGGTTATGTTTATAAAGCTTACTTAGCACACTGCTGCACAGAGTAGGGTTTTAATAAATATTTATTTCTTCCCTTCCTATGAGCTGTCTGACCTGTACCAGGAGAGAAAGTTTCTTTGATAAAATCATAGTTTCACTACAACAATACAGAATTCACCTTTTTGCCTGCTACTGACACCAGAGTGGTCATTCATATTTTGTTTTTCTGTCCAGTAGATTAGCCAAGTCTCTTCTTCACCTTTAACTTCTTCCTCCTCCCACCCCCAGCTCATCCTGAACTTACACAGCTGATTTTCTGGTACATTAGTTCTATGTCCATCCTGAAGAAACATCCTACAATTTTCTGTAATTGTCAATACAGAGCTAGCTCACTGAGGTGGGCAGACTGAAACACAGTAGGTTTCCTAACTAGGCTTCCTTTAGCATAGTGTTTCTCAAAATGTGTTATGAGGAAAACACCCCATATTTTATATGTATTTCAAATGAATCTTACATTGTTTGATAATAGGTACTAAAATACTTTTAGAAGATTTTACTATGAGTCAAGAAGCATTTATTAAGGACTTATAGTTTTTCTAGACATTGTGCTAAGTGCTGGGAATACACAGACAAGTAGAAAGACAACCCCTGTCTTCATAGGGGCAGACATCATATAAAAGGGGGGGAGCTAAAGGGATGGGTAAAGTGTGGTAAAGAAACCCAGAGAATCAGGAGTGGAGCCAGAGAAGGAGGAAGGAGTGAGCACAGCTGGTTCAGGATGAGCTGGGGGTAGGAGGAGGAAGAAGTGAAAGGTAATGAAGAGACTTGGCTAATCTACTGGGCTGAAAAACAAAACAGGAATGACCACTCTGAAATCAGTGGCAGTCAAAAAAGTGAATTCTATATTGTTTTAGTGAAACTATGCTTTTATCAAAGAAACTTTCTCTCCTGGTACAGGTCAGACAACTCATAGGAACGGAGGTCCTCCTTAAAATTGGAAGCGCTGGGACCAATCAATCAGAGAGGAGTTCATGGGTACTTTCAATGTGTGAACTCCAGGGGTAGAACGTTTATGGGTACTTAGAAGGATTGGGAGGGCCATGCAGTGTTAGTATAAGTTCTGAAGGAAAAGTAGTAGTGTTGATATTGAAGCCAAAAAGTCAAATGCCATTTAGGACTGAATTAGAAGGGGTATGATTTCCAGGAATCTGGAGGTGACAGTCCCCACTGTATTCTGCCCTCATCAGACCTCATTTGCAATACTGTAGTCAGTTCTGGGCACACTTTAAGAAGGATGCTGATAATCTGAATGGGGGTCCAGTGCCTGCCTAAAAGCATGGTGAAGAGATTTGAATCCATAACATAATGAGAACTGCCTGTCAGAAGGAAAGAAGGCTGAGTGGGAATGTGATCCTTGTGGCCAAGTATTTTAAAGACATTCGTACAGGGATCAGACTTATTCTGTTCATATCCAGAAAGCTAAACCAGACCCAAAAAACCAAGGTTGAAAAGAAGCTTGATGTTAGGAGAAACTTCTTAATCATTAGAGCAGTACAAAAGTGGGAAAACCTTCCACAAGAGATGGTGAGAAAGAGTGGATAGAATGCTGAACTTGTAGTCTGGACTGAAACGCCACTTCAGACCCTTGTAAGCTGTGTGATCCTGGGCAAGTTTTTTTTAACCTTTCTGTGCCTATTTTTTGTTCTGTAAAAATGAAAGAGTTGAACTTGATAGCTTCACAGCTTCCTTTCGGTTCTGTCTAGAGGATTGTTGGACCTCTTCATGCAGAAGTTAGAAGATCATTTATTGGGCATGTTAGAGTAGGGATTCTTTCTGCAGTTGAACTATATGGCCACTGAGATTCTTTCCAGCTCTCAAATTCTTTGGCTTTGTGATTCTATACAGTTCACTAAAAATGGACGATGCTTATAATCCACATGATGACATACAACTATAGGACCGTTCATTTTGTCCAGGAGTTCATGTACCTTGGACAAGCACTGCATATGGACAGTAAACTGGGCGTGGAGCTGATTAGGAGGAAGACACCAAGCTGGATGGCATTAGGAAAATTATATTCCATAGTACTTCCAGTGAAATTAAGTTTCTTGGTACTAGGAAAGTTCATCATCTCAAGACATTCCCAACTCTAAGTGACTCAAAGGGAAATGAAGAGACGCTTGATGGGTACATGTTACCAATAAATGACTTGTATTGTGGAAATTATAAAACCAAGGATGTGAAACTGCAGTAGGTTAGCCATAATAACAAAAGTGAGGGATGAGGGAAGGGTAGACCTAATTTTTAAAAAATATCCATTAAACATGAAAAGAATCAGAGGAAGGCCTCTACTCTGTAGAGTGAATCTTCTATGGAAGTTTTATGGGAAAATACGGCTAAGAATTACAATTGATTATAGCATGCAAACTGGTTATAATCTACACCAGTGGAGGTATATATTTTCATAAATGAGACCCATGGATCTACTACATTAAGGTAAAATAAGGTGAGACCATGATTCTCAGTTCTACCTAGAATAGGAGGTGACATATTTTCCTTGATGGAATTTGTATTTTCTTTTTTTTTTTTTTGCTTTTTGGAGGGCAGTTGGGGTTAAGTGACTTGCCCAAGGTCACACGGCTAGTTTTTTGTGTTAAGTGTCTGAGGCCAGATTTGAACTCAGGTACTCCTGACTCCAGGGCCGGTGCTCTATGCACTGCGCCACCTAGCCGCCCCAGAATTTGTATTTTCTTTTGACCTAATAAAATCCTGCCTACAGTTTTAAACCACTAGTAGGCAACATAGCTTTTAAAGCAGTCAATTCTTGGACAAGATAGGTTTTTTTTTTAAATGTGTTAGCTGATGCAGTTTATTTTATGCTTTCACATTAAAATAGTGCTTGTGGCCTGAAGCAATTTAATCACAAGGGGTACAATATTATAAACACATAAAATGAAGACAATAATTTTAATTTAACTCATGAGGTTAATGTCAGCAAAAACTAATAATGCAGCACGTATGATATAAAGAGCTGTATCTAAAGATGACCAGCAAAGAGATGTAATGAAGAACAGACATTATTTCAACCAAAAAAAAAGAAAGCACATCAGAAAACTGTAGCCCAAATTTAATTTAACCAAGTCAGTGGTAGGTGGATTTTCCATGAGTTTTTTTCCTATGGAAAGAGCTGGCTGGACGGTAAAAGTCGTCAGATGCCTCATCAGGGACTGTTTCTAATGTCTGCAGCTGTTATGTGTTGGGCTGAACAATGGAGATATTAAACACCATTTCCAGTCAGTTTTGAAGGGGGAGTTGTAGACTACCTCCCCAGTGCATTTAAAACAGCTTTAAAATGCGGCATTATGAAAAAAAAAGCACAGCTTCTTTTTAGGAAATCTGCACACTACAAACAAAAACCAAAATATCTCTCCCTTTCTGCTACCCCATCCACCCCATCTACAAACACACACAGTTACAGATGTGCACATTTGTCAAATCCTGGATTATATGTGATATTTTTAAAAATAATTTAAAATTATGCCACTATCAGAAAATTATCTATCATTTTCTTTCACTGTTTATGAGAATGCTTTAATATATGGTGAATGACAAAGTAAGCTTCCCTATGAATATCTCTAGGGACTTCCAGTTTTAAAGGCAAGAAATAAATTAAGCCACTACTGAATCTTTTAAGAATAGCCCCCAAAGCATTGTGTGATTTAAAAAAAAAAAAAAGCAATTTAGGGTCTGAAGATGGGATTGAAATATAAATAGTATTTCCAATTACAACTATATTTGGGGGTCGGTCGTGGGGTTTTTTCTTTTGGCAGGGGGAGGTTGTTTTGTACTGTAATTTCACTGATGTATCAAACTCTTGGTGTGGAAATTCCCTCCACCAATATGGTTAAATTCAATACAGTAAGTTTTTACTAGACACTGCCAGGAAGTATGCTCAATATATAACTCAGTGTTGGAGAGAGGCCCAAGAGTTCTGAGACGTTAAATGACTCACTTGTCAATGGTTGAATGACTAGTTTGCCTTGAATACAGGTCTTGATGTAAAGGCCAGTCTTCTATTTCCCAGGTCAAGGTGTTAGCCCTTTTTGAAATGAGAACCTTCCTATCCTGTGTTTAATGCATAAGTAATTTTTTAAAAATGCTGCACAATTTAATAAAACCAGTCAAGACTTTATTTTATTCTTTAGTAAGCCTATAACATCTTAACAGCAAAATGTATTTTCAAAATGCAACAACAAGAATCTTAACATTTCTGAATTTAAAATTCCTTTAAGGATTTATAGGAAAAAGGACTAAAAGAAGAGAATTATTTTTCAAAAGATCTAGACTTGGGTTTTTTTTTTTTGTATTCTACAGTTAGGGTTCATACTACTTCTGTATCTGAGTGTGTATATATACATATGTATCATTTAAATGCAATTCCAACAAACCATGCCCTGGGAAAATGATAACTGAAGTCAGGTTTTTACTTTAAAATAGTTAATAAACAAACAGATTTATCACCAGAGTGACTGTCTTTCAATCTTGGTTAAAGAAAAGGATTAAGAGCCAGTAAATGTACTTCTATGACATTTACCGAGCAGAAGGTATAATAAAGTCTAAAGAAAACACCAGGTATTGAATGGATTTCCAAAATCCAGCAAGCAAAAATAACTTTCAGGTGCCTCCTATTTCAGCATCTGAAATGCTGAAAGGCAAATTTGTAGAGTCTAATGACAGGTGCCCTTTCATATTAAAATAATGTATGGAACAACACACAGAAGAGGAATGTGAAGTTGGAGAAAAGCTTGTGCTAAACAAAACACTGGCATTCTCACCAGACCTCTTTTTATTGTGCTCTCAAGCAAATGAAAAGGAGCGCCTTTGGCAACAGGAAATACAGGCATTTTCTTGGGTTCAGAAGGACATTTCTGAAATGCACAGTTGTCCCTGTTTAACTTTCATAAAGTTACAGAGCCCTGGACACTGACAAATGAGCTTCATTACACAGGAGGTTTGAGGTATTTTCTGTGACACCCTATTTTACCTGAGTAATGGCATCTGCATATGAGGAAAAACCCGTATGGAGATTTTTATCTGGTCTCCTACTTTCTGTTATAATAACAGGATTTTTTTTTTTCTGTTTGTGTCACAGAAGCATAAAAAGGTAGAAAGTTAGTAATGGATCCTGTATTATAATTTTCAGGAGACCAAAAGCCAATTCTGACTTAAGACCATGTCAACAGAGTGTTACTAAATTGACCTTTCTGGTCCAGCTTAATAGTATGTTCCTTCAAATGAAGAGGTAATTTGGTCAAATAAACAATTTGACAGGTTTTTTTTTTTTCTAAATTGCAAATATAGACATGGTCCAAATATCCATTATAATTTTCTCTTTCCTTTTCTTCTCTCTTCTAGGTTCCTTCATTCCTTTCGTTTTCTTTCTTTTGTTTTCTCTCTTTTTATCTCTCTTCCTCCTTCCTTTCCTCCCTCCCTCTCTCTGTCATTTCC
Organism: Pseudocheirus occidentalis; assembly: GCA_028646575.1. Classification (NCBI taxonomy): domain Eukaryota; kingdom Metazoa; phylum Chordata; class Mammalia; order Diprotodontia; family Pseudocheiridae; genus Pseudocheirus; species Pseudocheirus occidentalis. Next base: position 114,435,685 of record CM053600.1, on the reverse strand, counting down.
CTCCTTCCTTCCTTCCTTCCTTCCTTCCTTCTTTTCTCCATACACTTTAGTAGCTAGCATCAATGCCTTAATAAGCCAAGATATCTGGTTAAATTACTTTTGGTCTTAAAATAGCTTGACCTCAATATCTGCATTAATATTTCTTTTTCAGATGTATCTTCACATCTACAACATATAATCAGTAAGAATGGCAAGTACTTGTACCATTGAGGTGTATGCCATTTTGAAGACTGGCTAACCAAAGAACCAGAGTAACGGAATCAGAGAATGCTAGATTAGAAAGAGGCCTTAGAGTTCATCCTCTAGAACAACTCCATCACTTGACAGTTAAGTGAATTGAGACTCAGAGACACTAAGTGACCTGCCTAAAGAAGATAACTGATTTCATATGGAAATTAGGTTTAAAGGAAAGAAAGTATGATGTTCAAGGCACAGTATTCAGACTCTCATTTTTTCCAGTTTTCTCTTTGAAAGTACTGTGACATTAGCAATGTTCATGTTGAAAATCAACCAAAAAAGTAACATTTCCATTTTATAAGGTGGAAAAAAAGACATGCATATCTGTTCTAACCTTTCTATAACTCTATAATTGTAATAGATTGTTTTCTTTTAAATGTTACCATGGGAGATTTTATTTAAAGTTGGTGCTATTTAAATTTCTCATCTGAAAACAAATATTTCATTTTGAGCTTATTTGCTTTTTTCCAAGTGAATTTTTAAAATGACTCAATTTTTTGTTACTTAAATGAATATGAATTATCAAGTGATTTAAAGAAAACACAGGATAACTCTCCGTTAGTTCAGAGTTATAAAGACTTGTGGCTGACATTTTTTATATGATCTACAGTGCTCTAAATTGTAAAAGCATCTTCATTTTATCTGTATGCACAAGAAAGATTACAATATCTTTGTTCAAACACAGAAAGACCCTTCACTACATTTCATGATTCATGAAATATAGTAATATATTTACATCAATGACTTAAGAGTTGGTTTTCTAACAATCTTAGGTTTCAGTAATACTAATGCTCAGAGAATAAAAGGGCACAAAGGTTAAAGATACTGCTACCTTGTTTCTATCCTCCTTAAGACCATGGATTTTTGAGTTTCATAGCAAAAATAAAGCCACAAGCAAATGAAGGTGAAGAGGAAAGACTGCTCCTGATATCACATGAAAGTACTTTTAAAAAACCTTTTCACTGTCATGGAAGATTTATGGGCTGACACAAAAGCTCTCTAAACTCAATTTAGTTATTCATTTATTTGACTCGGATAATAATTACTCTGCTCTTTTACAAGACTGTCTTCTTCCATATGGCGGCAAAATATTTGAAGGAAAAAAAACCAAAATCAAACAAACATCATTTATTTTTAAAAAAGATTTAACCACTCTTAAGCTCTCTGATAAGTATTTGTATAAAACGGACTATCCTGGCACCTCTGCTAAGATAATTTTATGTTGAATTTTTTCTAAAGTAATAAGTTAATAATAAGAGATGGTAGGAATTGCCATAAGAAGTGCTTCCTTCCATATCAAGATGATGATACTGCTTTGACAATGTAGAAGTCCTGTTCTGTGGATTGTTCGTTTCTAATATAGTAAAATTATTCAAATAATTTGAAGTGCCTGGGGCGAAAGGCTAGACTGAATTCTTATAGTCTGTAGGACAGAATTCTTATAGGTATATACAGCCCTACATCTTACACCACCTGTCATAATCAAAATGATGCTCTTCAAGTGTTAAATGGCAGAAATTCTAAGAAAACCTTTCTTAATAAACAGATCAACATGATGAGTAATAACACTTGATTTATTTAAATATAAATGGGTCCTTAGTTGCTTAAAAATAGGTTGTTGTCTTAAGCATTTGAATTTTCTCTCTGGAATTTTTCTAATGCTATCGGTTTACAGTTTGGTCTGCTAAAGAAAGGCAAATTTCAGTTGTCTGAATGAGCAGCAATAATAAATTGACAGAATCTGACTTAGTGGGACTTTAAAAATCAGTGCTGGTTGAATATAGTCATGACAGGTTTATTCTAAATCATCCAAACTCTTGCCCAGAGCACCTTGCTATTAATGGCTCACAGTTGTGAGATTGTTGGCCAGGGTTTAAGGGTGTAGTCAGTGACTGTTAGACATACTTTTTTCCCTGCACAATGTAAATTAGCCCTCACAGAAATCAAATGCATGACCCTGGCACCATGCTCTATCTACTGACACAACCTGAGTCCATCTAACTATGGACACACGGGATATTATGTGACCTCTCTTAGGTGGAAGTTTTTAGTCAAACTTTATGCATCTGTAACGTAGCTAGGAACACATAGCTAGGAAGCCATCAAAAATGGCTTCTGAGTGACTTCGCTCTCACAAACTGCATGCATTTGACTATATGGGAGAGAGAAGGAGGCACCTTAAGATCTCACATGGAGGGGCAGCTGGTTGGTGCAGTGATCAGAGCACTGGCCCTGGAGTCAGAAGGATCTGAGTTCAAATCTGGCCTCAGACACAACACAAAAACTAGCCGTGTGACCTTGGGCAAGTCATGTAGCCACAACTGCCCCCCAAAAAGTAAAAAACAAACAAACAACAACGACAACTCACTTGGAGAACTTTTTAGAATAATGAAGAGTGACAAAAAAGGATTGAAACAGAAGAACTATGAAAAACAGACAGAAAAGCCTACAGGTGGCTAAAAATTTGATAAGCATGATATTCTTAAAATAAAAAACCTTTACAAAGCTAATAAGAGTATTAGAATAAATTATTATAGACCTTAAAATCATTTTGTATTAGAATACTTTACAGTCACATGGTGATGTTGATTCATCAAGAATAGTTAAAATTATGTTCAGTGCTCTCTTTTTAAGAAAGCAGGGTAGTACTTAGTATGTCTCAATCAATCCATCAACAAGCATTTTATTAATATGTTAGGCACTGTGCTAGGTTCTGGGGATCCAAAGAAAAGGGGAAAAACCTCACCTGATGTCACAGAGATTATTTTATCTTTTTAAAAAGTATTTTATATAAATATATATAATTTATATAAATATAAATATTTAGATAGGTATATTTAAAAAGTTGATTATCAATATATAGAGAGAGAGAGAAGAGGAGAAAATTTTGGTGTAAGAAAGTAGCAGCTGGGGGGATTAGAAAAGTTCTCATGTAGGAGGTGAACTCACACCATGAAAGAAAACAGAGGGGGCAGAGAGATGGCACAGTGAATAGAGCACTGGCTCTGGAATCAGGAGGATGTGAGTTCAAATCTAACCTCAGACATCTGACACACTTATTAGCTTATTTACCTTGGGTAAGTCACTTAACCTCAATTGCCTTGCCTTCCCCCCACAATAAACCAAACCAAACCAAAATAAAGAGAGAACAATGATTCTGAGAAATACGTTTGAGGAAGCAGGGCTTTCCAGGTCTGGAGGACAGTTGGCATAAAGACTTGAAGGTAGGAAGTAAAGCGTCATTTATGAGGAACAACCAGAAAGCCAGATTGGCTGGAATATAGAATGCACGAAGGGAAGTATAATGTGTATTAAGACTAGAAAAGTAAGCTGAGGTCAAGTTGTAAAGGGCTTCTAAATGCCAAACTAGGAAGTTTATATTTGGTTTTGAGAGTCAAAGAGAAAGAAAAAAAATTATTAAAAAAAAATACAACCGGCCCACGAATTCTCTGATAAATTCATGTATAAGCAGCTTGGCTCATGCCACCTACAGCACTTTATGACTGCAAAGCTTTTCCTTACACTCACCATTTTGACATATGTAGCACAAGTATTGTTATCCCCGCTGAGACTCAGAGATATGTGATTTGTGTGTGCTTATTTATGAAGCTCCTTTCTGAGTCAGGACTGAAACCAGAGCTGCCGAGTCCTCGACCGGCCACTTTCTTTTCAGATACATCACATCGTGCTTTCAGGGTCAGCTCACTGTTGACAACAGCAGCCAAATGTGGCACTAGTCGTCTACAGTTTCGAAAGGATAATCATTTCAAAACTCTACAGGCTGCAGGAAATCTCACAAAAGTCAGACTACTGGCTAAACCTGCCTAAGAAGTACAAATGTTAACTTATCATAGATGCTTAATGAGACTGCAATGACAGTATGTATTCTGCCATGATTTAATATCTTTGAAGATGTGGTATTTTCATATTTCCCAATCGCTATTTTTCTCTTTTATTTCTTGCCTTTTATTTACTTATCCTGAAGCTGCAATGATCTCCTATAATTCAAAATGTGTTTTCATGCAATACTATTTTGACCACTAGAGGTCCCTGCTTCACTGTTTTTCTAAGCTCAGCCTTGAGTTTTTGGAATCTCTTGTTCTTGTACACCATCTAGTGGGATCAGGAGCTAATGAAGGCTGAATGTGATTTCTTTGGAAAGGTATTAAAACAAATAATTATGGTGGCACACCTTCTTACCAAAAAAACCCACATTAGTGATCCCAGAGCATTCACAGAATTAAAATCTCAAGCAATCCTTAGTTCAATCACTTAGGTTTTCTATAGGTTAAAAGCTGGGAAACTGGTAGCATGCACTGAGAACAGGAAAGGGTTTAAACATTCTATTTTTTTTTTCCTTTTCAAAAGGTGATGTACGCACACATCAGACTAGAAAATAATGTTAACATACAAGCTACAGAAAATATATCTGGTATTTCCTACTATATACAAACATCAGGGATAGTGAAAGGGGTCAAAAACAACATGACCAAATCATGACATTACGCTATACCCTGTGTCTATGAAACATGATTTATTGTTTTTAAATATAAAAGAACTGCAATCTCTAACTTTTTTTGTTAATTCAAAACTCAGCCAAAATCTATTTTAAAAAAGTTTCCTTTTCACATTCCTACCAACATGTTTGATTCACCATAAATTTGAAAGCCTGCCCAAATAAACAGGAGACTGATGACGTACTGATAATACATGTTGAGATCAAGTGCTGAAATGTTCAACTGTCTGAACAATGTGACTTTTAAAAAAAGAAAGGCTCCTATTAAAAGATGCTCGCCTCATGGGGCATGGATGACTTTCATAATTTGTTTCAACGTAATCTGAAATTAAGTCACTGACCTAAGAAAATATTTAATAAATTTAATGTTAACTAGCACTTAAACCAATAAATAGCCAATGATGTCATAACTTCTAGAACATCTGAACTCAGGGACTTTACAAAGTTAGTTTTAGTCTTATAAGAACTGAAACTGAATGACTGCTATGGCCTAAAGCTTTGTACTTAATCCTAGAGAGCTCTCATGGGTTGCCTATGGGCAAGTCACATTAAACTAATTTTACTTCCATTCTTTATAATCATTGGAATATAATCATCCAGTCTTTATAATCATTCTTTATAGTCATTATAATCATTGGATTCTTTATAATCACTGGAGATCAGAAGAGTGTACATTACTGATTATGTATTCAATATATTTTCATTTAATGAAGAAAAGGAAGAAATAATGTAGGATACCTTGATTTCTGCAAGGCATTTTACAAAGTCTCGTATCTTTTCACAAAAGAGATATATTGGTGCATAATGATATAGTTAGGTAAAGCTGTAACTGATTCAAATACTCTACCTAAAGTATTTTTGGGGAGATAGTGGGGTGTATATTAAATTAGAGACCTGTGTTTAAGTTCTGTCTCTGACAAGATCAGTTATGTGAGCTCCGTATTTTTATTTTGGTTGGGCTGCGATTTATTGGTGTATGGAACTCTAGATGATGAAACTCTCTCCACCAAAGTAAATTAGTAATTGTTTCACAACCCAGGAGTCCTAAAATGAGGCCCTTGAGAGAATAAGTGAATTCCCCAGGGTCATACAGCCAGTATGTGAATTGAGGCTTCCTTTTTCTGAGGACCAGGACCTGAAGTGCTACCCCTATAATGCCTCCAAATCTTTCCATTATATTTCTTTAACTCTCAGTTTTCTCAATTGAAAATTAAGCAGTGGAAATTATACGCTGGGAATTGAAGTTTTATGGCTGGAATGGAGCCTCTTAACTTGCAGCTGTCAGGTCCAGGGACACCAAGATATGGATGGGGAAGATGTTGAGTGTATGATTCCTGAAGTAAGTAAAATAAAGTTCAGGGCTTTTTGCCCTGGGTGAAAGTAAGTCATTGGAGTCACTGTCGCTGCTGACTGGGAGAAGGGTGGACTCTATTATTTCCTACAATGTAAAGAAGACACGTCCTACAAAATATTATATGGGAGTGGGGTAGTAGGCAATGACCAGAGACACGCCCAGTGGAAGGAGAAAAAAAGCATTTGGACCATGGTAGTAACATCCAATTCCGAGAATGGGACCTGAGGAAGTAATGAGTACCCTTCCCTTTCTTTGTCACATTTAACTTAACAAGGTGCAAAGCCTGGCTCCATAGAGACTAAGCACAAAACAAAATGGAGGAAAGAATATACTATAAAGGCATGTAAGCTTTTTATAAGGACGCACGGTTTCATTTTTGTCCTTGTATCTTTCAGGCCTAACACTGTGCCAGACATTCAGCAGGTGCTTAATAAATGTTTGTACATGATTAGAGATAAAATGTATACTATGTTTTCAGATTGATTTCTAACGGTTCCTTCTTTTGCCCTCTATGTTCTTGACAAACTGGCCTATTTGCTTTTTCCTCTATATAAACATTTCAGCTCCCAACTTTCTGTATAAACTGTCCCTTATTTTCAGGATATTCACCCCCTTCATTTATTTCTCATAGAATACCTAGCTTCCTTCAAAGCTCAGCTCACCTGCCACCTTCTACACAAGGGTTTTCCTGACAGTTCCAAAATTACTTTGCAAATATGTTATGTATTTAATTATCTGTATAGATTTTATTTCTGCTCAAGTAGTCAGGCTCACTGGGGACAGGGGGCTCTCATTTTTATTATTCCATCTTCAGAACCTAGATTAATACCTGGCACACAGTAACTATTAATAAGAGCTTGTTGAATTATATTAAATACTATCTACTAAGGTGGAGAGGATCAAGTCAGACATTGTATATGAAACATTTTCTATTACAGCATCGAACATATCTGAGACATCATTATTGTTAGTTGAAGCCAACCCGAAAGGAGGTGTCTACTAGTTGCTGCTGAGGATGGCCCTTGACATTTTCTGAAATAACATTTTTATTAACAGTCTGGATGAAGATATAGAAGGTATGACTGTCAAATCTGCTGGTATGGATAAGTGATATCCTGGATGAAAAAATGCTATTCCAAACAATTTCTATAAGTCAGATTCATAGACCCAAACCACTATAGATTTCAACAAAACCTTTTTAAAATGAGTAGAAGTGACTTAATTATTTTATTTTCTCACATACTAGTTGATTTGGTATTAAGCTCTCTACAAAGTGTACATGTGGGGGGAAAATTGAAAAATAGAAACCTTTTCCCTGTAGAAAGTATGAATTCACTTGTGAAACTTGTCCTTGCTACACAGAGTGCTCCCTTTGCTATACATTTCTCAGTCTGCCTGCCCAGTGACATTTATGCAAGCTGACATGATCACTTTTAGCCTATAAAACAGATTCTGGAAGATGGGTAAGGAATACAACCTGCTTGTTTTCCCTCAGTGTTATATACCTTGTACATATGGTACAATAAATAGCATTTGAAGTTTGATCTATTCAGAGTCTAGGATAATAAACAAAGAGGAATCTGTTACCTCTTGGCTCCATAGCCAATGACTGGGATTTAACTAAGCAACAACTTTAGAACATAATCTCTTCATTGCCATATGCTTAGATTCACAAAGTTATACCTTTAGTGGAGCACAAACTTAGAATGAGAAGTTATATTAGAAGTCATTTAGTGCAATCTCTGTATTTTAAAAAGGAAATGGGGCCCCCAAAGGTTAACTGACTTGGCCAAGGTGGCAGAAATCGTATAGGAAGAGCTAAGATTCAAATTCAGGTCCATTAACTCAAATCCAACACTCTTTTTATTGCACCACATAAATGCAAAATGAAAATGTACACACAGGTATGGTGGGGAAGTGTAAAGTGAAGAAGAGACATTAGCAGACAACCTAAGAGGGACTAAATAAACACAAAGGGAAGGGCCAAAGGACCTAAAACATAAAAGAAGAAGGGGGAAAAAGTGAGGGAAAGGAAAACAATGTCACTAAAAGTGAATTCTGGAAAAATACGAAGAAAAAACATAGAAGCCTTTGTGACTGCTACCAGTTCACTGTATTTGTAATGTATCATATTCTTAGGCTATGAAATGAGGTTACTTATCCCTATCTGTTTGGCACAGCTGTTGTGAGGGTCTCACGTGAAGGTACATTTAAGCCAGTAATAATATGAGGTGGTCATTTTTTTTAAGCTGGGAGGAGACAAAAGGTTGGCTCAATGGGGAAGATGCTTAAGGATAATTTATTTTTCAATATATGTTGATTAGTGCTGATATAATCCTGACAAATTTCATAATAATTAATTGGCAAAAAAAGAAATTCAGGTCATTTCTTGAGTTGGCTCTAAATGCTGTTAAGAAATGTTTCATTAGTTCTCCAATTCTGCCTAAAAACAGAAGCATTTTCTCAACACAGAGAAGGAATGACTAAAACAGATTCATTTACATCATTAGTGTAAGTATAATGTATCATTATTGCATATAAACTTTCAAACGCCAGATTCTACCATGCCCGTCCTCACTTGTGCTAATTCCAAAAACAAATTCCTGTGTGTGAGTCCCATTAGGTTCTCACCTGTGTGCGTCCTCCGATGCGCTTTCAAGTGAGAACTCTTCGTATATACTTTGTTGCATCCCTCAAAATCACACCTGTGGATACGCCGTTTCCTGGAGTCTGGAGACTCAGACCGTCTCTGGCGTCTTGTGCTCTCAATACTGAAGGGTGAAATTGAACTGGAAGACAGAAATGAGGTAGTGAAGAATTGTGAAAAATCATCACAACATTCTAACACTGTGAGAGCTTAAGCTCATCATCTGTGAGGGTGGCGATATGGACCAGAGCTAAGTTCTTTTAATTTCCAAGATTGGGTTGATGGCATAGTCTTCTATTCTTCTTAAAAGATAGGTCATAAGACCTTCTTTTAAAATAGGAACTCTCCAAAGGAAAAAAGTCATACACTAAACATATTGATTATGATTAGAAAGGTGGTACAGTATAGGGAAAAGCACACTGACTCAGGAGCTCAACTCTGATGTTTCTTTACCTATATGACCTTGGTCAAGTTATGTAACCTCCCCAGGTCTCAGTTTCCCTGTCTGAAAAAGCTGGATTTGATGGCCTCAGTCCCTTTAGATTCTAGAGCTATGACCTAGTATGTCCCAATATCTATTCAAAGATGTCAAACATGCAGCCTACAACAAACCAAGTGGAGCCTGAACCAAATTAGGATGTAACTGAGAAATGCTTAATGAAATCAATAAAAAACAATGAAACACAGATAATACTGCATTTTACAATTAAGTCAATAGATGTTCGGCAGGGATCCTCACGTATGAATGAGTGACCCCTGTTTCTATTTGGGATTGATACCACTGCTCTATAGTATCTTAATGCAGTCTAGTAAGGAGCAAACTGGATAAATAGTAATTATGATGATAAAAAAAGCTCTGTGGCTATTTGATTTACACATTTGTGCTTTTTATCATTTTAACATGTCTCCAGAAAACTTTCTAGCTTTAGACATGCTGGAGAAGCTAACAAAAGGGCTGCATATAGATATGCAGATAGCACGGAGATGTGAAATACATGTGATGAGTCAAGCCAACCAGCTTTTATTAGGAGTTCACTATGTAAAAAAAAAAAAAAAAAAAAAAAAAAGAGTTCACTACGTCCTAAGTGCATGAGCATAAAAAGAAAGACAAGGCCAAATCCTGTCCCCAAGGAACTCACATTTTAACCGCAAAGCAAAATGCAAACAATTTTGTACATACAAGGTCTACACAGGGCAAAACGGAGGTTAATGGAGACGGAGGTAAAGAAAATGCATGAAAAAAGTTTAAATATAAACTTCAAAGTACATTAGGTCAGTCTGTAGGAAACTCCCTTGGTACATTAATACTGTGACTCATGACAAACTATTTCTATTATATAAAAACAAACAAAACAAAACAAACTATGAGACATTTAACTTTTCAAGTTAGTTAGTGGTCAGGAGTACAGCACATTTTGTTTAAAGATTAGCTGTACTATCTTCGGGGGTTTGGGGGGAAAAACAGCTAAAACTATGAAATACAAGCCTGAAGTGAAGACTGTTTAATTTTAATGCATCAGTAGAAAAACAGGCATTAGGTTGTAATGCCAGATAACTGATTAACATGTACTTTTCCAAATCCTAGGCTGATCTGATTGAGTTGTAAATGTGGAAGATGCTGCCTCTCCTCTCTCTCTCTCTCTCTCTCTCTCTCTCTCTCTCTCTCTCTCTCTCTCTCTCTCTCTCTCTCTCTCTCTCTCTCTCCTTGTGTCTTTAAAGGGTTGAAAACAGAAACAGAACTGACATTCAATAAATTCAGCCTACTAGACTGTTGGGAAAACTGACAGAATAGTTGGAGTAGGGAAGAAATATTTGACCTATGATTTAGGAGCAGTTATGTAGTTGTTTTAAAAAGAAGGGTGATGAAAACTCAGCATTTACTTTGAGGATTTGGGAGTGGTATTTTATCCTCTGTTCAAACTGTGGTTAGTCAAACTTTGTTCTTAAGAGCTCTCTCAGTACTATCGCATTATACACAATGTCACACTCAATATATACACCACCAACTAAGATTTTAATGCTTCTGTTTTTCTTTAGGAAATGAAAAAATAGCAGTATCCAATTTTTTGTATTAAAAGGAAGTAAAGTGGGGAAAAAATTGCTTATTTAACTTGTCACAATCAGTTCATGTTAAGACTTTCCCTGTAAAAATGAAGAGACCATGGCACGGTCAACCCATTAATTTTAACTTGGGAGTCAAACAACACAGATTGTTACACAACTGATCTATCTTCTGACAATGGGCATCTACTATCAGATCTGAGTAGACTGCAATTTGCCTGCTCCATCTAGTTTTGCTTCAGGCTTTCGTGATGACACATTTCAGCACTGTCTTGTCCCGCCAGTAAGTCGATAAACATGGATTAAATGCATCCTGTGTATCAGGAATGTGCTGGGAATACAAAAGAAGGAAAAAAGACAATTCTTACTTTCAAGGAGCTTACAGTCTAACATGGGAGACAACATGTAAATAATTATGTACAAACAAGTTGTTTATCTATCTTTGTATGTGTAGGACACACACAGACACACATACATACACAGAGAAATGAAAGAACAGAGGGAAGTCGCTAGAATTAATGAGTAATTATACGGGTAAAACATAAATTAATTCAACCCAAAAAGCCAGAGATTTGGAGTTGAGTCGGAATGGACAGCTTGTCCAATCTTTCCCATTTTACAGATAAAAAAATGAATGCCCAAAAACCCCTAAAACATGAGTTTGTGTGTGAATCCAGCTGTCTTTCCACTGTACCACAAATGTGCTATGAGATGGAGACACAGAAACAGAACAGTTCATCTTTAGGGAACTCACCCAGGGTGACATACAACATGGATAAAGGTAAACACAAATGACTATCCAGTTATTCCAGGAAGGAGAGAGTGCTGACTGGTGGGACAAGACAGTCTCAAGTAGGAAGAGACACCTGAGATATGCATTGGAGGGAGACAGAGAGTTTAGGAGGTGGAAGTAACAAAAGAATGCATTCCAGACATGTGCAAACTGAAATCTGAAGTTTTCCTTGGCAATTCTATACTATAGTATAATGTCATTCATTTACTCCTATAACTATCACTTATTATGCATCTAATATAACAGAAATGAATTCATTATTTTTGTTTTCAACCATAAAAAAGTATTGCCCATATGCTCTGCAGCTAAAAAGAAATGAAAGTTATTCTTTTGTCTCAGTTTTGCCACCTTAAAAATAGAGGAAATTATATTATCTGGCTTGTTTCTTCAATGCTGATTATGTGACTACTGAGTTATTTTATATGATACGTTGAGGTCCTCAGGTAACAAAAGTATAATTAAAATGGAAATAACTTGTTTTCAAATATGTATTTCAGTCATAAAATGTCAGTTACTGTCCAAAACAAAAGTTCCACGCACAAAAAATCACTAAACTCTACAGCTATCTCAAAAATGTCCCCAGACTCTGGCTATGTTTAGTTAATGTTGAGCTCTAAACTGACCTACAAAGCAATTCTGTATATTACTCCATCCCTCATATCACATTCATACACACACACATGCACACACATGTGCATGAACACATATTACTAGAAATCAGGCTATATCTTCCTGCAGTCCATTTCTGATAGTTATCTTCCACTGTATTTGTTTAAACTAAGAAAAATTGAAAAAAATAAAAGGATGAACCAAAACCAGGTAACAAGAAAATGATCCTCATGAGACTAACAGAATGGTCTAATAACCACACAGTTCAACCACTTAACTATATGGCAGGAATAGAGACAATTCCCTTTCGTAAGAGAATGGCCTGAAGATTATTTCATTAATAATTTGGTATCTACATAATGTTAGAGGAAGACAAAAGGCACAGATGAGCTTTAGTTTATTTAAATTGTTGTTCTTTTATTTTAATATGGAAGACTGATGAAAATCCATGCAATGGGCCTGTGATCTCACTAGCATATATATTCCTTATTATCTACAACCTATATGACTCCTATATAAATGACTCCCTTAATATATGAAATAGATTTTCATTAAACTTTATACACTCCACCTTCGGTTGAACAAATCCAGCATTTACTTAGTGCCTACTCTATCCTTTCCAAATCCCAATGTAAAATGTGAGAAAAATCCTATTGAGAAATACTCAGGGTTTGTTTTTCCTGCCTCTCACAGATACATTTCTTATCTCTGCAGGAAGAGACAGGCAGTGATGCCAAGAGGACATTAGACTGGGTTAGAACAGGAAGGATGCAAAGAGGTGATCCCTATTATACATAATGCAGCTATCTCTGCTCAGCCTTGGCTTCCTTGGCTCAGTTCTATATTCCAGCACATGTCAGGAACATACAGGGGCAACCCCAAGCACCAGAGCCACAGTTTCAGTCATGGTTTTGCTAGTGATTCTCTGTGCACAGCACGTGCACCACTGAAGTGTTTCGGCTTCATTTGATCGTTTGATCAAGACCACACAGGGGAGAGAAGCAGCATTTGAACACAATACCTTTTCTGTGCTATCTGTACTGCATCAATTCCAAACAGAAGAATTTATATTTGTATTTTGTCCTAGAAGAAAGAGGGGCTTTCTGAGCAAAGGAATGATATGGTCAGAATAGCTCAGAAATATCAATTTCTTAGCCAAGTGGAAAAGTAAAGACACTAAAAACCAGGAGACCATTTAGGAGGCTATTACTGAAGAAAGATAATGAGGGTCTGACATAAATAAGCAAATACTTCCTTAATTCTGTTAATGACACTACCATTCTTTCCAATCACCCAAGTTTACAACCTAGGAGCTATACAGTATTGAGGACATTAGGGGCAAGTGCTACCACTCTCACGTCTGAAAAACCTGCATAAAATTTTTTGACCCTCTATTTGCACCAGAGAAGAAGTCTACATTTTGTCTTTTTTCTTTTATGTGGTGTTTACAGTACCTTACTATAAAATCTGGGTCATTACATAATACTACTCATATATTTTATACATTTCTGTGTTTCTAAACTTTTTCTGTGTTGTCTGTGGCTTCTGCAAAACTACCCCCACATTTCCATTTAATTTCTTATGCCAACCTGTGATAGATCAAAATCTCAATGGAGTGGGGGGGATAAGTGTATTTACTAACTCTTCTACATGCAAAAAGTCACTAGATCCCATCTAATCTACTTCCACATTTCTCCCATTTGTCCCCTTTTCTCCACTCACACAACTATTGCAATTTGGGTATCATAAACCCCCTGACTGTATTACTGTGATCACTTCTGAAATTATTATTTTTCTATTATATTAATAATCAATTATTCAATTAGGATTAAGGCTTTTTTCCCCTTTATTTCTTCATTCAGGGACTAGCTGTTGTAGGCCAGTCAGTCAGTCGGTCAGTCAGTCAGTCAGTCAGTCAGTCTCTGAAGGATATTGTTGATAGATGAGATTGCTCTACCATAACCAGGAAACCTTACTTCTCTTAGAATGTAAGCAGAATCTAATCTTGGTGAATTCTAGCCCATGTTCTTGTATCCCTCCATTGGTGACCACTGGGTAACCCAGCTCATGAAGAAGAAAACCAAGGTTAAGTGGTTTGGGTAGAGATGATTCCTTTATCCAGATTGCTGGAAGTGACTTAGTTTCGCGATCAAGCTGTTTTCTCAGCAGGAGGGTCTGAGGGCTTTCAGTCCATCTCCTTATTTGAAAGTCTACCCCCTTATTAATTATTCACCAATCAAGGTTGATTTTTCACCTGCCAAGGGCACACACTTTCCTAAAAGTATACTGGGGCATTCAGTATCTCCAGTCTTTGGTTACCCAGAAAAAACACTGGCTATGAATTTATTGATTATCAGGCCTGCCAAAGAAATTTGGAGAGCCCACAAAAAATGTAGAGGACACTCTTTGTATACATTATATACCTGAAATCCTCTAGTGTGCCTCCCGCAGGTCTGACCTACTTAATTAATAAGTTGATTATTAATTACCCCAAAACTGTCTCTCAAGCTTTTTATTCATCTCCCTTCCTAATTGGTCTCTTTCCCTTCAGCCTCCCTCCTTCCAGGAGAATGCAGGGTACTTGAGAACAGGGACCTCTTCATTTTGACTTTAGCATTCTCAGCATTTTGATCAGTATCTGGTGGGTGCATAATAGGTAAATGCTTACTGAACTGAATGGAATTAAAATATTCAAATTATCCCTTTAGAATTCAAAAGAAATTGATGTTGATTTGGGAGTATTATTTATAATCTCAAAGTTTTCTTAACACTGTGAAAATGACTAATATGGAACTGTTTTCCATGACTGCATGTGTATAATCTATACCTGACTATTTACCATTTCAGGGAGGGAGAGACAGAATCTGGAACTCAAAACTTAATTGAGGAAAAAATAACATATATTAAATTTGGTGGAAAAAAAACATCCATCGTGAGAGGTCACTGCGTTTGGATATTCATTAGTGTACCTTAAGAGCAAGGATTGTCTTGCTGTTTCACTATGCATCTTCAGGGCTTAGCACTATGTTTGGTACAAGAGTAAGCATTTAACAAATGCTCATTCATTCATTCATTCATTCAATCAGCTGCATTCCTAGAAATAAGTTGAGCAATGCAAAAGAGAGCTCTCTTCCTGGAACCACAGGCATTTGTACATTCTAAAGGTACAATAACTGCGGGTCCACTCCCTCATGAAGGAGGTTGCACCATTTATGAATGAATGTCTGAGGGAGGGTCATAAGCACCGAGTTGTAATAATCAGATTTAAAGAGAACAAATGAGTGAATCATGACTTCAGGTGCACAAAAGTCCCAATTGGACACAAAAGTTATATTAGAATTAAAACCAGAGAGGCTGGGAAAGTCACATCCAGGAGCTGAGCTGTTTAAGGAGAAATGTATGACAATGCTCCCATGAAAGAAATTAGGGTTAACAGTAATCAGCTGCTAACAAAAGATCATTTGTCATGTGGAGGAGAGTGACCTCAATGTGATAGGATGCCCTTCATTGAAATTGGAATTTTTATAGGAGGAGAAAAAGTCAAGGCATCATTTTGAGACTGGAGAGCAGACAGAGACATCCCCCAAACTAAGAGCAGGAGCTGGAGAACAAGAGAATCGCAGGGTCTGACATTTTCTCCATTATTAGTGAATCGCATATGCCTATATTTCAAGAAGCCTTTACTTTCAGTAATAGTAGGGTTGTGCTTCAGGTCAAGACAATTGGGACTGAAGACAGAGCTATTTAACACGGGTATTTTTCATTTCACACAAATAATAGAACTGAAGACAAACAACAGCTTCTGACATAACTCTTCTTGTATAAAACAATTAGCTGCACATTAAAATTTTTTAGACGTGACATATAGGAGTAAGACAATTTTTCTCTTTCCTAGAGAAAGATAAAATACATTTTTCCTGGCATATAATAAGAGTTTAAAACTACCTCTTAGCTAATCACTTTGTATTTATTCTGAATAAATGTATTTATGCACTTGTCTTTCCCATGAAAATAGGAGCTCATTGAGAGTGGGGATTATTTTATGTCACTGCACCTAACACAGTGCATGGCCTATATGAGGCATATAATAAATGTTTACTGATTAACTGATTGAACAGAGAGCTTCTCAGGGCAGTGAGAACTAAATATTGATCTCTTACCAGAAAGTTCCTTCTTGGGGAGGCTAGGTGGTGCAGTGCCTTGGAGTCAGGAGGACCTGAGTTCAAATCCAGCCTCAGACCTTTAACATTTACTAGCAGTGTGACCTTAACCCCAACCACCCGGCCTTCCTCCCTCCAAAAAGCAAAACAAAACAAAACAAAACAAGAAAAGTTCCGTCTAGAGTTGAAGAGAGTATTTGGAAGGGCGAGTTAAGCTATGGCACCCTATAATCCAGTAGCTCACTGATGCCAAACAAAACAAACCCCAAAACCAGCTAAGGGCACAGAGGTGGGGAACCAGCAGCCTTGAGGTGGCCTTCTAGGTCCTTGGGTACAGCCTCTTGACTTGATTCACAGTTTTACAGAACAAATCATTTTATTGAGGGGATCTGTTCTGTTAAGTTTGGATTCAGTCAAAGGGCTGCACTTGAAGACCTAGGGGGCCACCTCGAGGTTGCTGGTTCCCTACCCTTGGTGAAGGATTTATTTGGGCTAAGGAAAGACAGAGAATGGAATTTTCAAAGCTTAAGGCACATGTATCCAACTTTATAAAAAGATTTTATCAGGTAACAAAATAGAACTTTCAAAGCTGGAAGACCCAATTCACTTACTGTATTTATTTAACAAAACCTGTCAAATGCCACCTTTTAGTAACATTTTGGGGATTCTATGGGAGGGCATATAATACAGAAAGCACACTGAGTTAGAAGTCGACAGGATTTCCTTATAGTTCAAAGTGACAGCTTTGGGCATAACATACTTATAAAAAAACAAGGGAACTAGGTGATCCTAGGTGACCGTAGGATCATAGGGTCATGGATATAGAGCTGGAAGGGTATTCAAAAGCCAATAAGTCAACTCCCCATCCCCCTCATTTGCTGAATGAGATGCTGAGGCCCAGGGAGATCAAGTGACTTTGACCAAGGTCAGACCGGCAGTAAATGTCAGAGGTGAGATCTGATACCCTGCCCTCTAAATACAGAACCTGTTCCAGTTGTGGCATTCCATATACTCTGAAAATAGCCCCAGAAAAACACGTGAATGTGAAGTCACTCACCTGATAATAAATCAAACCTTTAATTTATAATGAAATAAGAAGCATATTAGTAAAAAAAAAAGTAAGTCTAGTTATTTTAAATGAATGTTAGTGTTAGTATACACATTTTTTTTTTTACATGCAAAGTTACTGGTACTGACCCTGGTATTTACACAATTTTGGAATTTACGTGATTTCATTCGACCACCAGGTGGCTCTCATGTTTTCTTAGATGAAAAGTAATATCTGTATTAGCCTACTGTCAAAAGCAGGCCAGCCTAACCATGCATCAAATTCTAACAAACACACTTTTTCCTTCCCTAGGGAATTTTGCTAGAAGGCTGTGGAGGGACTCTTTAGACATACCAATGGTGCAATCCCTAATGTCTACATCCCTCCAAAGAGAATGGAGTAATAACAATAAAGCTGACCACTTTACATTTCTTTATCAGAACCCATAAAGAAAACTGAAGAATTAATTGATTCGAATTACAAGGAGCAGTAATTGCCTACCTTCACAGAAGGAGCAACCCGAAACCTTACATTGTTTAATTTTCATATTTAAATTCAGATTCATTGAAAATGGTTTCTAAAAGGAGTTTAATTACAAAGGATACAAAATCAGTCTGGAGTTGTCAGTTTTAGCATCGAAATTTTCCCCACAAGTAGATTACCCTCCATTGACCTCTAAACTAGGCTCATTTTTTTTCTTACTAATATACTTTTAATTTCATTCTAAATTAAAGGTTTGATTTATTAACATGTAAGTGATTTCACATTCACACATGTAGATGGAGCTATTTTCAGCATGCACAGAATGCCACAGCTGGGATAAGTTCGGCTTTTAGAGGACGTGGTATCAAATCCCACCTCTGACATTGACTGTAGACATTTAGAAGATCAGAAGTAGAGAACTGCCTTGGATGCATAGGAGAGTTAAGTGACTTATTCTGGATAATACAGCTAATTAGGAGCAACCAGAGTTGGAATCCAGATCTCCCTGACTTTAAGTTGAGAACTATATGCACTATGTACTTTGTCTCTAATCATAACAAAAAAGAATACACTTAGTATACTGCCAATGGCACCATTCTAGAATATATTCCAACTCTAATTGTCCTATGATTTCTTTGCATACAAATCAAACACTCCCCAAATAAAACAATATATATAGTTAAGATAATACATTTTTTTCTTCCAAGAACTTTAAAAAAAAAACCTGAATGCCACTTTACCTTGATTATAGAGCCATGTGTATAGTAAAAATACACACACGCACGCACATGTTTATCATGTTCTGGAATCTGAACAAACTTGCGAGATACAAGACCTTTATTTAAACTGAGTAACTGCCATTAAGCATGTCCCAATATTATTTTTTATTTTCTTTCTTTTTAAAAAACAAAAACAAAACCCTTTTTTTCAAGTGCTAAGCATTAGGCTGCCTGTTTGGTTTAAGAGACATTTCTCATATAAGATCACAATCTGAATTAAGCAATGGGGTTTAAAGAGAATCATAGGAGGAAAATGTACTAAAATATTCATGCCATTAGCTATGATTAGGTTTATGAGCAAACTTTTATACTGAATTTAGACTAGGAGTTGACTGAAAGTATTGTTTGCTAACTGATAAGAAGCTACCTATGCCTTCATGGATAAAATATGATACATCTATTAAAATGCGCTCTCCATATGAGATATTGCATTCTTGGTAAAGAATCTTGTCACCACTTAAGATACTCATAATAGTGAGACAAAGGAACCAGTGGATTAGTGGTGGCTTTTGATTGATTTTCTCATATGCATATTACACAGAAAATATGTACTTGAATCTTCTAACAGATTATATTTCAAAATGATTCACTGCCAGGACAAGGCTATATTCATTCACTTGACTAAGGATTGACTGAGTGTCTGGCCCAGTGCCAGACACTGTGGGTATTATAAAGATGGTCCCAACCTTGAAGGAGGGCAGCTATGTGACACACTGGATAAAGTGCTGTGTCTTGAGTCAGGAAGACTTATCTTCATAAGCTCAAATCCAGCCTCAGACACTTAATCCTGTTTGCCTCAGTTTCCTCAGCTGCAAAAAAAAAATGAGCTAGAGAAGGAAATGGCAAAACACTCCAGTATCTTTGCCAAGAAAACCCCAAATGAGGTCACAGAGTCACACATGACTAAAAAGTGACTGAACAACTGAACCTCAAAGGAGTTGGAAATCATGTAGGGAATACATGATGCACAAACGTGCATAATAAGAAACAGAATGGAGGAATATGCAAAAGAACAAACCAAGTGTTGGGCGATCATTCTGGACTTGGGTGAAGGGATCAGGGAAGTGTGTGGAAGAGCAGGCATTTAATACTGGGACTTGAAAGACAGAAAGTATATCCGCAGTGGAGTTGAGATTTTGGGGTATTGGCACTCCTATGTAGGGAGACTGGCATTAAAGAAGGTAGCAATAAATAAGGTATTTTCAGGGAAAAGCAAATAAAATCATCTGCACAAAGAATCATGGTGAAGATCTTACTTTCTAGGAGGAATCTTTTTAGCAGTAGAAGTCAGCATAGGAGATTGTCCATGACAGTAGCAAAGTGATCTTTGATAAGTATCCATCTCTTTGTTTTATGTATCACTTGATATTAGTAATTCAAGGGTGTAAAAAAAGTTATCTCTGTTATCACAGTGGGAAGGACATCAAATAGACCCACAACCAAACCTTGCTAGAATGCCATTTATTATAAAGCAGCCTTTGGTTTAAGATGATCTTTCTTGGAAACTGTCCAGAGTATCTTGTTTCTGAAATATCAAAAGAATCCAAATTATGAAATTCCAGAATACCAAAAGAATGAGGCAAACATAGTTATGAGGTACGGCCTGTCACGATGCACAAAGAGAGTCAATGGTACAATGAGCACTCGGCTTATTTATTGTTTAAAATACAAGAATCATACAAAATGATCTGAATGCACAAGTCTAATGAAATGCTTCCTCTAAACTCAATTATATAATCAACTTAGAAATAAAGTAAAAAACATGCCTCCATCTATTTTATGCTGATCATTAGCAAGGACAATTTTACACCAGAGGTTTATTTTATTAAAGAGCACTGAATGATATTAGTTAGCTATGTCATACTTAAGACTTACAGAAATTATTGAAAGACTTTTATGATTGGCACAGGGAATATAAATAATAAGATCAAGTGGAACCTATTGGCAAGTTTCTCCTTGATTTTTCTTTTCTTTCTTTTTTTTTTTTTTGGTAGGAGTGAAATGAAATGTCTATTTTCAATCACCAAAAGACTTGTGTTTTCTTCTCCTGTGAAGAAGCAGATCATAGGTCACCTTGGGGGACCTTGTATTTAAATTTAGAAAAATGATGTAGCTGAAGATAAAACATCTGCCTGCCTCTGCTCTTTTACACAGGTACTTATCTTCAAATTTGCTTACTTTGCCTTTGGGGAACATGGCAGAAAGGAGTTATAAGAAAATCATTGGCTAGTCTCAGACTGTCATAGATGAGAAAAATGAGAACCAAAGAGGATAAGTAATTTGCCCAAAGCCCAGTTTCTTAGGGCAGAAGTTAAGCCTAGAACTTAAGCATCTTAACTCCTGATCTAATACTCTTTGTTTAATAAAAAATTGTATTGGTACTTTTTTATTTCAACACTAGAGCAGTTTCCAAATATTCTGCCTCCTCCTTAGAATACTTCCTTATAACAAAGAAACAATTAAGAAAAACCATATGACCCAGAAATTGTGTTTGACAATGTCTGCAATATTCTGTATGTGTAGTCTATGACTTCTTCTAAACTGAGGGGTGAGAAGTGGCTTTTATCATTGTAAGATATTGTAACATGGAGAAAAGAAAGCCGAACTTAGTTCATATCCTGACTTTACTACTCATACCAGTGTGATGCTGTGCACAGCATTTAACATCCCTGGGTCTTAGTTTCTTCCTCTATAAAATGAGAGGATTGGATTAGAATGGAGGTTCCTTTTTCATATTTTGTGAACTCCTTTCAGGTTTCTAATCATTGTCTAAGGAATTTGCGTTAAAAATTATTTAATGGAGTTTTAATTAGTAAATGATTGTAAATAATACTGTGAATAGTATACTAAATTACTCTGGGGGTTCACAACACACTGTTTTTGGATGAAGGGTTCAAAGAACAAAATATGTCGAGAAGCACTGGATGACATGATCTCTAATACCTCTTTGTGTGAGTTCTAAATCTGGTCCTTTGATCACCTGTCTCCTAAAATCAAATAAAAAAAATTACTAAAAAATATGCTGCCTCTCATTAACAACAAGCAAAAACAACAAATCCCAATCTACCTGTCATCTGAAAGTGGGATGTTAGCTCATATATACCTGAATGCTGGTGGCTCAGTAAACAGAACACTGGGCTTGGAGTCAGGAAGACTTGAGTTCAAATCCAGCCTCAGATTTGGTCACACTACCTATGTGCGTGACCCTGGGCATGTCACTGGACCTCTGATTGCCCGATGAAATGAATCTACTGGAGAAGGAATGCCAAACCAGCTCACTATTTTGCCAAGAAAACCCCAAAGGGGATCACAAAGGGTTAGACACAACTGAGCAACAAAAAAATAATAATATTTGAATTAAAACATTGAAACTACCTCATAAGATGCTGGTCTATATCATGATTTAGCCACTGTTACCTAATCATCCTGGAGAAGATAGGCAATAAACTTGATTCTTTCTAACATCATATTTGAATGGAATCAGAGTCAGGATACCCAAGCTTGATTTCTGGTTCTGGCATTCGTTAGTTAGCTCTGTGATCCTGAGCAAGTAACTAAAACTCTCTGAATTTCAGTTTTCTCATCTTGAAAAAGGGGATACAATTATTTGCTCCACTTACTTCACTGGACTGTTGTAAGAAAAGGACTCTGTAACCCTTACAGAATTATTTGGGGTTAGGGGCCAGGTCCTATAATTTTATTGGAGCAGGAAGCTCCTGATGAGAAACTTCTTTTATTAATGCAAATGAGCACTTTATTTGAAACACAGATTCTTAGAGGGTGGATTGAGGCACTAGGTGTGAGCCATCATTATTATTCTAACGGCATCTTACACTGATCGGTTCATTACTGAACTATTGGCCAGTCATTGTTCATTATTAATAACTATCTAAGTGATGAGGTGCAGGCTCTAGGAGCCCCCTTGAGCTCTCTTTGAATCTTTGAGGTACAGGCACTGGGACCCCAACTTTAACTCTCCTTGAAGTACATCTTCCCAGGAAAGGCATTTGCCTGAGGTCATGGTCCTTAAGTTGTGGCTCTGCCCAAATCTTTAGGCCTCTTTTGTTCCAATAGTTTCCCACCCTTGAACTGGCCTGGCCCACTGTTCTCTATGGTCTCCAGGTAGCCTTCAGCAACTTCCCCCCCTTAATCACTCATTACTGAGTCCAACCCCATCTGATTCCTCCTGAAGACCCTCTCCAAACTCCTCCTCTAGACCACCCCTAGATTCCTCCCACAACCTTTTTGTGTATATAATCCCATCTCCCCTCCTTGTGGTGTGAGAGCACCACAGACTGCCCTAGCACAGACTTATAATGGACTGCTTGCCCAATGCAAGCCTCACTGATACCTAGGCTCCTTAAGAGTCTGCTCGATATGGTGAACTTTCAATAAACTTTGTTTTTCTTTGGCTGAGAAGACTTGAGTCGAATTCTTTCAGCAGGACCTGGCATGTTGGTATTTTGGGGTCTCAAGCAACACTAACTCTCTTTGTGGGTACCCTCTTCATAATAATAATATCCTAGGCAGTTAAATCAAATAGGCTTGGAATCAGAAAGACTCATCTTCATGAGTTCAAATCCAGCCTCAGACACTGACTAGTTGGATCACCGTGGGCAAGCCACTTAACCCTATTTACCTCAATTTCCTCATCTGTATAACGAGCTGAAGAAGGAAATAGCAAACCATGCCAGTCTCTTTGCCAAGAAAATGTCAATGGAGTCACAGAGAGTCAGATGCAACAAAACAATTGAATAAAAACAACAATCCACAATATGAATTTACATTGCATCCTGATATATATATATATATATATAGCCTTACTTGATCCTTAGAACAACCCTTGGAGACAGGCAAGTAAATGTGAGATGTTTGAAAGAGGTTGGAAAGTTGTTCTTTTTCCCATTCTGTAGATGAGGAAATAATTTCTGTGAGGCTCATTCCTAAAAGATGTTCAGTGGTAAAGCTGGGGATTGAACTGGGATCTTCCCATTCCTAGGTGAGTGCTCTTTTTAAGGAGAACTCCAGGGGACAGTATCAATTACTCGGCTCAGTTCATCAACCAGAAAATTTCATTTGGCTCTATTATGATACCTTGGCTTTTTTGCCCCTGAGAATTTCCCCAAGTTTCTAATATTATAGTACTCATAGAGCCAAATATGTAAGAGTTTCTGAATGTAGAACAGGAGCTCAATAAATGTACACTGGATTTAAGTGCAGTTCTAGCATATAAAACATTTACGTTCTAAAGGGCATGGAGTGATGCCTACCTTTCTTAGCTAGACAGGTGAAACTCTGCACTAGGAGTAAAAGCAGAGATGTTTTAGGGAAAAAAAAATAACCCAGCAACCTATTTTCACAGATAAGGAGCAAGCAGTTTAGAAAAGAAAGCTCATAAAATCAACAGACTTTAATGGAAATTGAATTTCATTAAATATAGTCTGAGTCATAATTCTAAAGGCCAGGTACCTCGTAGAGAAAATGAAACCCAAAAACATAACTTTTGCTTATGCAGTCAATTAACATTTATTGAGTTCTTTCAGGTCACTACAAGGCTTACTGAGTTAGCAACTTAAACTCCTGATGACCCAGCTTATTGCATTCCTGATTAGTTATATGTCCAGGACTTTACTTTTCAGGGAATAAAAGAGACCAACTGAATTCTTAATTAGGATGGTATTCTGTAATTGTTTCAAATGTCTCACATTCCATACAGCTGCAGGTTTATTTATTTGCAAAGGCTTAACTTTTTTTTTTTAAGGTACAGAATCTTAACTCATTTCTGGTCATTATTTTCCTTAACACTTGAGATGGCCCATAACTTTTCAGCAATGCAAGTGACATAATATGTTTTTTGGAAATCTTTTTTTACTTCATTAGGTGGACTCTACAATAATTCAGTTAAAAAAAAGAGTCTTCTGGAGAGAACTGTGGTAGAATAGTCTCTAAAGTGAAGGAGCTTATAACCCAGTTTAGGACACATGACATTCATACAAATAATTAGGGAGCTGAACCTCAAGTTAGGAAGATCTGTGTTTAGAACTAGCTTCAAGAAACTTCCTAACTATGTGACAGGTTTGTCTCTGTGCCTCAGTTTCCTGATCTGTAAAATGGGGATTATAATAGCATTCATGTCACAGGGTTGTTGTGAGGCTAAAATGAGATAACATCACTTGTAAAGCATTTTGCAAACCTTAATGTTCTACATATGAAGTCTAGCTATTATTATTAATACTCAAAAAAATAAGGAAACAATAAAAGGGGGCATATTTTAAACATTGACAAATGCTGCTGGGTTTTTTTTTCATATTTAAATGTTTCCCTTAGTTTCTGGCTTTTTTGTTTTTTGTTTTTATAATATTTGTTTTAATAACAAAATAAAAATGTAAAAAATGCTAGAAATACATTGCTAATCTAAATTTGATGCAGTCAGTCTATTAAAATTATCCCCTCTGTGCCACTGTGACAGAATGATCACGTTGTAGTTGAATATTTCATAAACTCATAAATGTTTCATCAATTACAATTGTAGAATATTTTATAAATATATATAGGAGTTCAAAAGGGAGAGAAATTACTCTGGGAGAGGGTGTTCTGGGGAAGCTTCTCAAAGGTGGGACTTAAACTGGGCCTTGAAGGTCAGGTAGGAATTAATTCCTTGCCAAGGATGGGACAGCTAGGGGGTACAGCAAACAGAGTGCTGGGCCATCCTGGAGTCAGGAAGACATGAGATCAAATCCAGCCTCAGACATTTGCTAGCTGTGTGACCCTGGGCAAGTCATTTAATCCTGATTGTGTCAGTTCCCTGATCCTTAAATGAGATAAGGAGTCTATTTGACTGAAAAAAGTACTACAGGACAACAAAAGGATAGGGCATTAGCATTCCATGAATTGTAAACAGACTGAACAAAGGCAAAGATGTAGGAATTAGTGAGAGTGATTCAGGGAAAAGTGAATGGAGCAAATTGGTCAGAAGATCCTTTATAGGGACTAAGAGAAAACAACAGCATGTTGTGATAAGAATGGGGAGGGTCTTGAATGTAACAGTAAGTTGGGACTTTACCTTCTATGTACCTGAAGTCTGTACTTCACACAGATATAGAACAAGGTGAGTGCACTACTCAATCAAAGACAGACCACAATCGAGAGTATCATAATCACTCTTAGACACTACATTTTTGGGAAAATTCTGATTATTTTGGGTCCAAAGGAGAATCATTGGAATAGTGATGGGCTTTAGATCATACCAAGTTAAGTAGAAAGGCATTTATTAAGCCCTTTCCTACCGTAAGGCTCTACAATGCTAACACAGACTGTTTTCGTCTATGTTTCTATTGGACGGCTTTCCCAGTATACACATGGTTGTCTTTGGACATCTGGCAAGGTTAGACTTTCCTAATCCTCCTTTCTTGCCCCCTGAAGATCAATCATAACTTAAGTCATTTTTATGGAGAAAGATAAAAATAATTAGGAAAAAGTTTATTTGGCCAGCGACATTAATCAAGAATATTGTCTTTACAAAGCCCAGAGTTTGTGTAATTACCTGCTCCCTTCTCAGAGAAGTTATAATCAATACATTAAATATTTGATTGCCCCAGCTGATGATATAAAATAATGACCATCTGTCCCACTCTTGGAGTCATTTATAGGTTTTTATGCTAGAAGATTCAACGTTTTATGATAGTTCAAATGTGAGTATTTATTTTTCTTTAAAATATATATGAGATTGCCCAAAGGACATCTCAGAGTTATTACAGGTCTCCACATTGAGAAGAGGTATCTACATGGACATGTTTAAAAAAGCAAAAACACCTCCAATTCTCAAGTAGGTAATTTACATATCGGGTAGGAGTCATGCACAAGAACTAGAAATACTCAGTGGGTTGTTTTATTTAACATTCAAATTCTCATATATATATATATAAATATATATATGTATATATAAAATCAAAGATCTCTTGTTTTATGTATATGGAGAGAGAGACAGAGACAGAGAGAGAAAGAGAAATTCCACTTTTACTATGCAATATATCTCATAGAAACTATACTGTATCTTGGATCCTTGTAGGCACACGGTGTGACTGTGTGTGCAGTGCTATAGATTTCTGAAATGTAACCTCTGGAAGGGACCTTGGGCATTATCTGGTCCAGACACCTCGTTTTATAGATGGAGATGCCTATACCCAAAGAGGTGGCCAAGGTCACACTACTAGTTAGTTGTAGAGACGGGTCTTCCAGTTCACAGAGTTGTGCCATTTCCCCTAAATGATAAAAATATTCCAATAAATCGGGGTGGATAAGAGGATGGTGTCAGCAAAAAATGGAAGTACAGGGCATGCAGAACGAAAAGCACAGAGGAATATAGTGAATGATGGCCTATATGGGAAAACCTCTGTATGTATAAAAATATAAAAGGATATAGTAGAAAGAATAGTGGATTGGGGGGGGGGCGGAGCCAAGATGGCGGTGCAGAAGCAGCAAAGCACCACAGCTCCCACACAAACACGCTAAAAAACTCATAAAATGGGACTCTAAACAGATTTTCAAGCTCCAAAACTCTCCACAAGACAGAAAGCACATCTGTTGCTACAGGCAGCGCAGCAGACGGGGCTCTTCACAGCAGTCTGGGAGCCGTGACCGAAACCCAGCCTGCTCAGTCCCTGGGGCATTGGGCGGGGAGCCGTGTCTATAGGGGAGCAGATCGGCTGCACTGGAGGCACAATTACCACATCTATCAGGCCAGAAGACAAAAAGGCTAAGAGAAAGGTCAGTGGATTTTGCTAACTGGGGAGGAGAAAAGTGGGTCGGGCCAAACTGCTCC
>CM053600.1:114384156-114407677 GCA_028646575.1 Pseudocheirus occidentalis | reverse complement strand
ACAGAATAAGGGGGGGGCAGGATAGGAAGGAAGGACATATGATCAGACTGTTATAATATGTCCACTGTGAAGATGTCCTGTGTAATTACACATGCACAGCCTGTATTGAATTGCTTGTCCTTCCAGTGGGGGTGGGTCACAAGGGAGGAACCAAAACAATTTAGAATTTAAAGCTCTGCAATACATGCAACTAGGAATTAAGATATACAGTGGCCTACCAAAAAGTTAGAGGGGTGTTGGAGGAGGGCACAAAAGAGACCAGATTGGGGGAGGGGCTTTACAGTGGGATTGCTGGTTTGGGGTTGGGCACTGGGGAAAGATGGGGAGAAAATTTGTAACTCAAAAATCTCATGGAAATGAATGATGTAAACAAGAAAACAAATTTTAAAAATTTATAAAAAAAGGTACTATCGGGAGAGACATTAATAAAAAAAGTACTTTAAAAATCAAATATGAGAAATTGAGGAAAAATTGGGGGGGAAGCAATACAAGAAAAGCAAGAAAATTATGAAGAGAATATCAATCAATTAGAAAAATATCCAAAAACTTAAGGAAGAAAATAATTCCTTAAAAACTAGAATTGAGCAAGGGGAAGCTAATGACATTACAAGACACTAAGAAATAATAAAACACAAAGGGAAGAAAAAACCAGAAGAGAATATGAAACATCTCCTAGAAAAACATCCAATCTAAAAAACAGATCAAGGAGAGACAATATAAGAATCATTGGACTGATGGGATAATGAGACCTGGACCCCTACAAGGAAAAGACTGTCTTTGAAATCAAAGCAGTCTCTGAATTTTCCCATACATTTCAGCAGTCCAGATCACTGGAGCCTCTGACCAAGGCAACTGGCCCAGCCCAGCCCAGCCCAGCCCAGCCTATCCCATCTAGGTCACCTAATTAGTTTACTTGACTTTCACTGTCATTCTTGGCCCACCCCAGGCTATTTACCACTCTCAAATCCCATCCAGATCCTTTTACTGTCCCAGTTTTTATATATAAGTATCACTTTTACCCCCATCAAGGTACAGATTCACTAGGAATCTCACCCACCCCTATTGATATTACAATAAACGTGCCACTTTGACTGGAAGAAGGTTCTCAAAAACCCCAAATTGCACTGCCAGGGTTCCAGGAAACCCCAACCCACATTGTCAGAGTTCCCAGCAATACCAAACTGCATCAGGACTATCTGAAAGTTATGGCAAAAAAGAGTATAGATACAGAATTATAAGAAACGATTAAGGAAACTTTTCCTGAAATTCCAAAATGAGAGGGTAAAATAGAAATAGAAAACAAAACCATCAATCACCACCTGAAAGAGATCCCAAGATGAAAACTCACAGCAACAGCATCCAGGTTAAGAAGAAAACACTAAAAGCAACAGGAACAACCACAAAAACACCAATTTAAATACTGTGGAGTTGGAGTGAGGGTAACACAGGATTTAGCAGTTTTTACATTAAGACTGAAGGACTTGGAACATTAGATGTCAAAGAACAAAGACACTGGGTTTGTAGCCAATAATAACTTACCCAGCAAAGCTGAGTAGAATCTTAAATTCAACAACAACAACGACAACAACAACAGGACATTTAATGAACTGAAAGACTGTCAGGTATTTGTGACAAAAAGATCAGAACTTAATGGGGAAAAAAATGCCATATAAGATCCAGGAGAAAAATAAAGTAACCATTGAAGACAAATTATAAGATACATAAGGTAAAAGTGTTTACTTCTTATAAGGGAAAATGTTATCTGTGCTTTCAAGAACATTTTCATTACTTGGGTAGTTTGAAAGAACATATATAGATAGAAAGCTTGGGATTGAGTTGATTATGATGTGATGATTCTAAAAAAATAAAATTGGGTAGCACATGGTAGAATGGAGCAATTACCTCATGCAAATGAGGTGTCAATGGAATAACTATTATAGTGGAAGCAGGTGGGAGTGGAGAGTTGGTAGTGCTTGAACTTTTTTCTCATTGGAACTGGGTTAAAGAGGGAATAATATACGTCTAGAAGGGTATAAGAGTCTTCTAAATTTATGAAGAAATAGGAGGATGAAGAGAGGGCATAAGGGAGGGACTTTTAGAAGGGTATGTAGATCAAGAAGTAGCAGGGTGGGGGAGAGGATAAGGGGTGATTCCTTAAAAGAGTATAGATTATAGAGGTGGTGGTTAGAAGTACAGTAGACATGTGAGGGGGAAGAGGGTAAAAAGAGAGGTAAGTAGGATAATAATTAGGAAAAATAGGATGGAGGGAAATACATAGTAGTATAACTTTGGATGTAAATGGAATGAACTCATAAAACAGAAATGGATAGCAGAATGCATCAAAAACCAGAATCTGACAATATTTTGTTTACGAAGAAACATTTTTAAATGAGACATACACATAGAGTTAAAATAAAGGACTAGAGTAGAATTTATTATTTGTTATACTTCAGCTGAGGTTAAAAAAAAAGCTGCAGTAGCAATCATGATCCTAGACAAAGCTGAAGCTAAAATAGATTTAAAAGAGGTAAAAAGAGAAACTACATTATGATAAAATGTACCATAGAAAATGAAACAACATCAATACTAAACTGACATGCACCAAATGCTATAGCACCTAAATTTTTTTCTTTTTTTTTTTTGAGCACCTAAATTTTTAAAGGAAAAATTAAATAAACTGAGGTGGAAATAAGATAGTAATACTATAATAGTAAAATCTAACCAAAACATAAATGAGAAAGAGGATAAGGAGGTGAATAGAATCTTAGATAAACTAGATATGATAGATGCCTGGAGAGA
Source organism: Pseudocheirus occidentalis (assembly GCA_028646575.1). NCBI lineage: Eukaryota > Metazoa > Chordata > Mammalia > Diprotodontia > Pseudocheiridae > Pseudocheirus > Pseudocheirus occidentalis. The sequence goes on along the minus strand of CM053600.1, from coordinate 114,404,878 downwards.
ACCGAATAGAAATAGAACACCTTTTTTCTCAAGGGTACATGGTACCTTTACCAAAAACTGACCACACACTAGAGCATAAAAATTTTATAGTTAAATGCAGAAAAGTAGAAATGTTAAATGCATCCTTTTCAGATCATAATACAATAAAAATTATATTCAACAAGGACCATGAAAAGATAGATTAAAAACTAATTGGAGACTGGTAGCACCAATACAATAGTTACCATGCCCACAATCACGATAAAGACTGTGACTCTAAATACTGAATGGTGTTCAATAGTAAAATACACCAACTTCTCCAGGTAGAGGACAGAACTGAAACATTTATTTAGACACCAGAAAACCGAATCCCAAAACCAGTAAGCTGATTCCATCATAGTACCAAAGATATTCAGAAGCCATAATAACACTGAGAGCCACAGCATTCTTCAGCCTTCCTACAAACCAATAAAAGATCAATATCTACTCAGGAGCCTGCCTCCTTGCCTGAGCATCCTCTATTCCCCACTGTTTTGTTACTCTGACTACAAACTTCCTGTGGGCTCTGCTTCCCTTTAGCAAACTCCTCCCACAAAAGGTTCCATGTGACTATATTTAGCCTATTACGGATAGAGTTTATCTTCCCAGCAGGAAGCTTCCTGTGGGTTCTGCTCCACCCTTCAGCAAATTCCCTCCATCATAGGCTCCATGTGATTACATTCAGCCTATTAGGGGACAGAGTTTACTTTCAAAGCAGGGGAGGTCTTCAAACTGCCCTCTAGGTCTATTAAGGGGCAGGGAAGATCTTCAAATTTCCATTCCCATTACAAGACTAAATAACCTAATTTTAAAGAATGAGTGGGTTAAAGAACAAATGATATAAACAATAATTTCATGAAAGAGAATGACAATATGAGACAACATATCAAAACTTATGGGATACAGTAAAAGCAGCAGAGGAAAATTTGTATCTCTGTTTATATCAACAAAATAGAGGAAGAGCAGACCAATGAATTTGACATGCAATTAAAAAAAAGCAACTAGAAAAATAACAAATTACCCTCCCCCACCAATTAAATATCAAATTGGAAATCTTTAAAATTAAAGGTAAAATTATAAAAACTGAGTATTAGGGAATCACTGAATTAATAAATAAAACTAGGAGTTAGTTTTATGAAAATATCCAATAAAATAGATAAACCATTGGTTAAAATGAATTGAAAGAAGAAAACCAAATTGCTAGTATTAAAAATGAAAAGGTGAATATACTACTAATGAAGTAACTAAATGAAGTTAAAGAAATTATAAGGAGTTATTTTGCCCAATTATGCGTCAACAAATTTAACAATTTAAATGAAATATAAGAATATTTACAAAGATATAAACTGCCTAAATTAACAGAGAAAAATAGAATGCTTAAATAAATCTATTATAGGAAAAGAAATTACATAGGCCATAAATAAGCTTTCCAAGAAAAAATAATCAGTACCAGATGAATTTACTGGTGATAATTCACAAATTCAAATATTAAATAAATTATCTGGAATAATAAGCAAAGAAGGAATCCTACTGAACTGCTTTTATGAAACAAATATGGTACTGATACCTAAACCAGGGAGAGCAAAAAGAGAGAAAGAAAATAATAGGCCAATTTCATTAATGAAGATGGATGCCAAAATCCTAAATAAAATACTAGTTAGGAGACTACAACAATATATTACAAAAATTATACATTGTGAACCAAGTAGTATTGATACCAGGAATACAGGGATAGTTTAATATATGAAAACTATTAATATAATTGATTGTATCAATAACAAAAGTAATGAAAATCATATGATTATATCAATACGGAAATTTTTTTTTGATAAAATACAATACTCATTCATTCCTATTAAAAAACACTTGGGGTAGGTAGGTGGCACATTGGATAGAGCATTTCATATGACTATTGAATAGCCTTGGAGTGAGGAGGATCTGAGTTCAAATCTATCCTCAGATGTTTCACACTTAGAAGCTGTGTGACTATGTCACTTAACTCCAACTGCCTTCCAAAAAACAAAATAAAAACCAAAAAACCCAAACAAACATAAAAACACTTCAAAGTACATATATAAAGGGATTCTTCCCTACAATGATAAGAAGAATCTACTTAAAACCAGTAGCAAGCATTATTTGTAATGGGGTAAGCTGGAAACCTTCCCAATATGATCAGACGAAACATGGATACCCATTGTCATCAGTACTTTTTTCAGTAGTGTTTGAGAAATGCTAGCAATAGCAATAAGAGAAGAAAAAGAAATTGAAAGAACCAGAACAGGCAATGAGATAATAAAACTATAACTACCTCTTTTTGTAGACAATATGATGATGTACTCGGAAAATTCTAAAGATTCGACTAAAAAGTTAATGGAAATAACGATTTTAGGAAAGTAGCAGGATATAAAATAAACCCACGTAAAGTCTCCAGCCTTTCTATGTATCACCCATGCAAGAAGAGATAGTAAAAGATATCTCATTTAAAATAACTATAGCTGATCTAAAATATCTGGGAGTATACTGACCAGAAACAAACCCAGGAACCAAAAAAGAAAAACCCTAGGAACCCACGGACATAATTATATAACACTTTTTATACAAATACACTCAGATTTAAATAACTGAGAAATGTTATTTTTTCATGTGTAAGCAAAGGCAATACCACAAAAATGATAATTTAGCATAAACAAATTTATTTATTCAATGCCATCCCAATGAAATTATAAAAAAAATTATTTTACTGAGCTAGAAAAAGAATTCATTTGGAAGAACAAAAGGTCAATAATATCAAAAAGACTAATGAAAAAAATGTAAAGAAAAGAGGTTTAGTAGTACCAGATCTTAAACTATACTATAAATCAGTCACTATCGAAAGTACCTGGTACAAGAACCGAGTCAAATTTATAAAAATATAAGTCATTCCCCAGTTAATAAATGGTCAAAGGACATGAACAGGCAGTTTTCAGAGAGAGAAATCAAAGCTATTCAATAGTCATATGAAATGCTCTAAATCACTACTGATTGAATGAATGTGAATTAAAACAGCTTTGAGATATCTTAAACCTGTCAGATTGGCTAAAATGATAGAAAGGAAAGCAACAAATATTGAAAGGAATGTGGGAAAAAATGAGACACTAATTCACTGTTGATGGAACTGTGAACTGATCCAACCATTTTGGAGAGAAAACTGAAATTATGCTGAAAGAATTAAACTATGTATACCCTTGGACCCAGTAATACCATTATTAGGTCTGTTTCCCAAGATGATCAGTGAAAAAAGAAAAGAATCTATCTGTTCTAAAATATTTATAGCAGTTCTCTTTGTGGTATCAAAGAACTAGAAATCAAGGAAATGCCTGTCATTTGGGGAATGGCTAAGAAGTTGTGATATGATAATTGTGATGGAACTCTACAATGCTTTAAGAAACAATGAGCTTGTTGATTTTAGAAAAAACATGTAAAGACTTGCACAAAATAATGAAGAGCAGAACCAAGAGAACATTGTACACAGTAACAGCAATATTGTTCTAAGAACAGTTTTGGATGACTAAATAATTCTGAATATTATAAATACTCAAATAAACTCTAAAGGATCTATGAAGGAAGATGCTATTCACATCCAGAGAAAGAACTGACAAATGGAAGTATGTAGAGGAGGGCTTTATATATTACATATAATTTAATCACATTGTTATATAAAATATAATAAGATGTATTATATATCAATTATATAATATATCCTATAATAAAAGAAGTAGAAGGAAGCACAGAAAAGCAAGGTAGTTTTGAAAGTGATGTATGGTATTTATTATATAGTTTATAAAAATAATTCATGGTTTTGTATAATTTCTCTTTTTATACTGATGCTATGTATAAAGGGAATTTTTCCCCTTTATTTCAAGTTCAAAATAAATTTAAAAACATTAAAAAAAGAAAGTTCACAAAGGAAAAAAATTTACAAAAGACAAAGATGTTAAGAAAAGAAGCAGAATATATCCTTTGTAGTTTTTCAGTAGAATGTTGCTGTCTTTAAGAATTCTTAATTATTTGCATGTTTAAGAATCACCTATGTTGTCCAACCATAATGTAGGGATGCGTTCAGTTACTTCAAGGGATACTCTAAAATTCTCCAAATATTTTTCAAGCAAAATCAATTTTTGTCTACCTATTTTTTAAAAAGCTCCTACTCTGCAGAATCAAATGAACAATGTTAGAGACTGTGAGGCTAAAGCAGTTGGGGATTGGAAATCATTAGCTACATGAATACTCTATTTGAGAGTCTTTTTTTTTTTGAGTCTTTTATTTTCAATGAGCATCTGTATAGAACATTGCTAGAGACTCTGTAGTACTATTTCTTATCACTCTGCCAGTCTGAATATTTCTAGGATTTACATGTGGGTAATATAATGAACATAGAACTTATTAAACCATGCCATCATAGACTATTATTATTTTTTCCCATACAACAAGCTATCTAATGTAATTTACAAGAATGAGACATGAGCATTTTAACACAGGCAGATTCCTCTCAGCAATCTACCTTCAGGGGTGTGTTAAGAGACGCATTTTTGCCTACAAATCAAAACCTATAGTGATATGTATGGCAAGGCAATTGGCTGTCTATTTGTAGATGATCTGGTAAGCTACAAGAGATTAAGCTAATTATGGGATGTATCCCATTTTCATGGGCCATATATACACGATAGACCTTTGGAAATGTATGTATGTCCTGTATATGTGAAGAAGCAATAAAACTAGGCAGTGTTTAGAGGAACAGATAGTGATGGAGTTTTGAGAATTTGTGTAGACTCACCCAACACTGCTAAAAATATTATTCAAGAATAACCATCATATACTTTGAGTTTCCAACTACTATATTTTGATTTCTTAAGCATGTTTAATTCTTAAGTTGCTTTTCAAAACAATTATTTATATTCCTTCTGCCAAATGTTCTTTTATTATTAGGAAATAATTTGGCGGGGTGACTGGGTGGGTGGTAGTAGTAGAAGGGAACTGGGAATCTTAAAAAGAAAACCTTCTAAGAATTCTGAGAAAAAGCTGTCCTCATCATTTAACACATTTTTGCTCTAACATATGGTGAAAGTGCAAAAGTCCCTGAAGCATATTGGTGTGTGGGTGGTCTTTTAGGAAAATACACAGAGAATGCAGATCAGTATGAGATTTATAGAGGAAAAGTATCACCAAGCAAGCTAATGGGATTTATATAGCCATAAAGGATACCTGGAAACTCCACGTTTGGGGGGCAAAGTATCCAGTGTAAAACTGGACATAATCTCAGTGGCATTTTCACAAATCTCATTTTCTATGTTCAAAACAACGTACAGTCTTTTCCATTTATATAGCTTTGTTTCTAAAGAGTTACATGAAGATTTTTATTTTATAAATGTCTGAATTGAAGTTCACCTAGATAAAATTTCCTGGTGACAGAGACATACTGAACTGCAACACTCAGAGAGGTGGGTACAATCCCTGTGTGATGGCAGAACTGGAATGGTGGAAAGCTTTGGTGGGTCAGTTGGCTGAGGCCAATCCCCACAGTACCAAAAATATATGAGGAATTTAGCATGATCACTGCTTAGCACTGGCACCTTAAACTTTCTGTGGCCAGACCAATAGGACCCGTTGATTCTCTAGCACAGTGTGATTTAACTATACAGTCTGTGTATAATCTCATAAAAGGCAACAACAGAACTCTCTTTTCACCTATATAGATCACAGATTGTAGGTAATTCCTTTGGCAGAAAGACAAACCTTTCACAAGGAAGGAAAATCACTTTCTTGGTGGTGGGTGACTTTGAGATCCAGAAGCATCAAGGACCCATTAAGGCTATGAATCCATTAGATCCTTCTTATTTTCTCATTCTACCACCAGAAATTCGTTCAGACCCCAGCTGAGTCTTCAAACTATTTTTTTAAATTATCAAGTCAATAATAATCAACAAACATTTCAATTTACTTCTTTTGTTCTAAACTACAGATATCTCCTCTCTATAGTATGAAAAAGTTTTACAACAACCTCTTTGAGATGTTTACAAAAACCCTGGAACAACATAATAAAGGAGAGAAACACTATACCTGAGGGTTTCTGAAGGGATCTTTGGGTTGGAAGGGTGGCCATTTCAATAATCAGGTTAATAACCTCAGAATCCTCAATGACTCTTTCTTCTCCCTCACTCTAACCCATACATAATCAACTGCAAAATCCTTGCAATTCTAATGCTACAGCATCTTTTGTACCCAAACTCTTTCCTTCAACCATGTGGCCACCATCCCAATTTAAGTCCCCATCTTATATCAAATTGCCTCCTGGATTAGTAACCCAAGTGATTTCCCTGTGTATAGTCTCTTATCCAACTGGTTTGTCTTTCAAACAGCTACCAAAAAAATCTTTCTCAGCCACAGGTCTGACCCACAGATCCAGGACTTTCAGGTGTTTTTATTTCTTTTAGGATCAAATATAAACTCTCGAGTTTGTCATTAAATGCTTTCTATAATCTGGCTGCAACCTACTTTTCTAGTTTTTTTTTCCTTCTTTCTCAATATTTCTTTTACTTTGTGTTCCAACCAAACTGGACCACTAGCTGGTGTTCATAAAACATGAAATTCTATCACCTGCCTCCACATATCCGCAAATAAATGGAATTCACTATCCTCTTCCTCATCTTCCTTCAGGGCTAAGTTCAAGGGCCACCTTTTCCATGAAAACTTCCTTAATTATAATTCTATTCCTTCTCAAACTACTCATTATGTTTACAGGCTCATAAGACTTAGAGCTGGAAGGGAGGAACTTCAGAAGTCACAGAATTCAACCTATTTTATAGATGAGGAAACTGAGTCCCAGAGAGACTGTGTGACTTTGTTGAGTGTTTCAGTTTTTCTGACTCTTCAAAACTCCATTTGGGTTTTGTTTTGTTTATTTTTCTGCAAAGATAATGGAGTTGTTTGCCATTTCCTTCTCCAGCTCCTTTTACATATGAGGAAACAGAAGCAAATAAAGTTAAGTGACTTGCCTAGGGTCACTCAGCTACAAAGTGTCAGAGACCAGATTTGAACTTGGAAAAATGAGTCTTTCTGACTCTACGCCTGATACTTTATCCACCTATCTGCTCATGACTTACTCACAGTCAAATAGCTACCAATTGTTCCAGTCAAGATTTACCAGGCCTTCAAGACTCTCAGGTCTAAAATTCTACTTATTACACCAGTGATATCAAACACAAATAGAAACAGAGCAACTTATCATGAGTATTCCAGAGGGCCACATATGCACTTAGTTTTAAAATGTAACATCTATGCTTTATTGCAATTTTATTTATTTTGTTAAATAGTTTTCCAATTACATTTTAATTAGGTTTGGGCCCCACGCAGGAATGCTGCTGGCTACAAGAGGTCTGCAGGTCACATGTTTCATACCTTTACACCACACTAGATGGCTTTTCCATCTGCATCCATGCCCTATGTCCCTAACAGATTATTATCTCCCTGAGAGCAGGGACTGTTCCACTATTTGCTTTTAACTGTGCCTAGCACTGTGCCTTCCATGAAGCTGGGGCTTAACAAACATTTACTTAATTCAATCACTTGTCATGAGGCTCATCTCTCAAGACGTTTTTGCTGTTACAGTTGGACAGAAGCCCTCAGTAAATTATAGTATAATATACAAGTAACAATCAGTAACTGTAGAAAAGACCCATTAACAGTAATGATTTTATTATAATTTTTATTGGAATATTACCAAATTTTCACTTGGGAAAGCAAGGTTATGCAGGATGGCTTTTAGCTCCTGGAATTATCTGCCTGTCATGGTTCAGTTCAACAAAACTCTAAACCTTCAGGGAGCAATGCAAGACTTTGGTTTTTAATGTGGTATATATACTTTTTATGACAGAACAAGGTGACTAATTTGTTAAACCATTTAGTTTAACTTTTCAATTAAAATCGGTGATTTTTTTCTTTTAAAATTTAGTGTGTTATTGAGAATTCAGTATTCAGTACAACGAGAATTTGTTGACTGTCTATTAGGTGCCCTGTCCTGATAATAAAAAGACAGGAATGTAATATTTCAGAGGTTGGGAACCACCCCCAAGGGATCATAGAGACATATGTATGCATATTTTCTACTAAATATATACTTCTATATTAATATTAAAGTGAATAATCCTAATTTATAAAGTAAATATAAACAGGAAAATATAAACATATGCTTATGCATTTTTAAAAAAGTCTAGTATAAAAGTTCTTAGCCTGTTTTGTGTCATGGATCTTTTGGGTAGCCTGATGGAGCCTAGTGAAGGATAATATTTTTAAATATTTGAAGGAGATGCTATGTATTTTTTTTTTCGAGGGGGGAAGGCAAGGAAATTGGAGTTAAGTGACTTTCCCAAGGTCACACAGCTAGCAAACTGTCAAATGTCAGAGTCTGAATTTGAACCCAGGTCCTCCTGACTCCAGGACTAGTGCTCTGCTCTGCACTGCACCATCTAGCTGCCCCGAAATGCTATATTTTCATAAAAAGTTACTGATAATAAAAATGTGATTTCCCCCCCCATCCCAAGTTCACAGACCCTTCCTTACCCTGAAATTTATCCTCTGACCTCCGATTAAGAATCCCTAATCAAGTCTATCCCAATTTCAATACCTATTTTAGGCATCAAGAATAATAAAGTAGCAACTTTCCTGCTCTCATTTCATGTTCTACCTTCTTCCTCTATGTGTTCATGTAACAAACATAAATGTGGAAACAGATATATTACACACATGTGCATACATGGATGCCTGTGTATATACAATCAGGTTTGCATTTTCATCTCTCCCCTCACAGTGCATATGCATATATACATTATGTGTATATTATACACCATGTATGACATCATACATGTATATAATATATGCAGTACATGTATACACATATATTGTGAATAGTACAATGAGTTATACATGTGTATATGTCTATGATGTATGTACGTGCATGTGTATATATTTATACACACATATTTTTCATTCCACTAAAGTCATAATGGCATCATGGTGATCCTGGGTTCCTGATAGCTATGTACTGGCATGGCCTACCAAGATGGAAAGTTTTCAAATACAAGCCCAGTGACAATTTGTACTTCTTTTGGACTGAAGATCAGACTGACTAACCCATTAGGTTATTAATTTTGTTTTGGTCATGAACACTATTTGCTAAGAAATGGAGGAAATTCAACCTGAATTGGTGGAATTCAATGCTTTTCCCATCTACTCTACTGCTGCAGTACTTGGAACATTCAGGTGTCCCAATCTGGCCAATGGAAATTCCACCCAGCTTCCTCGCTCTCTTTTTCTGCTGTTTCCTATGGCAAGGACCTAATCCACCAAGAGTTCACTCAACTTCTTGTATTGTTACCCTAGTATAGCGGTTCTCAACCTGTGGGTCGTGACCCCTTTGGGGGTTGAATGACCCTTTCACAGAGGTCGCACATATTTCCGATGGTCTTAGAACCCGAGACACCGCTCCTCTATCCCTCTCCAGGCGGGTTTGCCCACATGCAGATACGCCCACATACGAGTATTAAAGGATCATGGCAATAGGAAGGTCGAGAACCACTGCCCTAGTAATTAAGGATCCTGTACTGACAAAAAAGAACTGAATGAGAAGTTTGAATGGACCAAGTGAGTGTTCCATGGCCTCCAGGAGATCTATAAAGAATCAGCCTCATAGGAGCTGGTGGAGCTATTTAACCACTGATCCCTAGGCCTTGATGACGTATGGGTCTCAAACCTCCACCAATCCAAAGTTGACTGTGTCTCAAGAGAAGAGCAAGTTTCAGTCTGGGAGAGTTGTGAAGGAATTCTTCTGCTCAAGATCAGCTACAGAATACGGTATCATGAGCTTAGATGTGAATGCAAGTACCTTACAATGCAATGTGAGAGGTATTCTTCCATATGATAAAATTCTAAATATGCTCTAGTCCATCCTTTTGGAACCAATTTCTTTTCCTCAAAGCACATAACTGGCATATTTGTTGCTCTATTGAAGAGATATACACATATGTACATACATACAAGTGTATCATATAAACACATATGTGCATGTATGCCCTAAAGCTAGTAAAACTTAAAACTGCACTAAGATTTTTGGGACAACCTGTGTATCTCATGTCCTTAATAAATGCTGCAAGAATTTGAAGGTGACCGCTTATCACTTTGACTATCAGAAGCCTAAACAAGAGCTAAAGAAAGAAGAAGGCATTGTTTCTTTTCTATAGCTATACTTACATGAAGATATACACACGACACAATTCAGTAGACCCAAACTAGCTGTGTGAGCAGAGCTGTATCTCAATGTTCCTGGTGGCCATTCTGGAATGGAAGCTCCCCATACCTAAGAAATCAGGTCCAGACCCTTTGTATCTCTCCAAAATGTCTATATATATATTCAGCATTTCACACCTTGGCTGGCAAACCTCTCTTACTCTTCTGTATAAAAACCCTGCCAAAGCCCCCTGAAGTTATTGTGATGAAATGGAAAGAGCATTGGATCTGAAGCTAGCAGAACAGTGTTTGTGGTTCCTACCACTGCAGCCCCAGAGAAATTGGCTGACCTTTTATCCTTCACTTAGCTCACCTGTTAAAAGAGGATAACAATACCTTGTGACTTATTTCACAGTGTTGTTTTAAGGAAAGAGCTTTGCAAACCTTAAATGCAATATACAAATTACTGTTTCCACTGCCACCATCACTATCAACACCGCCATCATCATCATCCTTGAAGTTGAAATACCTAGATATGATTTTTTTTAAGAGTTAGAAATTGTCCCTGATGTTAAGATGGAACAGAATTTTATTGTATTTTTGAAACTCTAACTCTTTATCGACCTATAATTACCATACTTCAGTCATTCAGTAGAAGGCAAACCATTTGCATCCCCTGCTTTCCTTCTTAATAGACAATTCTTCAGAAATAAGTCACAAGTCATTCTGCCAATATTATCCTGTGCATGCTTGGAAGAAAGATGAAGGAGAACTCTTTTTATGATATAAAAAAGTTAAATACAGTTTAGCCTCAAGATTCTCTTTCTACATGAATAGCTAGCACACTGAAAGCACTTAGGAATGTTAAATAAAGAAATTAAAAAGATATGTTCTCTAATGCAAGTTGAATAGAAATTCTTTCAAAAGGCATCACAATGACCCATAAGCGTGTATGTATGTGTTCCTATTATATCATAAGTGTCTGTTCTACGTGCACTGCCTTTTCTTTATTTTGGAGGGTGGGGGAGGAACAACCTTCTCCAAGAAGCAGATTGTCATCTGTTTTGATATCTGCATACTTCAGGAGTGCCTATAATCTTTTTTTAAGTACACTACATTCAGCGTCCTGCTGTGTAACTGAGATAAAACAGAGTTACAGATTGGCTTCCAGGAGAGTCAGAGAATTATATGACCAGAAGGGACTTTGGGAGGTCACCTAGTCTGTTCCAAAACCTCCAGGCAAGATCACACTTCACCTATTCCAGACAACAGAAATATAGTCTAGAGTTTAAAGTATAATTTTAAAGCCCTTGAAGAGAAGGATCTACAGCCTCCTTTACTGAGCTCTCCAGTTTTGGTAACACTGCAATCCGTTTCTTTCTATTCAGTCAGAACTCAAATTTGACTGCTTTCCTGGCATATTTTTAGTGAAGATGCATATAACGGAATAGAATTTAGTGAGCATTTATTAAATGTGCAGATCACTGCATTAGCCACAAAATAAACTATTTATAAAAAAATCTGGTGGATGTGTTTGTACTATTGGTCTGCAAACTGGGTACTGGAATAAAGTGTTAGTAACAAAACTTTATTAATATGTGCATGTGCACATATACATATGAGTCTATGAGAAGCAGTATGAAATAATGCATGGAAGACCAGCCTTGGAGTCAGAAAGACCTAGGTTCAGAACTTCTTTCCCTGATACATAGCATTTATGTTACAATCACTTAACATCTCAGGGTTCAAATCAACAACTTAAACCTTAAATTATAAAGGAATTACTGTATCCACCATAAGAGTGGAGGGAATTTCCATATTCAGTTACCCACAGAGATCCAGTCCCAATCCTAATGAAAAAAAAATACATTCAACAATAATAACCTATTGTAATGGTAATGAAAATTTGAGGATCTTCCCTGCTCCTTAATAAGCCTAAGTGAATTTGAGGACCTTCCCTTATTTGAAAATATACTCTACCCCCTAATAGGTTAAATGTGGTCACATGGAGCCTGTGATGGGAAAAGTTTGCTGAAGGGTACAGTGGAGGCCAACAGGAGAAGCTTGCTTAGGGGAGGCTTGTTTTTCAGTAAGGCCCACACCTTGTTACTTTGTAATTAGGCAGTGCGTCATGAGGGTTGTGATGTTTTCTGACCCTGGAGAAGGCTACACATATGTCTGAGGTGCGGTTTTGCTTTGGGGCTCACTTTTGAAGAGTTGTATGATTTGACCAGATGAGCCTCTAGGTGGCCGTTGAGCCCCCTGGCTTTGAAAATCCAGATGTTCGTGCTTCTCTCTCTCGTAACTATGTACATACGGGATGGTCAAAGAGCTAGAAGCTCTATCTGTTGGTCTGTTGAATTACATTATTTTCTCTATCTGTATTTTTTGTCTGCTTGTAACTTCTGTTCGTATTCTCTGAAGTTCAGGGTGCTGACTTTTCCCTCTGAACTAGGTAAATGATATATGTTTGATTAAAGTAAGATTGCTAACCCTTTTGAGTCGCTTTTCTTTAGAAAAGCAGATCAAAGAATCTATATTAGAAGTTATCAAGGGTATGTTAGGGTGCTTACTGATACACCTATTTGTGTGTGTATGTATGAGCATACATATGTATGTAGTACCAACAAGTACTTAATGTGCCTCATGTCATATTCCAATTGAAACCAATAGTTGTATATTAAAGAAAACAAATTCTTGTATATATGTGTATATATGAAATATATTGCATTCAATATTAATCCAAAGTGTATACTTCAGGTAAGAAAGGGACAATATTGTAGGTCTAGTACAGTGGTTCTCAACCTTCCTAATGCAGTGACCCTTTAATACTCATATGTGGGTGTATCTGCATGTGGGCGGACCCACCTGGAGACGGATAGAGGAGCGGTGTCTCAGTTCCTAAGACTACTGGAAATATGTATTTTCTGATGGTCGACCCCCAAAGGGGTCGTGACCCACAGGTTGAGAACTGCTGGTCTAGTAGAACATATATTTTGAGCTGTTTTTTCTCTGCCTGATAGTATTATTAAGTTGAGCAAGGGGTAACTTAATGGAGAATATGAGTATCCATTAGGTGTCAAGAGAAATCAAGGAAGGCCCTCTGGGACCTTAGGTGGAAATTTTGATGCAAACTTATAGGAAAACATAGACAAGAATCATATGGAATGGGCGGGCAAGGATGGAATGCACCACTGAAGGTAATGTTCACATTGTGGTAGTCACAGGTTCTTCCAAGTAATGGGTTGAATTTAACTGTCAACACTCATCCAGTTAGCTTGTGACCCAAGCCATGCAGTACTTATGAGAGAGCTAATAATGAGCTGAGCTTTAGTCAGTGGCTATGAGACAGACTTTCCCTCTATATAAGCTAACAGATCCAAGGAAGGACGAAGCTGGTTTCATTAATGAAACTAACCAGTAAAAGTATTCTCAACAGGTACTTAATGTACCTTATGTCATATTCCAATAGAAACCAGCAGCTACATATTAAAGAAAACAAATTTTTCTTATGATACAAAAAATACATATCAAATCAAATAATCAAAATTATAAGAACAAAAGGGACATTCCCCTGCAAAAATGTAATGCTCACTAGGACTATAACCTTCCAAAGATGAACCAAGTGAAAATTAGTAACAGCAAGGTTTCTGCTTTATAATCTGCCAAGAAAAGGTAGCACCATGATTTATATGCCACTCACTGCTATTATCCAGATAGCGACTGAATTTCAAAGCCCAGTACAACATGTCAAAGAAAGATCATATCTCATTTAAATCAAAATGGGTTGAAAAAAACATTAGTGGTCATATAATAATTGATGTTATCTTTTACATTTCAAGGATAGTAATATCCCATTAAATAGATAGAATATGGTCTCTTCACCAGACTGAAGAGTGTTACAGAAGGTCTGACACCTTTAAAATGAGTAGTTGATAAAGAATTAAGTATTCTAATGATATTTCACATGGAGAAGAGCTATGTTAATGAAGATCTCCAGACATAACCGCAAATGGGAAAACACTGTGCTATCACAATTAAGGACATTCACAGTGTGTAGATGTATACTCAAATAAATAATAATGATGTTGTATTAGTTCAATTATTTTTCTATTTTAATTCAAGCAGTCTATAGTGGAGAAAATATTGAAGAGATCAAAGCAAAGGAGACAGATACTTATTCTAAACCAAGAATTACTAAGGTAAAATGAAAACTCAAAATCTCTCATATTTGAGGATTGTAATTATGTCAATTAATACTGAAACTCAATCACCAAATCATGGCATGATGCACAGTGTGGCGAGGTAGGCACAGTCAAAGACCCACAGAAACTGTACCAGCTTCACAAAAGCTTAGTTTTCTATTAATATGTAGGAATATAGTGGAATATATGCAGGATATAGTGGATAGAAGGTTCAAGTCAAACCTCAGGCACATATTTCCTTGGTGACCCTCACTAAGTTACTTGGATCACTCTCTAAGACTTGAAGTTGGAGAAGAATTGCTTTTTTTCATTAGTAAAGGGAGTTTTGCTGCTGGGAGTTCCTGAAATCATAGGTTCAGAATGTCTCCCTTCCCACATGCTCCCAGTATAATCCTCATAAAGAATACTCAAAAACAGTTCCAATTAATGTTTAAAAAGTTATTTTAATTGCAGGAAAGGGCTGAAATATTCAGGAGAAAAATTCCCCAAACCACGATGCAATATATGTGTGCCCAGGGAAACACTGGTCTTAAGAGTCTAAAGAAATTGGACTGTATTCTTAACCTTAACTTCTTCTCTATAAAAATGGGTTTAGTTCATTCTCAGAGGGTTCTCATGAGAATGAAATGTCACATATACTTGAAATAATTTTGAAAATTGTAAAATATTATAAAAATGTAAGGTGTTGTCAAAAATCTATGAAACATTGTTATTAGAATGGCTTTTGACACAGTAGTCTGCCCATTTCTTTGTGAAATCAGACTCCCTTTCCCTAAAGAGAAGCATTAAAAAAAATGTAGGAAGTAGTAAAAATGAGGGCCTCATGAATACAGTTCTGGGACATCCCGAACCCACCAGAATATATATTATTTACCAGCAATATAGTCAGAGTTCCCAAGAAAATAATTAATATTTAATCATTCGAATTGAATTGTCAGAAATATAGGCAATTCTTGGTAATTTGTCTGTACATTATTCATGGGATATTTTTAATCCTGGTTCTGACTCTCACTAATTGATTGTGTGATTCTGGGAAAGTCACTTGACTTCTGAGGTTCACTTCGTAAAATGGAGATGGTCATTTACCATTTTTGTTAGATTTGTTAGATTTACCTACCTAACAAGCTTGCTAAGAGGAAAGTTCTTTTCAAAACTTGAAGTGTTATACAAATGTGGTTTACTAATGTCTATAACAAGTATTCAAAGGACTTATGATTCATGTTATTACCAATAACTCTTTCTATTAAGATGATCATAATGATTGAGAGCAATGTTAGATGAGACCAGATATGTGATTTCATCAGGATAGGGAACTCTTTAATTTCATTTTTAGAGAGGTCCCTAAGATACTGAGACATTAAGTGACTTACCTAGAGTCACACAGTCAGAACTTGAAACCTCCAGAATCCCGCACATCCCTTTTATCTATTATTTAAAACAAGACTACCACTCATCCCTACTTAATTTCCTTTGGTTACAAGTCACCTTCCTCAATTATAAATCGGTGTGTACTCTGGGAATAAGAAGGAAATATGCCACTACAGAATCCTTGAAAAGCTGAACAGAAATGTGTTTCAGACTATTTGTTTTCAAGTATCACTTCCTGGCTTATAGTCAGGGGTTGGTTGCTTACCTCATGGGCCACCTCACGCTGGTTAAACTGATTTACCACCAGACTAGTTTCAAAGACCTTCAAAAGAACAACCAGAGGAGAGAGGGGGGAAAAAAAAAAGATCTACATTCAGGACTTGAGAGTGCATCTCCCTCAGTGGCCAATTATACCTGGAGGTTCTTTTACAGTAAAATATCATTAATTCAGATTCCAGGGAATCCGAATTTTTAACAACCTGAACTGGGCTAGGCTGAAAGTTACCTTTGGCTAGACCTGGAAGAGAATGTTTGTGAAGAAATTAATTGAGTGTAGCTGTTTAGCCTCCCAGGTTTTTACAGTGCTTTATGACTGTGCTTCTAAAGGATTTTCCTATTAAAAAAAACCCAAGCAAACCACGAGAACGACCATTTTTTCAAAATATGGTAACAAGTTACTATTTTCCTGTAGACTTTTTTATATTTCACATTAAAACTAGAAGTGAAAAACTGTTAAAATCTTCTTAGATCTATCATTATGCTGAAAACTGTTAGGAAAGAAGTAAAAACCTGAATACAGAACAAGTTGAGTGTCTCTTAGATAGCCGAGGTATTATAATGATTAAAGCAACATTAATGCAAAATTATTATAATCATAATGTTTAGGTGTGAGCATAAATCAAAAGCTAATCAAAAACCATCTTCATTGTACATTCACTATTTTGGTCATGAAATTCCAACATCAGGTACTGAGCACATCCAAGAGAACTCTCTCTTCTTTAGTCCAATATCTCAACTTTCACTCACTACCTAGAGTAAAATAGGAAACATAAGATATTTTGCAAAAGGCAGAGTTTGGGTGAATTGCTCAAGGTCACTGAAAATAATCCAAGACAGAAAGGAGACAGTGGCTGGAGACAGTATCTTTCTGCAGAAAGACTATGTCTGGATGATCCACTGTCAGTTATTTTCCTCTGGAGACCCAGCTGCTGAATTTTTTACCCTATCCAGCATTCAATAAGCATTTTTCAAAGTGCCGACTACATGCCAGGCATTGAGGATACAAAAAGGGGCAAAATACAGTTCCTACCCTCAAGTACTCATAATCTAATAATAATGATCTAATGAGTGAGACACAAATACACATGCACATGTACACATAGACACAATGTACATGCATACACATATATGCATATATTATATATGTGCATGCACATATATAATACATATACAATAAATATGAAATAATTAAAGGAGGGAAGGCACTGGAATTAAGAGGGGCTTGGGGAGGCTTTGCATAGAAGGTAAGAATTTGGGTGTGACTTAAAGGAAGCTAGGTCTATCAGCAGTCTTAGCTGAGGCACAGCAGAAAGAAAGCGTGGAACTGTGAGATGGATTTTCTAGTTCCTAGACCATCCAGGCGGCCAGTGTCACCTGATTAAAGGGTTTAAGTCAGGGCATAAGGTAGAAGAAGATTCGAAGGTAAGGAAAGGGCTAGGTCATGAAGGGCTTTGAATGTCAAAGAGAGCATTTTGTATTTGATCCTGGAGGCAAGAGGGAGCCACTGGAATTTATCGAGGAGGACAACAAGGTTGGACTTACATTTTTGGATCATTTTGGTGGCTAAATGGAGGATGGATTCCCATTTTTAAAAATCGAAGCAAACTATGAGAATGACCATTTTTTCAAAGTATGGTAACAAGTTACTGTCTTCCTGTAGACTAGATATAGAGATAGACATAGATACAGATATATATATTATATATATGTCTTGAAATAGATACAGATATAGATATAGATAGATATAGATACAGATATAGATGTAGAGACAGATATTGATATAGATATATAGATACAGATATAGATGTAGATATACATATAGATTGATATATAGATACAGATACAGATGTAGATGTAGATGCAGATATAGATGTAGATGCAGATGTAGATGTAGATATAGATATATGAGGCAGATGGATCCCCCATCAGGCTATTATAATAGATAGTCCTGGCATGAGAGGGACTAGGACAGTGGCAGGTCAGAGGAGAGAAGGGAGCGTGTTTAAGAAATGTGCAATTGCTGGACCTTGGGACGGGACCTTGGGAAGGGACTCCTGTAGGTGAGAGACAGCGAGGCATCCAGAATAACAGCGGGGTGGTAAGCCTCTGGGGATGCAAGGATAGTGTTGCCCTCTACAATAATAGGGAAGGCAGGAGGGAGGGACAATTTAGGAGGAAAGATAATGAGTTCCATTTTGGACAGACTGAGTTTAAGATAAGAAAGATAAATTCCTAACCGTTGAACCCTCTGAACTAAAGAAGTTGAAATGAAATCTTTTTGAGCTGGTCAAGCTTTTATTTTTCCAATTCTTATTCTACCAACATTCCTTCTGCAGTTATCACTTTAAATGAAATTCAAAGCCTCAGAATTATTTTTCACTTATAAAAAGAAACAATTATAATTTATACTCATATAGGGCTTTTAGGTTTATAAAGTCCTAGGAAGGTCACAATAAATCTGCTCATTTTACAAACAAGGAAACTAAGGGTCAGTGAGACTAATCAATTTACTGAGCATCTCAGAGCTAAGGAATGTCAGAGCTAGGATTCAAACCCAAATTCCAGGATTAAAGGAGATTTAGAGCTAGAACGGACTTCACAGGTGATCTTGTCATACATCTGTCTTATGACCTCACTTTTAACAGATGAGGAAACTAGGATCCAGAAATTGGGAAGATCACATAATTGGGAAGAACTTCTGCTCCCTCTGGGCACTGGCGTGGGAGTGAGAGATGGGAGCTACTCACACCCTAGTAAGTTCTTCCCCTTGTATTTTCTGGTGTGAAGGAGGGCAGAAATAAAACTAATTGAAGACACAGAGCTGAGCTTCAGCAGAAACAGATGGGATTATACACGCGAGATGCTACTGATCCAGCCTGTCTGATTCAAGATGAAGACTTTTGGGGAGGATATAAATCCTATTCTCAGAACTCCTAGTTCCTGAGTCACCCCTTCTTACAATATATAACACCTGGGAGGTTTTGAGGGGGAGTAGGGAAACCCTCAGGTTTCCTACTAGTTCCTGTGGGAATGGCTGGGAGGAGAACACTGAGCTCCTGGGTCTGGGCCTGCCTGATCTGAGGAGGATTCACAAGCTAAAAGGAAACACATACTGGTCATTTGGTATATTTGGCTTCATGAGTTTTATGAAGTTGGTATATCTGACTTAATGAAAATACTATATAAAGCATATTTGACCTATGACCTACATCAAGATTTAGCAGAGGCAGAATGAGAACAAGGTCACCAGAACGAAAGGTAGAAAGTTTCATTCTGGCAGCCTTGTTGTCCTTTTGTTCACACATCTTTATCTGCAATGATTTTTGCTTCTACCTGGAATATATTCTGCTCTCATTATTTTTTTCACACTTCAAGGCCCATCTCAAGTCCTACCTAGTCTCTTTCCTACAAATGCACTATGACCAAGAGCTCCCCATTCCATCTTGATGACGGTTCTCTAATTGTTTCAAGTTTGCTGTTTTCATCTTCCTCCCCACTCTAATCCTTCCCCTCAAGAGAGTATAAATTACTTGTTAACAGAGAATCATGTTTAATGCCTCTCTGAATTCCATAGAGCCCTCAGGATAGTACAGGCAGTCATGGGGCAATACAGTGTAGGAAAAAGAATACCCAACTAGAAATCGGAAGACATTGGTTTTATCCAGCTCATCAACAAATTTGTTCCATGACCCTTGACTTACTGCTTACCTTTTCTGGCCATGATTTCTTGTTCTATAAAGTGACAGATTTGGATTTGAAGCTCTCTAAAGTTTCATGCATCTCTAAGGCTCTAATAAAGATCATCTGAATGATTAAAAATAGCTAAATGAATAGTCTGATTGGGCAGACACCTGAAGCTTCTAAGAAACGAACCAGAAAATAAAATACTGTCTTTCGGTTTGTATTTAATCTATTAAATTGTCTTTCTAAATTATCTAATGATAACAGAGCTAAGACATTTATTTCCCATTCAAGTGAGAATTCAGGATATGTCTTAATTTTGTCACCTAAGTCAAACTCCCAAATCTCTGTTAGTCAATCAGTAAACATTTATGAAATATCTGCTATGTGCACTGTTTTATTTCCAGAGTAGTGCTGATATCTCTGAAGGTGCATGCGTCAATGAAAAGTCATAAGTTCACTGTCAAATTCATTGACAGATGAGACACAAAATAGTGATGGGAGTAGCTTGTGCAAAAGGCATCGACTGTGGGGGGAAAAACTGAACAGCCTAAACTCCCATATGGAAGGTCAATCCTTTTTACTGGCATAATTAGCAAGAAACAGAAAAGGATTTATTAATCAAATCCTTTTCACTCAGCCATGTAAGCTACAAGAGGCACAGAAGGCAAAGGAGAACAGATAGGGCATTCATTTAGGGTTAATAATTAAATTCAGGATCAAGTGGATCAAAGGGAAGATAGCTCAGGAAAAAAGTCAGGTAGAGGGGTGTACAGCCAATCAGCAGTAGATTCCTGAGAGAATGCTACTGTGAGGAGCTTTTAAGATTCGGATTACATAGTATTAGTGAACACTCTGTTTATTCCATTACAAATCTTTGTTCAGTACAATGTTCACAGTTTCAACAGTTCACA
>CM053600.1:114365737-114383656 GCA_028646575.1 Pseudocheirus occidentalis | reverse complement strand
CCAATGGACAGAGTTCTGGGAATTCACACCCTATCACCAATGGACAGAGTTCTATACTTTACACTAGGTTACTAGGATCTACTTAACATCTGATCAAACAAATTAATTACCATTACAAGGGGAGAATTTGAATTCTTATCTTTTATAATGTTATCTGGTTTGTGGCAAGGAAAAGAGAAAAACAAAGCTATAAAGTATTAGTTTCAAGATTCCTAGTGGACTTTACAGTAAGAAGAAAACTGAACAGTGTCAAATAATACCACCTAGGGCCTATATATAACTCCAGTCTTTTTGACAATACCGATATTTTAAAATATACTATGTCATTGATTTTTACACCCTCTCTAAGAATGGGAAATGGGAACCAAAGGCACAGGGAGTCTGCATTTGTCAGTATTATAGCATTAGTCAGTGAGAGTTGTGACTGAAACCCATATCCTCTGAATCCTAGGTCAGTGTATTCTAAACATTTTACAACATTTCTTTTCTTGTCCTAATTAACATTTGTAAACATCAAAAGATGACAAAAATTATAGGAGCAACAACATTAATAATAAAAAGCAGTGACTGGGTGTTTACTTTGAGGCATGGTGCTAAGAGTTGGGGATACAAAAAAAAAGGGACAATACCAAGAAGTTCATTTTAATGAGGAAGACAACATGCAAAGAAAAGTACGAGGTACATAAAGGGATGAATACAGAGTAAATGAGAGTCATCTTACAGGGAAAGGCATTGTATTGTTGGGGGAATCTGAAGATCTTCCCTGCCCCTTAATAGGCAGTATGATCATGTGGAGCCCATGGTGGGGGGATCTTGCTGAACAGGTGGAGCAGAAAGTGTGGGTGAGGCAGAGCTGAGAGGGAATGAGACAGAGCTGGGAGACAGAGGGCAGGCAGAGCAGCTAGTGGGAGAGAGAAGAGTGATTTTTGCTTGGGGGAACTTGTTTGTGGGGAGGACTGACAGAGAGAAGCTTGGGATTTTTGTGCTTCCTGCATTGGCAATGTGTACCAACTTCTTTATTACCATGGTAGATTTGGCTTTCTGTTATATACATAAATATCTTGGTTTTGTTTTCAAAGAAGAGAGTCTGTTACATCTTGTGATTGAAACCTGGAAATACTCTTGCATATTCATAGCAGCTGCTGTGGGTATCACATTGGTGATATAGGCATTAGAATCTACAAGTGGCAGATGAAGGGAACCAGAGTGATTTCCTACAAAATTTTTCCTGAGACCAAGTCTAAATTAATTTCTTCGTAACATCTCTCTGTTGTTCCTGATTTTGCATTCTTGGTTCAAATAGAACAAATTTAATTCCTTCTTCACATAACAGCCCTTAAAATACTGTAACATACTAATCATGTCTTGTCTGAATCTCCTCTTTTTTAGGAGGTACATGCCCAACTCCTTCAACTGATATTCACATTACATAAACTTAAATTGCTTAACCCAGAACTGACTACTGAGAACTAGGCCTTTCAATGCATCCCAAGATTCCACTGGCTTTTTTGACTGCTATAATACACTGTTGACTCATGGTAAGCTTGTAATATACTAAAATCTCTGGGCTCTTTTTTTTTTTTTAAAGAATAATTAACCATTTAACCATGTCTCCACCATCATGTATAGTGAAGGTGATTTTCTCTATTTAAATAAAAGATGTTAAATTTATCCTCACTAAATTTCATCTTACTATATTTAGCACCATGCTAAAAATTGCCCAGATAATTTGAAAATAATGATTTTATAATCTAGTCTTATTTGTCCCTTCTAGTTTTGTATCATCTGAAAATTTTATAAGGATGTCTTTGTCCAAATCACTGACCAAAAAATGTTAAACAGCATAGGGCCAAGCACAGATCCCTGAAGGATGCACCTAGGAATTGACATGGAGTGATTAACAATTACACTCTGAGTCTGGTTAGCCAGTAAGTTATACACCCATTTGACTTACTGGCTAGTCTACAACTGTTCATGTTCTTCATAAAAATAGCATGAAATACTCTTATCAAATGTTTTGCTAAAACCTAGGTAAACTTTAACCACAGAATTCCTCCCTTTAGTAATTCTACCAAAACAGAAAGAGAGAAAGAAAGAAAGAAAGAAAGAAAGAAAGAAAGAAAGAAAGAAAAAGAAAGAAAGGAAGGAAGGAAGGAAGGAAGAAAAAGAAAGAAAGGAATGAGTATTCTACAACCTGTTCTCAACAAAGGCATGCTGTTCTTTGTATTTATCAATTTTCTTTCTGAATGTTCACCAACCATCTCTTTATTGATTTGTCCTAGAATTTTCCCAGGAATTAAAGCCAAGCTCAGTGGCTTGCAGACTTGGTTCTCTGCCCTTTTTGTAAAATTGGGACAACATTTGCCCTTCTCCAAGTTTGTGTTATCTTTGTTTCCCACAATCTTTAAATATCACTGACAGTGGCTCAGCAATCACATCTGACAATTCTTTCCGTACCTAAGGATATAGTTCATTTGGTCTGGGTAACTTGAATCCATCAATGACAACACGGTGCTCTCTTACACTGTCCTATCTTTTCTTGATTCTCTTTTTCCTCTCAATATAGATTTTTAAAATCCCCTTTCTGTCATCCTTACTCTCCCTCACTAGCTTCAGTTCATTCTAGCTCTAACATCCCAAACTATTTTTACAGGATTGTGCTATATTTTTATATTCACCCTAGTTACCCACCCTACCTTTCATTCATCTTTTGTACCATTATTTAAAACAAATGTAAATTAGTTGTTGAGTCTCCTGTGCATCCACATAGCTCTTTTTAGACAAATCTCATTTTTCCTTCTCATTGGAAATTGTTCCCATTGTGTCTTTGGAATTTCATTCTTGAGAATCTCCCACTCTCTGGATTGACATTCCATAAAGCTTTTTTAGTCCAGGGGATCCTAGATATCTTTCCCCTGAACTCTTCAAAATATGCTTTCCCAAAATTTCGGGTACCTAAATTTCTTCTCCTTACTATGATCTCAAAGACAAAATGGTCACTTCCTCTAAAGTATTCTTCATCATTTCTACCTCCCAACAAGCAGTTTCTTCCTGTTAGAGTCAGAACCAGAACAGAATTTCTTCATGTTGGCTCCTCTCCTATTTAAAGATGAAATTATGACTAAAGTAGATCAAGAAATTAATAGCTACTTTGAGAGAGAGAGAGAGAGAGAGAGAGAGAGAGAGGGAAAGGGGGAGGGAGAGAGAGAGAGAGGGAGGGAGAGAGAGAGAGAGCACTCTCATAAATGTACATATAATTGAAGTCTGCTGCCATTGTTATATCATGCCTTGATGCTAAGCTTGTGATCTGTCCCCTAAATTCCTTATCTATTTCCTCTTTATGTCCTGTTGTGTATGTAGTTTTGTCATGCTTTCTTTATTTGGTTTCTGGATCTCTCCTTATGAGAACACCTCTCTGTCTGAATCCTTAATATTCTTCCTTCTCTTAAGGTTTTATGCCTGTGTGAAGAGGAGAATGGTTAGTCAATTGTGGCAGTCCAGAAACCTGGGTCATGGTCATAAAGAAACATGCTGCCCATCTCCAGATGGATGCAATAATGAAGACTGAGGAATATTGATACACTGTGTTGTTTAATTATGTTGTGTTTTCACTGTAGGACCACATTTGTATTTGAAAAGTTGTTTCCATATCAGCTAGGTTGGCCCTGGGGCCCCTTGACTTGCCTAGGATATCCCTAAATTACTGCTTTCCCATATTCCTAACCCTGGCCCTTCTTGAGCAGTAGGATCAGGGAAAGCAGCAAAACAGAAACTTTCTTTGATTTGCAGTCTAGGAAGGGTGACCAATTGTGAATGCAAAACTTGTTAGGGAAGCTAGCATATGGAAAAATTCATAATATGGGAAAATTCGTATTATCTGCTTAATCAGCCTGTGACTGGAAAGCTGTCAATAGTTCTAGTGACTGTATCACCAAAGGTTCATTCAATAACAAAGCCTATTGTCTACAGTGATAGGAGAAAATCCAGATAGGTTGATACAATGTTATGGAGAATAGAGTTATATTATTAAAGGAGATTGTGAGAAAAGACACTTATTGTAACCTTTATGGGATGGAGTGAGTATGGTCCTGCACAGTCCTACACAGAGGCAGCGTGCCAAATAGCTCCGTTTCCATTCCACTACTCTTAAACTCTACTTGTCTTTTCCAAAGAGGACTTCACTGAGTTTTAGACTACACAGCCAAGTTTTCAATTTTCACCTCTAGGTGGCAGCAACTTTCTTCCAGTCTCAACATGGTTGCCTTCTGGCTTTCAGTTCTTTGTTCCTTTCCCTCCACATAATTCCCTACTTCCTTCTCTCTCCCCCCAAATAAATACTTCATTGCCCTGTGCAGTTTGGGGGAGATTACTGTAAGGCAAAGTCACTCTAAGAAATCAGTCCGTTCCTGCAGTTAAGCTACAGGGTTCTTCAAGGAGTACAAAATAATTGAGATCTAAAGTGAAAAATAATAGAAAGGTATTTTTTTCTCTTCTTCACATTTGTCAAGAGAAAGGCTAAAAAAAAAGAGTATTTCTTTTCTTTTACAGAACTCCGGGGAGATGGGGGGGAAGATAAAGAATACAAGAAAACAGGGATGGGTAAATTAATGGAATTGGAAAGGAGATGTCTGTTTTCAAGAAGAACAGTCACTGGAGTGACTGAAATCAACTCAGAATGAACTAGGTACATTTATGAAGCCCTTGCAAATACGTTACATGACAGGGAAGATTTGATGAGCTCACAAACTGAGGACATACAGATCTCATTTACCGTGTGTGCCATCTGCAGTTTAAAGAATATCACCTTTTCTACTTGGATTCAGTAATGCAGTCCCTCAACAAACATAGGCTCATAGCATCACAGACAGAAGAGACCTCAGAAACCATCTTCCAAATCTTGTCCAAGGCCACAAAGCTGGTAAGTGTCATAGGCAGGCTTTGAACACCGACCTCCTGACTCCAGGGCCAGCACTCTACCTAGCAGACTCCCTAATTGATCTTCTAAGACTTGTAGTTATGGATGAGTTGCTAATATGCACTGGTGGAGGAAGTTTCTATTCCAGGAGTTCCCCTATACCAATGAAATTACGGATCTGAACTGTCTATACCATTTGACCCGGCAATACCACTACTAGGTCTATTTCAAAAAATGATTAAAGGAAAAAGGAAAAGAACCTATGGATCCTAAAATGTCTGTAGCACTCTCTTTGTGGTGGCAAAGAACTAGAAATTGTAGAGATGCCTATCAATTGAAAAATGGTTGAACAAGTTGTGGTATATGATTATGATGGAATATGATTGTGCTATAAGAAATGATGAGCTCAGTGACCTCAGAAAAGCATGGAAAGAGTTGCATGAAATAGTGGAGTGAAATAAGCAGAACCAAGAGAAAATCATATACAATAATAGCACTATTGTTTTAAAAACAACTGAGCAAATGACTCATTTTGACTATCACAAAAACCCAAATTAACTATAAAGGACATATGAAGAAAGATGCTATCTGTATCCAGAGAAAGAACTGATAAACAGAAGTATGTATGAAATGATTTTACACACCCATTTGCGTTTAATGGAAGCTATCTCTATGGGAAAAAAGAAATTTACATGATTCACATGATCACTTTATTATATATTTAAAAGGAATAAAAAGTTGTATGTAATAGATTTGCAATTTCATGCACAATCCATCTTTTTATTATACTGTTATGGAAATGCTTGATTTATTCCATAAATTAAAAATTGAAAAAATTATGGTTCTGGACCCAAAAAGGGGACACCAACTTCCCATGTAACACTATTTTCCTTAACATTTTGAAAAAATAAATTTAATGTCAGTCTAATTGTCAAATAATTAACATTTACTAAGTACCTATTACATGTCAAGCACTCTACTGAGTCTGAGAACACCAAGAAAAAAACAGGTATAAAGTTCATGCTCTTGAGTTCACAGTGTAGCTAGCTGGAGGAGACAACATATAAATATATAGTTTTATACAAGATCTGTCTATCTATCTCTATCTGTCTCCATCCACCCACCCTTCCACAGTTTATTTTTGATCCTAGAAGTAATAGGGAGTCACTGGAGCTTATTAAGCAGAGATGCTACAAGGTCGGAAGTATTCTTGAGGTCTTTGGCCAGAAGGACTTTTTGGGAATAGAGAAACATAGAAGGAAGGCCAATTGAAATGCATTCTCATAGTTCAGGCTAAAATATCTGAGCCTGCAGTCCTTTATGATGCTATCAAGCTAAGAAAAACTGACTCTTTTAACACACAATCTCTGTAATCTTTGAACTGATACCTGATGGAGATTCAAGCTACTTACTCAGCCTTTGGCGAGATAGGTTTCAACAGTTCTAGTAACTATATCACTCAATAACAAAGCCTACTGTCTACAATGATAGCAGTCTATGTGACATCATCTTCTGTCATATTAGATGCAACATCTTGGAAATAAATGATAAGACTTTTGACATGTAGCTTTTCCTCCCAAATGTTAGGTTTTTTATACTTCTCAAAAGCACGTCTTTTTTTTAATCTTCTATTTACAAATGGGGAAAATGAAGCCCAGAATACTAAATTACTTCCACTCTTGAACACTATGAAAATAAATGACCAAGTCACATCTACGGCCCAAGTCCTTCTGCTTCCAGACCCTATATTCTTTACAACTTATGTAGTGTTTGTCCATATATTAAGCAATCTTTACAAAAGTTGGGAATTTGTCTCCAAATTTTGTCTTTCTTGCCATATGTTCATAAGTTCATGTATAGGAGGAGAAAGGGACCTTAAGATCAACCTAGGTCAATTTTACAGAAAAGGTAACCAGTTCAGAGAACCTAAGAGACTTGTTCCAAGTCTTACAGCATTCAGACACAGATTCTATGACTGCAATTTTTTTTTTTTACTTTTTGGAGGGGGGAAGGCAGGGCAATTGGAGTTACATGACTTGCACAAGGTCACAGTTAATAAGTGTTACATGTCTGAGGCTGAATTTGAACTCACATCCTCCTGACTCCAGGGCTGGTGCTCTATTCACTACACCACCTAGCCACCCCTATGACTCCAAATTTAATAAAAAATTTACTAAGTGCCTAGTATGTTCAAAGCACTGTGTTTAGTGCTGGCAATACAAAAACAAAAAAGGACAATTCTTGCCTTCAAGAATACACTGTAGACTCCCAAGGCAAATGAATGATTTGGTATTCAAAAAACAAACAAAAACTATCCTAACCATAAGTTTTAAAGAAACTTAGGCTTTGTATTGACTGAAATTATGATGATGTATCTTTTAAATACCCTAACTTAGCATTCAGAAATAGCTGTTTACATTAGTTAATATCTGTCAGAGTATTTAAGTCAAGAAACTATCACCATAAACTATGGTTTCCTCCCCCCCCCCCAAAAGCCTAGAACCTCATAGTTCTGGAAGTACCATTATCTACAACTTTCAATTTTAATGCACAGAATCAAGGCACTGGTTAGAAGGGGTATTACAAAGGCTAAGCTATGAATTGAGATACAGGCCATGTCTAAAAATACACTTACTCATTTGCATTGTGTCTTGGTTCATTAACTCTTGATATTTTTTATATTGAAAGTAACGAGCATGGTTGGGTGAAGAATTCTTAAACAAATAAGAGTTGGAAGTGATAATACATGAAATGGCCAATTTTCCACATCCCAAGGAGATCAAAGATAAAAAAAAAAAAGGTCAAGCAGATACCAAAATATTCATTGTAGCACTTTTTTTTCGTGGGAGGAAAGAACTGAAAACAAAGTGGGGACCCAAGAGTTGGGTAATTTTACCATATGTATGATGTATAAATGTACTAAAGGAATAAAGAAATATGGTAGTTGAAAAACAGGATGGTATAGTAGAATGATAAATGTGAAGTCAGAATTCTGGAGATCAAATCTTGGTTCTGTCACTTAGTAAATCTGTGACCTTAGACAAGTCACTTAAATTCTCTGAGCCCCAGCTTCCTTATCTATAAAACAAAGGAATTGGACTAGATGACTTCTTCATGCTCTATGATGATCAATGACCACGCAGGCTTGTGTTTTCATTTTATGGTCATTTCTAGACATTAGAACCCTCCCTTCTGACAAAAACCATAGTTTAAAATTTCAAGTACAATGAACACATCTAACAACATTACCCAGCATTCTACTGAAAAGGGAGATATATCTCACTGCTCTTTTGAGAACCAAGACTGAATTTTTAAAAATTGGTTCATTATCTGACTTCCTTTTAGTGGTATTTACAGTGGTACAGTTATTGTGTCTTTTTCTTTTAATTTTGCTTATTATGTTTTGCATTGCTTTACATACATCTTCTGATGTTTCTCTGAATTCCTCTAATTTAACATAAAATTCTCAAGATTTAAAGCTGGACAGGACCTTACAAGCCACCTAGCATCATTTTACAGATGAACGGACTGAGGCCCAAAGAATGTATGTGACTAGGGCCTGACCACATGGATACCTTATCACAAAACCTGGCTTTCTGACCCCAAATTCCATAATATTCCCACTATGCTACATGTTAGTTCTATTGATACGGGTAACATCAAGACAAACATACAAGCTATGCTGCATTGAAAAGACGCTGCTGTATTACAGGGTTAGTGCTGCCTGCATCCAGACTATGTCTTTCTTCGTCCCTTTTGTCTCCTTAGCTGAGAGTTCTTAGACAACTTCCTGGTCTCCAATCTGCCTGTTTTTGGAGGTAGGGTCAGCTTCAGACAGATGGGAATCACACAGGCTGAAAAGCATCACAAAGCCACTGAAGAACTCTATTTGCTACAGCTTTCCTTGAGTAAATGGCAACATCCAACTGGTCTTTACAAATATTGTGGTTTGCCCACATACTGGCACTGGTCAACCTACCCTTGTAGAATACCTTAATTAGAATAATGCCTATGAGTCAGTTGCCTGTAGTCCTGGTGGTAGGCCCTACACAGCCACTAAATTTGAGACAGGAAAGGAAAAGAGTGGGTGGAGTTCTGCCAATGGACAAGTAGAATATTTGAAAGCAAGAAGTATCGCAGCAATGAAATGCATGTGATTAGCTGAATAAAGAACTGGATAAATTTAAAATGAATTATTTTACCTTTACCTAACCAATAAAGATCTCATGTATTCTACCAGCTGTAATCCAACCACATCCTAGTAAAATATAAGCCTCTGGAGGGCAAGGACAACCGCTTTCCTTTTGTCTTTGTATTCCTAGCACTCAGCCTGACAAATGGTTAGTGACAAATGAACACTCGTTGAATTATTTTATTGTGTTGAGTGGTCATGTATGTGGTGGTCAGGCTATATAACAGGCAATTAATCAACTTTGGTGATTGAATGAATTAATGAAATGGTCACAAGCATGTAAAGATAAATAATCTTTCCAAAAAGCACAACAAAAAGTTTTGCCCCCTACCAAGCTGTACCATTTGACTGCCAGTGATGGTTATTTGGTGAATAGCGTGCTTGAAACAAAAATGGTGATGATCACAGGGTGATTTTGATTTAAGTTGTTTGAAGTACTATATAACTATAAGCTATTAACATTATTACAAGTTTAAATGTCTCTTTTAAGATGTTTAACAGAAATATTTGAATTTTTTGAAGTTAAAAGAATTTTCTTATGCATTAGGAAATGCATTAATTAGACATTTTTTAATTTTAAGGAAATTAATGAGAATTACTACAAAATCTGAAGGACAACAGACATAAAGTTTAGCAAAGAGACTGATTACTTAATGTTCTACTGGTTAGTTTGCTACATGTAAGTATACATAGTTTGTTTTTTTTTTAAACCACCATCCAAATGGCTCTGCAGGCAACATACTTTAAACACAAAAACAAACTGCTGGCACACTAATTATTCTGCCAACAAAAACTTTTTAAGTTATGTGATTCCAGACAGAATTCTCAGTGTTCTTAGTTAAGATATATATATCATACATATTAAAGGCATAATTAATATCCCTAATTTTAGTCATTATCTTTTTAAATCTAGGGCTGTGAAAACTCTATAGTCTTACCATTTATACCCCATTAATACTTCTAGGGAACAAACTCTATCATATAATCTGAAAGCTATAAGATCTTGTTCATTTTAAGATGATGAAATGTTAATTATGATATATTATACAGCTACATTTTAAAATGCATTTTCAAATTAAAACTTTTTTATGCTATCAAGAAGAACCCACTAGCTTTGAGAAAGGCTTTGTAAGCATCTAACATACTCTGGGGGTTGTTTGGAAGGTTGGAAGCAGACATATTTAATGTGTCCTAAAAATTGCCTTACTTTTCTCAAATCCCATATCACAATTTTTTTTCAAGGCTCAAAAAATGGTCAAGCTCATTGGGGGAAAAATGAATTGTTACTATGTGATTTAAAGTAATATTCCAGGTTATAGCATGGGAGGTTTTCCCAGGGTATATTGTGAATTCCCAGTTAAATGATCTTTAATTACATAAAAAAGGGAAAAGAGAAGGGTGAGAGGAAGGCTCTAAATTTACGAGAGACCTCAAACCACATAATTCCTAAAAAGATGTCATTCTGAATATGCAACCAGTCATTTACTGTAATTCTAAACTTGTATTGCATAATATAGACATTTTATTTTATGTTTATAGATCACAGTACCATAGTTCTGATGACAACAGTATCAAGGAAAAACAAAGAACAGGATGGCATGATCTGCATTTTAACATACCGAACTTGTAAAAAGGGACTAATTTTGTTTTAAGCAGTAGCTTGGCAGAAATAAAATACTTACAGACTATTAATAGAGAAACTTTTCACAGAAGTGTTGACCTTTATGCCTCAGCATGATTTTATCATCCCACATCTGTTATAATTAAGCAATTCATTGCAGAAAATCATCCTATTTGTATCTTTAAAAAAAATCACTGTTATTATGATGATTAAAGTGATACCGCCAAGCAACTGCCTGTCCCTAGCATGAATGGAAACTGTTGCTGACTTATGACAATCCCCAGCTAGAACAGAATGGTGAAGGGATGTACAAAGAATATACAAAATGAAACTTAAATGCCTCTGAAATCATTTATCATCATTACTAATATTTTAACTCTAATGATGATACCTGATGGTAAGTTGAAGGATAGCACTGTGTATGTAAAAAAAGAAAAAGGCAAAACTGTTCACTCACAAAAGCTAGATTCAAGGAGGTAGCTGGAGTAATTAGGGAATCAACAGCAGACAGTACATGAAAACAGGAAGAGGGTTGAACTTAGGATTTAAGACTTTGCAACTTCAAGAGGCATTCTTTTCATTGGGATTCACTCTGTATATACAATACAGTCATATTGGCTTATGGTGACACTCACTACAGATTTTTCAAGTCGCCAGTTCTCAAGCACTGGAGAAAACATCTTAACAAACATACTGAAGATGATAAATGGTCTCTTGGTATTTCTTGTCATTTGGCAAACTGTACACTTCAAAGTGAATGTGTGGATCTAAATGTTTCGCACCCGAAGGTTCCACCATTATATTTTGATGTCTCTTCAGAAAAGCAAGTAATAGACCAGTGCTTTTCTCATTAAAAGACTAAGAAATCAATTCGTGCATAGAAACAATAAGCGGTTTGCTGGGCAGTGCTCAGCAAACTATTAGGTGAGACGTAGTATGGTCTAGCAAGGAGACTGAGAGTCAGCCTCCTAGTCAAGAACACCAGGGTTCAAATTCCATGTAGAAGATCAGAACATCACAGATCTTGATTCAGAAGGTACCCTAGAGGCCATGTAGTCTACTTTCCTTTCCTCTCCTGACTTATCATTTTATATATATTATGGACCTGAGGTCTAGAAAGAAGAAGCGAGTTCATAGATACAACAAAAGACGGGAACAGGGTCTGAACCCACGACCTCTAACTCCAGAGCCCATGCTCCTTATTGGTTCTATGACCCAAAGTAACCTTTAGTGTCCTAAGTAATTTTCTAAGTATATGTTGAAGGAGAGTCTCCATATTCCCATTGAAATCCCAAGCCCTCCCCAAACTAACACGCCTAGACTCAGCATTAAAGTCCTAATTAGCCACAAACGAAAAATTCTATTCTCTTTTTACTCACATCCCCTGGGGAGAGGGGAGAGGAAGATGAGGAGGAGGAGAAACAGGAAGAGGAGAGGGAAGAGAAGAACAATACCAACATTTATGCAGTCCTAAGAAGAATTTTCCAGATAAAAGCTTTTTGATTGACTTTGAATAGGAAATTACACACTCACTTTACATTATTCTTTAAATACAAATATCTGGATTCAAGTCTCATATCTGACATATACTGGTCATATGACCACTGGTAAGTGCCCCATGTAACTTTATAAACTATAAAACTGATGTACATTGGAAGAGAGAGTTTTGTTCCAGGAATTCTATAACTCACAGAAATCAAAGGTCCAATAATTTTTTTTAAATGGGCAGTGTGGAGCTTATAATGCTTTTAGCCAAAAATTAGAAACACTGGCAGTCTAAAGACCCAGCCTAGCCTTGTTGATCTTGGCTTTCAGAATAATTTCCCAAAACAATGGCTTTAGTGCTTCTACTGAAGGCAGAATTAAGGACTAAAATGAAGGGACTTGTAGATTTCTAAGATGATCATGCATAGCAGCTACATGTCTTATTATATTGACTTCATGAGATGCCTCATGGGGCTAATTTCTGTCATCCACAACTACTTCCTACACATTTTAAGGCCCTGCAGAACAGTATTATCAAAGAATATAGAATGAACCTGTGACTTCATTTGTATGGGGAGCTCCCAAATGAGGAATCTCCTTCTGCTAATGCAAGATGGCATCTTTTCTGCAACTTAAAGTCTTGGAAACGAGAGCCCAAAGAAATGAAATTATTTGCTCAGGGCCACATCTAGTGTTTATCACTGGAGGTACCTGAACTTTGGTCTTTCTGACTCTGAAGCCAGCCCTCTGTTGTAGCACACTTTCTCTCGTGGTATGATCTACCTCTCTTAGAAGAGAATATGTGTGCACAAATCTTCCCAAAGCATTTGCATCATGTTTTATTTTTTTAAAGCATATATGGCATCATTAGATAAAATCCCAAAATATTTTGTGAAGAAGTCCATTTATACATTCTACTGTGAAATGCAGAGACAGAACCTGGCTGCAAAATTTACTATTTTATTTATGAAAATCTATTTACTCATGCTAAAATATAGATGACGTCAAAGGTCATTCTCTCCTATACTGTCCCCAAACAGTCTGAACCAGACCTCTGTGGTAGTCCACATGATGGCAAAGAAATCTGGTAGGAGGAGAATGCTAATACGTGTCCTTTAATAGCACAGCACTTTTTCTTTAGAATTCTCATCTAGTCTTGGGGGATCTTTGATGCCTTAGTTGAATGCAAAAGTTCCCAAGGTTTGGATACCTGGGAGGTCAAGTCAGAATTTTCTTTATCCTCTTGCCCCTTACATGAACACCTATGCTTCTAGGCTTCATGAACTATTGGGCTTATTTAATGAAAGAACCAGGATTATAACACATAAATATAAGCAAATTAGGATCTCTCTGTAATGCTAGTGTATCTTAATCTGTTGTTGCTGACTCATTTCAGTGGTGTCCTACTTTCTGTGACACCATTTGAGGTTCTCTTGGGAAAGAGTCTGTAGTGGTTTGCCATTTCATTTTCCAGCTCACTTTACAGAGACTCTTCCAAGAGTTAAGTGACTTGTCTAAGGTCACACAGCCAATATGTGTTCGAAGCCAGATTTGAAATCATGAAGATGAGTCTTCCAGACTCCAAGCCCGGTGCTTTATACACTATGCCACCTAGCATCTTAATCTACTGTAGAATGAAAGCCTATTCCCCCCCCCTTTTTTTTCTTGAGGGTTTCCCCTAAATGCATAACTGAACAGATCAATCTTCTTTACTGAACATTTCCCTTTGCAGCTTTTTGCTGAATACAATATGGGTTGAATTTGAAAAGTGTAACTTGTTAAAAGTGATAATAATTCATCAGCGTACATAATGTCTTCTTTTACATTTGTAAGGCAGCTAGGTGGCAAAATGGACAGAATGCCAGTCTGGAGTTAAGGAGATTCTTCTTCCTGAGTTCAAATCCAGCTTCAGACCTATACTAGCTGTGTGACCCTGAACCCTTATTTGCCTCAGTTTCCCCATCTGTAAAGTTTGCTGGAGAAGGAAATGTCAAACCACTCCAGTATCTCTGTCAAGAAATCCCCAAATAGGGGCGGCTAGGTGGCACAGCAAATACAGCACCGGCCCTGGAGTCAGGAGGACCAGAGTTCAAATCTGGCCTCAGATGCTTAACACAAAAAAAACTAGCTGTGTGACCTTGGACAAGTCATTTAATGCCAACTGCCCTACCTTTACCCCCCCCCAAAAGCAAAGAAATCCCCAAATGGGGTCACAAAGAGTCAGACATGATGATAAAATAATTTGTACTGAAGCCCTTTTTAAAATTTTATAAGCCATTTATACTCACTGTCTAATTAATGTTTTGTGAAGAGAAAATGATATCATTAGCTCCTCTAAATTACAGGGGGGTAAACTGAGGCAGAGAGAGTCTGAGTTACTGATCCGTGTTCCATGCCACGCTGAAGCCAGACCCCGCGTCTCCTGATTTTACACTGCATTATTCCTCATGTTATTTTCTCACACAGAAGATTCAATTTGCTATGTGTAATGAAGCAAATTTGATACGTCATTTATTTCTGCTTGTTTGAAACAGGAGTACACACGTAGTGCAAAGAAGGGTTCCATATTTGGCACAGCCATTCTTCTCTCCCTCTCCCCCGCCCCATAATCACTCTCATCAGAAAGCCCACAAAGATCCATGTTTAACAAGGGCAGGCATAGTCTTGAGAGGCAGGCGACTGTGACTCTGTCCCAGCTCTGATACACTGTGCGAGCTAACTGCTAGCAAATGGGGC
Source organism: Pseudocheirus occidentalis (assembly GCA_028646575.1). Taxonomy (NCBI): domain Eukaryota; kingdom Metazoa; phylum Chordata; class Mammalia; order Diprotodontia; family Pseudocheiridae; genus Pseudocheirus; species Pseudocheirus occidentalis. The sequence continues at coordinate 114,368,707 of CM053600.1, read as the reverse complement.
TTCCTCCTCCCCCCTGTGAAAAAAGAATCGCACTTAAGTACCTAAAAGAGGTATCATAAAGATTAACTATATTAAAGAGAGGAGGAGAAAACCTGGACCTGAATTAATTAGAATCTAATCAAATTCAAAATAGCACTATTTTATCTTTTTTTTTTAAATTCTGACAAAAGTATCTAGCTAATTAGGATCCTTGTAAAATGAAATGAAAAAAATTTTAAAGGTTTTCCCTGTCTTAAAAAACCCCCTATATCTTCCTATCAAAATCATTTGGCGGGGGGAGGGAGGGCACAACTCAGCCAATAAGCAGGTATGCATGTAAATTTTCATCATTTCTCAATAATGGAGAGTGGGTTATTTCTCTTATTCAATAGTATTTTGTTTGAAGGTTCTTTTTGGGGCAGTTAGGTTAGTGTTACAAGGGCCTTAGGCTAGTAGTAATTTTCCCATCTATTTCACACAAAGACTTTATGTGGTACAGTTTCTCTTTAAGGTTGTATACATATGGAGCCATCAAATCAATCATTATTTTTGGCCAAATTCCTTTTCAAAAAGATCTGGTTTCAAGTAAAATGGCATAAATTCCTGCATCAGTAATGTAACTGCATCATACTGAACACTGGGATGACCCTTAAAACAAAATAATGGGATTTTTTTTTTTTGCAGGAGGGAAGGCAGGGCATTTGGGGTTAAGTGACTTGCCCAAGGCCACACAGTCACTAAGCATTAAGTGTCCCAGGCTGAATTTGAACTTAGGTCCCCCTGACCCCAGGGCTGGTGCTCTATTCACTGCGCCACCTCGCCGCCCCATAATGGGCATTTTAAGAGTTAACATTTATTTATTTTTTTCTGTTTCTAATGCACACCCTTCTGAAGTGGATCAGAGAAACTAAAAAATGAGTAACAACTAATGAGTATACAGAGAGTACCTAAAGACCAGCAGGACACACCTGATAGGGAAGCATGGAAAAGGAAATAGGACTTCTATCAAAAATACTACCTGGAGGCACTTAAGTGTGAAGCTGGGTTTAAAAGAAATACCATAAAAATATCTTTTCTGAGCTTTCTATGTGGAAATATCTAGGGGGTTTCTATAACATCTAATTTTTTCAATTAATTAATTAATTAATTTTTAGCACAGAGCTTTGAAAGAGGGCTACATTTAGAGTGACAGGACCTAGTTTTGAATCCTGCCTCTGTTACTTCCCCGGTGACCTTGCTTAACCTTTGTGGAACTCCATCTCCCCAACTGTAAAAGGAAGGCTTTAAACTAGATAACCTTGGAGATCTTTTATAGCTCTCTAAGATGTGATGAACTTCCACCTTTTGGTGGATCCGTTCATTATTAAAATAAGAGAACTTCATGGTTCCTTTTTGCTGACATTCTGACTTGGCCTATCTTTTCTAGGCCCTGTGAGAACCAAGAGGCTTTTTTAGTATATTTAATTTCTCACCCTTTATTGCCAGAGATAAGACCCTCGCTTAAAATGAAAAAAAGAAAAAGTAAAACCAAATTAAAACCACAGGTGTTTTCAACTGGTCTTTAAAGAATAAAGAATGGATGGCCCACAATTCATTAAAACTCCTATTCCGCCATAATCATTTACTAAAGGTAAATCATTGTATAATAGATAATATTTTATCACAGCTCTTTAGAAGAGCCAAAAATAGCCTCCCTTTTGAAACCAGGGTGTACCTTTGCACTTGGGGGGCAGCTTAGTCTCTTTCAAGACCCCTTCTTAACATTCTTTTCCTCACAATACTTCTCAATGACGGCTGCAGCTGAGTTGTTGAGCACAGATTTTCTGCACAGTATGGGGGGAGGGGGGTGTTAATTATGCAGAAAGATGGAGACAGGCCAGACAGCCCCTCTGGTGAACTGTCTCATACAAGTACAGCCCACTTCCTGCTGTTCTGCAGCTACAAGGATCACCTGTTGGTCTTGGCATCCACCCAGACTGGGGCCTAGCGGAAATGACAGAATCAGCTAGAAATGAAACCTAGCTTGCATCCCAGCTCCCCAAACGGGGGAAGGAGAAAAACAGATGAGTGCGATGCAATCTAGCTGTCTCCCTCAGAAGAGAGGGACAAAAATGGAATGTAAAAACACAACCAGAAACATTTACCAAAGTTGTACAGAATGTTGGCAGCTTTAATTTGTTTCTCTGCTTTGGGGTCTGTTTTTCCTCAGACTTAACAAAGATGTCCCATAGGTTTTGGCTAAGAGTTTCTCTCTGCACTAAATGCTGACTACCTTTAAGGGGGTCAGGTTTGTCTTTCTTTAGTGTACTCTTTCTCTAAGATGCTGGATTCTTTCTGCCTAAGCAGAGAGACTCTAGGAAAAAGCCAAGACTTTAGTAGTAATAATCATCCTTGGATTATCCCTCGGTAAGACTGTTATGTCATGATTTCCAAACAATCAAGTGCTTCCTTTCACTCAATCTGCAAGCTTCAAATTTCTCTCTTATTGCCTCTTCCCTCTCCTATTCCTAGTGACACAAAGAAACCACATTCCGTTTCATTACATTTACTCTCTCAGTGAAGTTTAATGATAAGAACATTCTCTTACTAATAATTATAGGACACCAAACACTGCATATGGGATTATCTATTGAGAGACCCTCGGGTTTTTTAAATAAGCTCTTGCACTGGCTATTGTTTGTGCCAAATGAGGACAATGATATTCATAATGGCATTTGTATATCGTGACAGAATTCTGTTGACCCACAGTTTAAATATTGCAAGTGAATGATTTCACAAATGACTGGTATTTTACAAATGATATTATAAATGAATGACAGTCTTTAAAGAGATGAGAAGGGGATTAAGGTCTGGTATTTCTAATAGTTTAAAATTTTTAAAAAGTGAAATGGATAATAATAACTAAGGGAAGATTCTCCCTCCTCCCCCAAGCAAGGGAAAAGAGCCTTGGAGTATATTTCTTCAGAGAAAACACTACATGAATAATTGATG
>CM053600.1:114348210-114365637 GCA_028646575.1 Pseudocheirus occidentalis | reverse complement strand
CCTGCATCAAGGCAGGAAGCTTGCAAGGAATGTTCATCATTCTTCTTTTTGCTTCATGCAGGCTCAGTTACTGCTAAGCCACTTTGTTTCAGTAACTAAGGGTTTCAGGTCTTACAGTAACCACTGGATGTGGAAAGAAAAAAAATCTCACAGGACCGAGGAAAAGGGCAATCTCTGTTGTTGTTTAATATTTATTGAGAGCCTACAATGTACTGCTCTGAGACAAACAAATTATGTCAGATGGTAATGCTCACATCTTGCTAATTTACATTACACGGCAGAAAAAGGAAATAGAAGTTAGACCATAAAGACCATGTATATCATCTACTCTATTTATATTCTTATACTCATTGGAACCAGACAGCATGTTTATAATTTTAATTTAGCTTTCTTGCTAGACATGTGGGAACTTCAGAAAACCCTACTATTACACACACACACACACACACACACACACACACACGCATGCGCGTACACACACGTGCGCGTATACACACACACACACACACACACACACACACCCAGTGGACATAAGAATAATAAAAACCCAACCTCCCTCCAAATCTGAATTATTTTATGGTAGAGGATATGATTATTTGGACTGCTTAGACCATTTAAATGCTTCCTAGGGATAAGATAACCCAAGAGCAGAGTACAAATTGGCACACATCAGGGAATAGCAGAAAGGAGGGTAGAGTATTCTCATTTCTATGTGCTCCAAAGCTTCTTACCATGCTTCAGAGACTCCTGTCCCATTCCTGTAGTCCTGAGTGGAGATAGGGTGGTCACCAGCAATGCTGGCTCTAAAAAAAGGACAGGGTCGAGTAATAACACCCTGTTACTTCCAAGGCACCTATGGAGACATCAAGGCTATTTAGATCAGGAGGCTATACCCACTCTGGAATCCAATAATTCTTTGACGAATTTTTCAAAGGATTCTCAAGCAAAGGAAAGGTAGAAAGCAGTTCTTAGCCAACCCCACCAAGCCCCAAAGATTGCCTGCTGCTAAAACTCCCTCAAATTCCCTGTTTCTGAGAAGCAGCCTCAAGGCCTTGATGATTTTATACTCATATGCAATACTAGCAGGCACACTAGGGATGTAGTAAGGAGGAATATTCCTCCTAGGGACTAAGGTGCACTCAATTACCAAAGTTTCAGCAGACATCAATTTGATGCTGACAGTGCAACATTTAGTTATTACTTGTTAAGAGTATGCTTGAGGTACTGGCATGGATGAAAAACGTTAAAAGCTACCTAAACACAGACTAGTTTAATGTAAGGCTGGAAAAGGATATGGATGAAGAAGTCTTTCCCACAACTGACACAAATAAAATATGACCATAGAATTGCTTACAAGACGTACTCTCACAATGAAGTACATGGCTCTTTAATTCTTATTCTTTAAATCTATTTCTTTAATTTTACATGTACTGATATTCTGATGCAAAAGGGCCACAAGTTAAAGTATTTGACGCTTTCATGACTTTTTTCATATCCATGTGCATGTATGCATATGTATGCATACAGATACAGAAACACATACAACAAATGAATATATCCACATCTATGTGTATACATATATGTATATGTTTGCATCTTAGTATGTATATAAGTGGCATATATAAGAAATGAATGGAAATATATAGACATAGATATATCTATCTGTATAGATACAAACATCTATCGAGACACATACAGACAGATATATGTCTAGATATAGATACGAATATAGATTTCTATATAGACAGATATATCGACATCTATGTATGTATCCATTCACTTATTTTTTTTTCTTTTTTCTTTTTGGAGGGCAGTTGGAGTTAAGTGACTTGCCCAAGGTCACACGGCTAGTTTTTGTACTAAGTGTCTGAGGCCAGATTTGAACTCAGGTCCTCCTGACTCCAGGGCCAATGCTCTATTCACTGCACCACCTACTTGCCCTATCCATTCACTTATTATAACACCCACATATACACAGATACAAACACACACACATAATAAATGAATATATCTATACCTATCTTTGTGCACATTTATTATATATGTTTGTATATGTGTTTGTATGTCTGAGTGTGTATATAACAAGTGCATGTATATAATAAATGGATAAACAGATACAGATATATCTATCTGGATACAGATGTTTCTATATAGATATATGTATATCTATGTGTGTATCCATAGATGGAGGTATATTTATCTCTATCTAAGTGTGTATCCATTTATTTATTATATATTTCCATATAATATATACCCAACTGGACAGATAAGCAAGCACACATATAATTAATGAATGTATCTCTATCTCTTTGTGAGCATCCATTCACATTATAAGTGTGTGTGTGTCTATATGCTTGACAGACATATCTCTATCTCTGTATCCAGAGATATGTCTCTTTCTTTCTGTGTGCATATCTATTCATTTATTTACTTATAGAGGGAAGGACTAGAGATTTCATTGATGTTGGAAACTCTTAATGAGGAAAATCGTCTCCATTGTACAAATAAGCAAGTTGCCTTAACTTAAAGAGTCACAGATACAGAGGTGAAAAGGCTCAACTCTTTTATTTTTCAGTTGAGGAAAACAAGGTCCAGACTAAGTAACTTGTCCAAGGTTACACAGGGAGGATTAGAAGTGGGGTTTAAATCCAGGTTTTCTATCTCAAGTCAGTCACATTTCCACTCTACCTCTCAGAGAGTTTTGCATAGAGTTAATTCACTTTAATCTAGGTATAAAGGCCAATACTGTAAATAATCTGGGGAAGCAAGGAATAATTTACCTGTCAGATTTATGGAGTAAGGAAGACTTTATGACCAAAGAAGAGTTGAAGAGCATTATAAAATGCAAAATAGATAATCTTGTTTACAGTAAATTGAAAAGTTTCTGTACAAACAAAGCCAATATAACCAAGATTAAGAGGGAAGTGGCAAATTGGGAAAGAATATTTACAACCAGTATCTCTGAAAAATGCCTCATTTCTAAAATATACAAGGAATTAAGTAAAATCTATAAGAATACAAGTCATTCCACAATTGATAAATGGTCAAAGTATATGAACAGGTAATTTTTCAGAGGTAGAAATTAAAGATATCTATAAGCATATGAAAAAATGCTCTAAATCACTATTGATTTGAGAAATGCAAATCAAAACAACATCTCACCAGTCAGATTGGCTAAGATGACAGAACAGGAAAGTAACAAATGCTGGATAGGATATGGAAAAATTGGAACACTAACGGATTATTGGTGGAGCTGTGAACTGATCCAAGCATTCTGGTGAGCAATCTGGAACTATGCCCAAAGGGCTATACATAATTGCATACCCTTTGATCCAGTAATACCACTTTTGGGGTTGTATCCCAAAGGGATCATAGAAGTGAGAGGAAGACCTATATGTATAAAAATATTTATTGCAGCTCTCTTTGTGGTAGCAAAAAACTGGAAATTAAGGGGATGTCCATCAATTGGGGAATGGTTAAACAAGTTGTGGTATATGAATATAATGGAATACTATTGTGCTATAAGAAATAGGGAGGAGATGGTCTTCATATTCACCTGGAAAGGCCGATACAAACTGATGCTAAGTGAAAATAGCAGAACCAGGAAAAATTTGTACATAATAACAGACACATCCTATGTGTGATGACTTTGATAAAATGGACTCTTCTCAGCAATGCACAAGTATAAGACAACTCTACAAGACTCAAGATGGAAGGAGATATTTACATTTAGAAAAAGATCTAGAAAGATCAGAGTTTAAATGGAGACTGAAGCAAACTACATGCTATTGGGCTTTTTCATGTTTGGTTTTCTTTCTTTTTTCCCATGTTTACTCCATTGGTTACAACCCTTCTATACAACCAAACTAATATCCAATGTGGAAGTATTTGCAGATCCTACACTTGATTGCATGCCGCCATGTGGGGGGAAAAGGGGAAAGGGAGGGGAGAAAAATTGAAACTCAAGGGATTGTGGAACTGAAACTTGTAAACTGAGAGTAAATAAGTCAATGAAAATTTTAAAAAAATACTGAAAACAGTGAAAGATTCCTCAAATGTTTTACCATGTCATGGAGATGATAACAAGTTCTCTGATTATGCAAGCAGAGTAGAACCACAGGCAAGTCTTATTAAGAAAATATTAGTCCAGTGATGGCCTACACACACACACACACACACACACACACACACACACACACACACACATATAATCTAAAAACCAGGCTAGCTAAATTTTGAAAGGATCTTTATAAGGATGACTACAAAGGGATGAATATTTTGGTCAGAACAACTCTTAGAGGCTATCAAGTTATGAGAAGTTATTATCTGTGTCAGTAGAAGATGAAATACCTACATTCTTGAAATACTGAGCTCTTAATTCACAAAAATCTCCCAACACTCTCCTGTTATATCAGGTTATTGACGAATCTTGTAAAGCTACCATTTCAGTGGGGTCAGTGTTGGTGCCAGTTGCCACCATTAGTTTTAACGCCAAATAGATAATTAAAGTATTTATTATATCCCATGTACCCTGCTATAAGTGTTTAAAAGCACTGTGTCATTGCTGGCTTATCAGCACTCATGTGTCCACTACATCAGGCAGGTAAGGTGATGCAGTGGATGATTAACAATTGTGATAAATTTTGAGATCTAGTACTGCTAGGCTACTTTCATTCACATTTTTTCTTCATTAATTCCACTGATATTCTTGACCTTTGTTTCCTTCCAGATGAATTCTGTTATTATTTTTTCTAGCTCTATTAAATAACTTTTGGTAGCTTGATTGGTATGGCACTGAATAAATCAATGAACTTAGGAAGGATGGTCATTTTTAGTATATTGGATTGGTCTACCCAGAGCAATTACTATTTCTCTAATTGTTTAGATCTAACTTTATTTTTGCACAAACATTGTATGCATATAAGTTCTTGGGTTTCTCTTGGCAGACAGGTATACACCCAAATATTTTATATTATCTGAAGTTATTTTAACTATAATTTCTCTTTCTATATCTTCATGCTGGACTTTCTTGGTAATATACAGAAATGTTGATGATTTACGTGAGTTTATTTTATATCCTGCAGTTTTGCTAACGTTAATTATTTCAACCAGTTTTATAGGTGATTCTCTAGGATCCTCTAATTATATAATCATATGGTCTTTAAAGAGTAATAGTTCTGTTTCCTCATTGCCTATTCTCATTTATTTAATGTCTTTTTCTTCTCTTATTACTATAGCTAGCATTTATAGCACAATACTGAATAACTGTGGTGATAATAGGAATCCATCCTTGCTTCACCCCAGTCCTATTGGGAAGGCTTCTAGCTTATTCCCTTACAGATAATGCCTGCTGATGCTTTTGAATAGATGCTTAGATCATTCTAAGGACACCTCCATTTATTCCTATGTTCTCAGTAATTTTTAATAGGAATGAATGCTTGTTCTTTTTCTGCATCTGTTGAGATAATGAAATGATATTGGTGGTGGTGGTGGTGGTGGTTGGTGTGTGTGTGTGTGTGTGTGTGTGTGTGTGTGTGTGTGTGTTTTAATATGGTCCATTGTGCTGATAGCTTTCCTGATACAGAACCAGCCCAGCATTCCTGGTATGAATCCTGGTCACAATCTACGATCTTTGTGATTTATTTCTGTAATGTCCTTGGCTAGTATTTTATTTAAAATCATTGCATCAACATTCATTAGGGAAATTGGTCTAAGATTTCTTCCTCTGTTTTTACTCTTCTTGGTTTAGATATCAGCACCATATCTATGTCCAAAAAAGGAACTTGGTAGGATTCCTTCTTTACCTATTTTTCCAAATAGTTTATATGGTATTGGAATAAATTGTTCTTTAAATATTTTATCGAATTCACCTATGACTCTATCTAGTCCTGGGGATTCTTCCTAGGGAGTTCATTTATGGCTTGTTCAATTTATTTTTCTAAGATTGGGTTATTTATTGGTCTATTTTCATATTGCTTTTTCACATCCAGTTGTCCACATGGGGTACTGTGGAAAACACCATCCTCACATCCTAAATTGCTGCTCCCAGAACTACATATAATACTCTAGATGTGGTAAGATCACAGGCAAGATCACTTGCATTGGAGCTAGGGCAGAGATGTCAGCCAAACAAAGGAGAGAATTCTGGTTAGGTTTTTGACTTGGCTTTTCTACAACAGAGAGAGATTCTAATCTTTAAAGCATATATTCATGCATATTTTGGGCTATTTCTTCAGATTTCAAATATCATCTTTAAAAATAAAATTTATAGATTCCAGATATAATTAGTAATATTGCAATAAAAAGCTAGGCATTAGTAGTGGTAATTTTATAGATTTTTGCAGGGTGTTAGGACAGAGTAATGGTCATCTCTGGAAACTATGGGAACTCTCTATATAGCATTGTGGGAATTTTCCTGGTTTATAAAAGAAGTTCTGAGACAGGTTCAGGCACAGAAGTTAAATAAAACATCTGCACTTTAGACACACTAATAGAGGATGTGTGATCCTTTAGACAGCCTATGCTGAAGTATATTTTTAGTCGATGGAAAAAAAAAGTTAGACTATAGCAAAATCTGGGTTTAGTTAGCAGATTTCTGTTAAAATTCTGTTTTTTCAACTTTCTTACTATACGTATGATCATAGAAAACTCACTTTATATTAGAAGCTCAGGTTTCCTTTCTGTAAAATGGGGAAAATAATACTTATGCTACTTCCCCTACTAGATGCTGCCAGGAAAACACTTTGTAAGCCTTAAAATGCAACATAAATATGGTGGTGGTGGTAGTAGTAGTAGTAGTCATAGTAATGGTGGTGGTGGTGGTGGTGGTGGTAGTGGTAGTAGTAGTAGTAGTAGTATTGGTAGTAGTAATGGTGGTGGTGGAAGTAGTAGTAGTAGCAGTAGTAGTAGCAGTAGTAATACTGGTAGTAGTGATGGTGGTGGTGGTGGTAGTAGTAGTAGTGGTAGTAGTAATGGTGGTGGTGGTGGTGGTAAGAGGAATAGGAGTAGTAGCAATAAAAAGAGAAGGAGGAATAAAATTAAAATTCACACTGCTTGCAAAATTGCAAACTGCACCCTCTACAAAAGCTCTCCTTTGACACTGCCTCCATTTCAACTAACTATATTCTTGAGAAAGTCAGTCACTCAGTCAGTCAAAAAACATTTATTAAGGCACAGGCACTATTGCTAAGCCCTAGAGATACTAAGAGAGGTACAAGATAGTCCTAGCTGCTAAGGAACTCACAGTCCAATGCGAAAGGCAATATAAAAACAACAATGGACAAGCAAACAATGTACAACAATGTACAAACAACATTGGAAATAATCCACAGAGAGTTTGCATTATAATTAAGGGAGTTGGGGGGGAGGGGCGGGAAGCTTCCTGTAGAAGGTAGGTTTTACCTAGGACTTGAATGAAGGCAAGGGAACCATGAGGTGGAGATGAGGAGGGAGGGCATTCAAGACAGGGTGGGCAGCCACTGTACTGACCACAGTAGAGAGATGGTGTATCTTGTTTGAGTAACAGCAAGGAGATGAGCATTACTGTATTGTAGTTGGGGTGGGAGGGTGGGAGGCTTGGGGATGTAAGGTGTAAGAAGGTGTAAGAAGACTGGAAAGGTGTTTTGGGGACAGGTTATGAAGGGTTCTGAGAATGGCAAATAGCAGAGCCTTTTTGTTTGATTCTGAAGGGGACAAGGGAGCCATGGAAGTTTATTTAGTGGGGGTAGGGGAACAGTTTGACATGACCACTGAGTGAAGGGAAAGCTCTATGTGCCTCCAAGTTCTCTCTTCTAAACTCTTTGCAAACTTTGAATGTATGCTGTATATAACTAGTAATGTATATATTGTCTCCTCCATTAGATTGTAAGCTCATTGAGGGTAGGGACTATTTTTTGCCTTTGTAGCCCTAGAACTTAGCATACATAGTGCTTGGAGCACAAGAGTTTGACAAATCTTTACTGCCTCACTGATTCTACACAATCTTCTACTAATGAAGAGTTTAATTGTTTCTGAGGCAGTCCATTCCACTTTTGGATAGCTGGGCAGCTAGGTGGCACAGTGGACATAGTGCCAGATCTAGTGTCAGGAAGACTCATATTCCTGAGTTTCTGACTTCAGATCCTAACTAGCAGTGTAACCCTGGTCAAGTCACTTAATTCTCTTTGCCTCAGATTCCTCTTCTGTAAAATGAGCTGGAGAAGGAAATGGCAAACCACTCCAATATCTCTATCAGAAAACCCCTAAATGGGGTCATGAACAGTTGGACACATCTGAAAAATGACTCAACAACAAAATTGTTAGCAACCTTTTCCTTATGTTAAGATAATATCTGCCTCTATATAAATTGGATGCATTCATCCCTAGTTCAACTCCTGGACTGAACCAAAATGAGTCTAATTCCTTTTTCCTCATGAATGCATATTAAATACATGAATAGAGTAATCAATTGCATTGCCATCCCCCAGTCCCTCACCTCTGCGCCTCCAGCCTAAATCATCTTTTCTCCAAAGTAAGTATCTTAAGTTCTTTCAATAAGCCCTTATAAAGTATGATTTCGAGTCCCCTCACCACACCTCAACTATTCTGATTTTCTTCATCTGGATGCCCTCCATCTTATCAATGTTGTTTCTACATTATAGACACCAAAACTGAACATAGTACTCTATACATGGTCAGACCAGAACTGAAGCTTGCAGTATAACCCACTTTGTTCTGGGAAATGATCCTTTGAAAAGGATGAAATTTAATCATATGAATCCATGTAAAATTCCATAATTTGGTCAATAGGTACACAACAATTTCTGTGAAAATGTCCTGTAGTTGTATGTGCACTATAAGTCTGATATAAGTCAAGAGTTTGATATCACAACCAAAAAATCTCATTTATCTAAATTAACATTTGTTGATATTTATATTTAATAGGCTATTCTAATGGAACAAACGGGCACATAAGTTAAACATCCAGAATAACAGAATTAGCTAATGTATATTCTTAGATGATTTATTTAATCTGAGCAAAGTTTTATTAATAGAAATATCACATCTATATTAAAAGAGGTAATGCCTCCTCTGCATTCTGCCCTTGTGAGAAAACATCTGGAATACTGTGTTCATTTAGGTCTAGTCCTCACATTTTACAAAGAACATAAGTAGGCAGAAACATAAATGGGGCACCCAAGAGAGTACCCAGAATAATGGAAGAAGAAGAGAACATAGCATGTGAAGATCTGTTGAAGACACTGGGAATGGAGGAGAGCACTGAGATGGGATATGAGAGTTATATCTTCAAGTGTTTTAAGTGCTGTCATCTAGAAGAGGGATCTCTTTAAGATGTTCTGTAATTTAGAATTTTCATTGTTTTCTTCCAATCTTTTTTCTAAATTAACCAACTTTTGCTGCTTTTATCTTGATATTTTGTTCTAGAGGAAGAAATGTGTGAGGTAGACATTTAGAAAGAAAAAAAAATTGAGCGAATGTACTTCCTCTGATGATTTCTTCCATCCAAACAAGCTCAGTTGGCATTTTCCACCCAATATAAATTTTATGATTAGTCCCCTAATTCCATAATCTCATTTCTATATTCTGTAGGACTTCATTGCTCTTTCTCCAAGTTCTTTTAATCAAGCATGTTACCATATTTCCCCATAATGTTCCAGCATCATTAATCCCTAGCACTAGAATCAAGAGATTTAAAACATTTAATTGTGACAAAATGCCACACAGTCATTCATTCACAAAAGTCTCCTTTTTATTATGTGTGGTAAAAAGTAGCACAGGAAGTGAGAGAGGCCTTTTGGTACCAAGCACATGTTTGATGCTATTCTTTCACAATGCACACTCTTTTTTTTCCTCATGAGATTGTGATCATCAAATCAGGGTCACTTGTGAATGAAAATTATTCTGCAATTTGAGTGGCAGTGTATAAAGTAATTTTCTCTTCCTAAGATCATATTTTCCCCCCTATTTCATTTAAAGATTCCATTAGCTGTAGAATTTATCTGGCAACTGCCCCCCAAAATCCACAATTTAAAAAAGAAACATCATTTTAGTTGACAGTATAGTTTACTGCAGGTATAGAGGTCAGGCATAATTCATTAGTGACTTCAGAGTTCTTTAAAAAAAAAGCTTACAGATGTATTATTCCATCTCCAAACTCTATGACTCTGTATTGGCAGGCTCTCTCACTTTAAGGAAAACGACATGGGACATGGTCTTGAAATAACTGGCTGGCATTACTTTGACTTTTTACACTATTGCACAGCCCATAGGTCAGGATGGCTACATTGGTCTATTTCAGAAGTTCATATAAACTAGCAAAAAAAAGTTTGTAAATTAAGTGATACATCTTATTTGTAGTTGCAAATGTAGCCACTGGCTGGATGATCATTTGTATAAAACATATATACATACATATTATATATTATACACACACACACACACAATTTTATCTGACTCCTCTCATAAGTGGGAACAAGGTTGGCTGAGCAAAGTACATGCTGCTGATTTAGTCCATCCCTGAATAAAGGCAGTAGAAAAGTTACAGTTTGTAATTGGCAATAATACTGTATCTTTTTCCATGCTGTATTTTCTCTTTTCAGAAATGGAACTCTTTAATATCAGAGACCATACCTTGTATCTTCCTGGGGGCTCTACAGAGGGGGTACAGAATCATTACTGTCATTGTCATAATTATTAACCTCATTCACAGATTGAGAAGTGAAAAGATTCCCTATACATTGGGTAGATCCTCTCTGGATAAGCACCAGCAGAATAATTACATCGGGTGAGGAGGTATAAAGAGGGTGTCACCTCCATCAGCGGAGAAGCCCACCTGAATGAAATCATGAATCCCATAAAGTTTTGAAGTTGAAACATAGTAATACTGACATAATCATCATAATTAAAAAGAGAGGTAAGTATGACAGAATGGATGAAACCCTATTAGTCTTGGAGTTGCAAATACTAAGATTCAGGTCCTGCCTCTGATACATACTCAGCATTTAAATAAAAGCAGATAATTCACTTAACCTCTCAGTACACCAGGAATCTCTCTGACACTAAAAATTACAGGGAGATGGCTAAACTTCATGGGTGTGCATGGGGAATGGAAGGAAGGGGCAGTGCCACGGCGAGAGAGTTACTTCCTCTTTGAAGTCACACATACAGACTACCACCGCTTACCCCCTCCCCTTCCCCTGCCTTAAATGAGGAACATGTGAAAGAGAACAAGGAGGAATGATGACAAATTCTTGATAAAAGGAAGAATTCTTGAAAATAAAAAAAACTATTTAGGTCACAGCTACCTCTCAGTGCAGAGTAAAGTGGAGAACAGAAGTAATTATGCAGGAAATTTACAGCCCAGCAAACAAAACAATAGAGAAAACATTTTTGTCTGAGACATCCAAATAATTGCCTCAATTCCCCACTTTACTTTGTACGTGTGAAGGGACCCGAAGTATTTTACAATGCATGTAGTGCAGCAAACCATGTATCTTCCACTGACAAAAATAATCTGATTTTGTACTGGCTTTGATTAGCCTGAATCAGGTGAAGGTAGTCTTGTGAAATTGGCAAGCAACCCTGATTGGTGGTGCTTCTGTGAGTTCCACTAGCAGTAAGTTTTATTTGCTAAGCTGCACAGAGAGAGAACAGGCATTTGAGGAATTGCTTCAGATGCTTCTGCTGTCTCTGGCTGCATTAATTTTGCATTGCCTCATTTAGGTTAAAAAATGAGACAAAGCAAAAGTATGTAATATGGGCTTTTTGTCACCTCAAACTGGATCTATTACAGTTTAGCATCCTTTCAAGAAGGTGTTACTAAGTATCCTTCAGGTCTCCAGCCTGCATCATTTTCCTTTCAGTGGGACACAATTTCACAACCTGGGCATGAAAAAAATGGTACAAACTGGTCTTGCATGTGGATTGATCATCTTTAATGCAAGAATGGGGTGTGTAGTTCATTTATGATGAAATTTCAGTTTCTAGATAAACCACAGTCTGATAACTATTTGTAATCACTATTTCTAATCATTTTGGAAAGTATATTTAACCCCAATAAAAGAAGACTAAAAAACACCCTGAAAGCTCTTGTATACCATACTGCTTTAAGTAGATTCAAAACAAGTCAAAGGGAAATGTTTGGAGTGCTAATTTAGTCGTGGAGATTGCCTATCTCTTGAAGCGCTCTGACCCTGATGTACTTCCAGAGGTATCATGGTAGCTGGCAATTCTTATATTAGCCATGAAGCTAGGAACTTTGCAAGTTAAGAAGTTAGCCACAAACCTATACAGATGCAGAGGAGATATATTTCAGAACTTAGCATTTGAGTTTGATAGCATGCTAAATTTATCCCATCTGTACAAAAGTATGCCCTACCCTGATGAAGGAAGAATAAGGAAAAAGCCTAAGGGGTCAAGTGGTGTCATAAACTGGTCAAAACAATGGAACACAGACACTGCTCATTAAGTATCCATATATGCTACAGAAAAATATTTATACCAGACTTGCAAAGAATTTTCAAAGATCAGCCACGTCCACAAAATTCAGTTTGCCCTATAACATGGGTGCTGGACACACCCATCCATATTTAACACTTTTCCCAACTCTCTCTTAAAGTCAATTGCATCGATTTCAACAGATCATAGGTCTATATGAATACTTCCTTAAGCCTACGGCAAACACTGAAACTGCTCCCAGATAAGCAGTCAAAACGTCCCTGCCTTAAGGAACTTATATTCTATCAGCAGAGACAACTGGTACATGAAAACAAAATAAAGAGGAAGTACATTTTTTTTTGTGGGAAGGTGTCAGTAGAAACTGGGGCAAAACAGGGATGTCTTCATGAAGAAGGTGTTACTTGAGCTGAGCTTTGCACAAATCCAGGGATTATAAGAGCTGGATCCGAGGAGGGAGGGCATTCTGAGGAATGGGGTGGCTATATAAAAAGCATATAGTTGGGAATGGAGCATCATATGACCAACAGCAAAGCTGCTTTGGCTAGAGTCTAGAAAACATGAAGGAGAATACAAGGAGAATAATTTTTCTAAAATTCTAAAATATTATTGACCTAAAAAAAGGAACAGTAACAGACATAAATAAAAAAATTTAGAGCTGTAGGGAATCTTAAAGTCTATCTAGACCAACTCTCCTATTTTTGCACATAAGGAAACTGAGGCCTGGAGAGGTTAAGTAACTTTCTAAGATCACATAGGCAGTATCAGAATTAGCATTTGAACCTTTTGGCTCCAAATGCAGCAGTCTTTCTACCTTGCTATCTGACAGGAATTTTGTGAGAATTAAAAGGAAGTTCTTGAAGTAATATGAACTTCAGATGAATGCCTATAATACGTATCCATATATACATACATATATATATATATACACACACACACAGACACACACACACAGACACATAAATATGCGCATATATGTAAATGTGAATACAACTATGTATTTGAAAAAGATACATTTTTTGCATATTCAAATAAATTTATTTGGGGATGTTGTAATGCAGCTTCCTTTATGTTCTTTTACAGTCTGCCACAACATGGGCATATGCTATATACTACTGTTATCAATAAGTCATTTTTACTAGTCTCCAGATCTGAAAATTATGCCATCTTTTTAACATTCAACAAATTTCCTGTTGGATCTATTCTTCCTCAATCATAACTAACTCATACTTGTATTATAAATGTAAATGGATGGAGGGCTATAAAATAAAATTAACCACATTTTAAACCTACCAATTGAGGAATTACCTTTTAAATAATGGAGACAAACTAGATTTATGCAATGTGATTAGAGCGCTTTGCTTAAATTTTCCATCTCTGATTAAATACAGATGTTATGCAAAATAGGCTGAGTTTTACCACTGCCCATAGATGACTTAGTTTTATCATTGGGTTTTTGAAGCAAGTAAGAGGTCTCAAGAATCTCTTGTTCATGCCTGAAGAAGGAAGTGGCATCACGACAGAATCAAAAACAATCACATCAACAGATGTCCACTGAGCTCCTCTAGAGTGTTGGGAACTAACCACACTGGGGATCATGTAGTGCTACTTTAAGTAATCAAAGATAGTCTATGACCTTCAAACTAGAAATGACCAAATTAACATAGACCCAATTTGTATTTCCCCAGGATGCCTTTCATCTTCTTACTAGAGATCCAGTACTTATGAAAAGCAGAGATGTGAATGAAACTGTTATGAATAAGATACTAGTAGGATGTTTAATTCTAAATAAGACATTAAGATCACATTTTATTAATGCGGTCGGACCAGACAATCTCTGGGGTCTGTCTCATCTATTCAGCCTATGGATTTTTTTCCCTTTATTCATCAACTCTTCAGGATTTGAGAGAGGTAAAAGTGCTCTGTAAACTGTAAAGTGCTATCTAAATTATGACACTGTTGTTATTAGCAATTCTGCTCACAGTTCTAACAGTTTACACAGCACAGCTGAGTCTTGCTCTTTACATAAGTGAGACTGACAGCTAGCAAGAGTTGTGCCTCCCAATATCAGCATTGACAAGCTAACTGTTGAAAGTCTGCAATTAAGGCTTTGTTTAAAAACTGTGAAATAATTTATTTGTACATACCTGTAATTGAGTTACAAAATAAAAATATCTTAAAGCACAATCCGGAAAAGAGATAAAGCCTGAGTGGTAGCCAGTTAAATAGCCAGACAGATTCACATCTTTGCAACTGTAACTGATTGAGTTCTATAAAAATCTTGAAGTCCCAAAGTAGATGCACTTATATCTGGAAGCTTAACCAATTATCACTGAAATTAAATGTAGGAAAAATCGACAAAGATAACCTATCTTCTACGTAGGAAATGTGAACCAGTGGCTTGAGAAATGAACTAGACGCTATAATGATTCTGACCTTTTGAATATTTTTGAGTCTCTGTAGATGTTAATGCATTTCCAAATTTGGTATTAATTCTAGATTAGAGAAATGATATGGACATTGCAGTCAAGTGGGAAGATATTGGCTATAATAAGTAAGGGAACTAATTTTTCTCAGCTGTTGGCTAGTTTAACTTGTACTTATAGGACTAGGTAAACTGGGCAAGGCAAATATTTAGTTGGTCTGATTTGCCACCTCAATCGAGGGGTCTGGAAACATCGATTCTGCTGTATGCACATGGCTTCTATAACCTCTGGGGAACGGGAGGAACCAAGCATCTTACAATTCATCTGGACTAGAGAGCTTTAGGAGTAGAATCAAACTGTAGCCATATGGTAGTGTAGTCTAGTAGAAAGAATTCTAGACATGGAGTCAGGAGACGCCTGGACTCAAATCCCAGCTCCAAAACTTAAAGGGTGTGTGATCATAAGCAATCTATTTACTCCTCAAACCTTAAATGTTCCTATCTATAACATGGGAATAATTATAGGGACTACCTAAGAGGGTTATTTTTAGGATCAAATGAAACATGGTTTCAAACCTTTTAAGCATTTTACAAATGTCAGCTACAGTAATTTTTTCGATGGTGGTGGATCTGTAATAGCAAGGTGAATTGTAGTCTTTAGATAAACTTCAGGAAATAAAGTACGTTCTGTGGTGGTACTTTGAATTGCTTGCAGAAATGCCAATTGAATATTTGAAACATCTATAAATATGAGAATACTGTATTTTGATCATGTTCATTTATAAGTATTCAATTTTTTTCATACATATCTGAACTTTTGTCCAGCTGCAGTCCACGAGTCTGTTTTTTTTTGTATTTTAAATCCAATTACCCTTTAATGTTCCTATGATTATTTCTCTGCTATCTCTTAAAATTGACCCTCGAAGGGCTATGCTTCTAAGATGATACATAAAAATAGTATGCCTGTTACTTCAGTATAGAACTCACTCTCTGGCTACAATTTTGATTTTATATATACATATATATATGTGTATATATGTACGTACATAATATACATGAAATATATACATGAACGTAACTGAATTCAGAAGTAGATATGAAATTGATATCTGTAGGACACAAAGACCCTGTTTTCAGTACTATCTGCCTGTTTCAATCTCTCCTTTTTCAATGTATCTTTTCCATTTGACTTCCAACATGTTGAATCATTTCATTTATGTTCAACTCTTCATGACTCCTGTCTTTTTTCCCCTTTTACTGATTAAATTATCCGGTAAAAGGTTCAATATCTTTTGCTCTCTATTCCCTATCTATCTTGTCTTATAACATGATTTTAGCTCCCATCACTCTACAAAAAAGAAATGAAGACGATCGTAGTTAGCCTTCCAAAGAAGTCCAATGTTTTGTTTCTTTTTCCTAACACTATTATCCATGAACTCTGCAGAATCTGACCCTGTGGACCTTAAAATTCTTTTCTCCCCCTTTATTTCCATTATAGTATGCAATCTTCTTCTTTTCCTACACCTTTGGCAGATTGCTTATCTTCCCTGTTGAGACATCTTCCTTCTCTAAGCTTTCTTTATGGACAATGCATTTGGTCTCTGGCACATGTTCACGTCGAGATCTGTAGCACTGACCCCAAGTTCTGTCCTCATACTTCCAGTCACCTGTTAGGTATCTCCACTCATGTGTTCTGCCACTCCCAAAAAGTCCACATGTCTAAAACTGAACTATCATTTTCTTCCCTCAAGTAGCTACCCTTTTAAACTTCTTTCTTTTGCTGATTGTTCTCCAGTTACTTTGTGTTCAGAACTCTGGGTTCTTTTCTGACTCCTTTTCCCTTCATATCTAATCACTGAGTTGATGTTTTTTTTGGCCAATTTCTCACATTTGTTTTTTAAGAGATATCAACTGAAATGGCAATGCCTCCTAGCTATATGGAAAGAAGGTTAATACCTTCTTCCCAATTTGGCTCGTATCACCCAGCTCTGATCAAAACAAGGGATCTTGGAAAAGGGAACAGCAATGGATTATGTGTGGAATAAAAGAATATAATTCTGTGATTCCCTCTTGATTCAAAATTTTATAAGGTCCAAGAGATTCAGCAAAGATCTTGGGATGTAGAAGGAACATTTTTGCTTCTAACAGTCAAGCAAAACAGATGAATAGTTAATCACATAAGTAAGGGAGAAATTAAATTTTGCTGGGTTCTTACACATAATTTTACTACCCTAGAAGAAGGGAAAAGGCTAAGACCAAACAAACTTTTTGCTGTTTTTCCCCTTATGACTGAGCCAGAGGTTATAATATTCTTGCTGAAATTGATCCCCGATGAGATAAAGTAACATTTTGCTCTTTCAAAAATCAGACCAGTGTAGGTCAAGGTATATACATATGTGTATATATATATAAATTTTAATTTATTTTCTTGGTTACATCATTCATTTCCACAAGGTTTTGAGTTACAAATTTTCTCCCCTTTTTGCCCCTACCCCCCAGCCCAGAACATTGATCCCACTGTAAGGCCCCTCCCACAATCTGTTCCCTTT
>CM053600.1:114293145-114347710 GCA_028646575.1 Pseudocheirus occidentalis | reverse complement strand
TCCCGTTTCATGCTTTGATCTTTTTTGTCCATAAAAAAGGATTCTAGAGTTTTACTGCTGTTCCTATCTTGCTTCCTTTTTCTCATGTTGGCCTGTCTATTAATTGCTTGGTTTTTTAGCTCTGTGGAACTCTGATTCTTGGAGGGGGAAAGCTCTATCCCAAATCGCTGGGGCCCTCACAGCTGCCTCAGCTATTAGTGGAATGCTGCAGCCCCGCCCCCCAGCTTTGGCTCATTGAAAGCGCACCCCAGGACCACCACTCAAGACCACGATCCAGATCCAGGCCGCTCAACGCAAGAGCCCTTGGCCCTGATGGATCGCCTCAGCCCCCCTGCTATCTGCAGGCCGAGGGCTCAGAAGCAGCCCAGTGGAGGCCGCTGCTGTTCCGTTCCTGCTCCTACAGCCGCCTCCCACTGTTTCCTTGCCCTGGGAACAGTTTGGCTAGATCCGCTCTTCTCCTTCCAAGTTAGCAAAATCTACTGACCTTTCTCTTAGCCTTTTTTTCTTCTGGCCTCATAAATGTGGTTACTGTTCCTCCAGTGCAGCCGATCTGCTTGCCTATAGACGTGGCTCCCCGCCTGATGCCCCAGGGCCTGACCTGGTCAGGTTTTCGGCCGTGGCTCCCAGACTGCTGCAAAGTGCCCCACCTGCTGAGCTGCCTGTAGCAACAGATGTGCTTTCTGTCTTTTGGAGAGTTTTGGAGCTTGAAAATCTGTTTAGAGTCCCATTTTATGAGTTTTTTAGCGTGTTTGTGTGGGAGCTGTGGTGCTTTGCTGCTTCTACACCGCCATCTTGGCTCTGCCTCCCCGGTCAAGGTATATATTATTGACTCCTTCTCATATCAGGCCGTCTGTCTGAGCAAACTATGTATTTATATGAATTTATTTCTCTTATTTCCAGCATAGTGACCCTGCAACATCTCAATCCCTTCTTCCCTTTTCATTTTTGCAATGGGCAGGTCAAATGACCTAATGTCAAATAAGTTGAGTGCAGTCTGAGGAAAGTATTATTTTGTTATATAATTCAGTTGTTTTTTTTTGCAGGAAAGATTGCTGTATGTTAGGAGGATTCCTAATTTACTTTATCCTCTCTTTATATAAAACATTTATGTGGTAGCCACAGCAGCTGCTTGAGTTCTCTGGACAGACATTTAAGGATGAATCCTAAGCATGCTTGGTGAGTTCCAGAAAACATTTAGTAAATGTAGTCTCTTTCCAAAGTTCTGTGGTTAGGTAACTTTAGGTTTTGAGGACATAATCAAAGTTAGAATAAGCAAAGTTGGCCACAGAGTAGCATAGCTCTGAGCAGTCACGAAATTCAGCCATCATAGGTACAGAAGCTGAGACAATGAGAATATCTCCAGGAAGATGGATCAGGTGCATCAGAATAGATCCACAATGTCCAGAAATCTTGCTGGGCACTTTGAAACACGTTAACCTTGTTGTACCAGTAGCCACAACCTGAAGTAATGATGGACAGCTTGACCAGAATTGGATTATGACAGGTAGGTCTAGGCACTTTGTGGGAGGACTGGAAAGGTGATGTGGTTGGCAATGGCCATAAAAGCTTGAGCTTGGTACAGTGACCAACTCTAGTGTATTTCTAAACTAGAATGATTTTCAGAACCTCGCTGTTTAGGGAATGTTCCAGGAAGAAGTCTATGATTTCAGGTACCTTTGTGGGAAAGGAGAAAAGAGAAATCTCCAAGGACTTGATCTTCACGTCCTTGACTAGATGGACCAACTTGGTGAAAGGAGGCCACTCCATGTCTTCAATCTTTTTTCCCTGCTCCCCAGCTGCAGCCTGACCTTGCCCCTGCTCTCTACCATCTCCCTTCCCCACTCATTGTAGTCCCAGATTCATGTAAAATTTAGTGTTCACTGGGAGTGTAGGAGCTTTTAGGAAGACTCTTTTTAAAAACTTCAAAGTCAGCATACTTTCTAGTTCTCACTAAAGGCTCTTGTTTCCTGATTTTTCTCTTAAGGAAAGGCACATGACTTTTATTGCATGAGTTTCAGACAATTTTCTTGGTTAAATACTGAAGTTACCAGCTACTGCTGGCTGTGAAAGCCATTCCTTCCCAAAATAATATTCATAACACCACCCCTTTATTTCCATTCTTATTGCCACCATCTTTACTTTAAATCCTTGACACCTTTGTGTCTAGATTATTGCAACAATCTCCTAACTGTTCTGCCAAGCTCTAGTCTTGCTGCCACATCCAATCAATCCTGCACATAGGTCTGACAGGTTAATCTTCTTAAAATAAGGCTTTTAACATATCATGTCCTTGTTCAAAACCTTAAATGGCTTCCCACTGCCTATAAAATAAAGTCTGGTACTCAAGTGCGAAGAGGAAGTAAGTTGCATCCATATCGCTTCTGATGACTTGTGTATTAGAAGTGCCATGAACAATGTTATCCAGGAAACATACGATATGAAAGGAAATGGGCCAGCCAAACAGACTAAGGGATGATACATAGATTGCCTTGTTCTGCACTAACACCCACGGGATTGAAAAGGTTCTTAATCTGGGGTCCACAGACCAAGGAAGTTTGTGAAACTGTGAAAAGATATTTCGATAACTATATTTCAACAGAATTGATTTCCATCTCAGTTGCATGTGTTTTAAACATTTAAAAACATGATTCTGAGGAGGGGTCTGTAGCCTTACCAGACTACCAAAGATGTGTATGACACACAAAAAAGGCTTAAAATGCTTGATCTAGAGTAAGGCATTAGATAATTGCTTTTTGGAGGATTTATGGGAGTATTAGTGGAGAAACGACCTGCATGGATAATGTTAGAGATCCACCAAAGCAACGAAAGGTGTGAATGGGAATCCACAAAAAAAGAAATCTCGTAAAGCTACTAATAGTTAAGCTGCTGCCCATAAAGAGATAATGGAGAAAGAAAGTGGCTAATGTACCTTTGCTGGGATAAGTTCACATCTCCAATAGCACAGGCTTAAACTGGTCAAAGTATCAGTTTGACAATTTAGCTTCTAGATTCCCCCATCGCTCCATACTCTGATTTCTTAGCTTCCCTCAGGACCTGGGAAATGACCTGGCCCAGGACTATGTCTTTGTGATAGCTATGTAATATCTCTAGAGCTGTCCTATTCAATTAATGGCAGCTTAATTCATTAATCAGTTGCTCATCTACCTGATAAAACATCTCCCATCTCTGTTCCTGGCTCCCTCCTCATATTCACATGAACTGATGAACTGATTTTTTTTTAATCCCTGGTTAGTTAAAAAGCATACCTGATTATCATTTTCCCTTTGCATGGCCCTGGAATGTATCAGTTCCGTGAATTCTGACTTTTAGATCTACCTTCACTAATTAGTCTCAAAGTAGGCAGATTAGAAAAAAACAGGACAAAATCCCTTAAAAGGATATAAGTAAGAGAAATCTGGAAAACGAAAGGTTGAGAACCTTGGAAAAAGTACTGCAACAAGAGACAAACTTAATTCTCTGTTCCAGTCTCTTCATAAAATGAGCTCCTCAATTCCTTACTTTCTACCTCTCAAGGTTGCTAAAATTTAATCAGTATGCTCCCATTATGGCAAGTTCATATGCTGAAGAGTGACTGGCAAGGTTGGTAAACATGCGTAATGGTGTCACACTACGCACGGGGAAACACTGAAGAGACACTGATTTTAAACTATCCATGTACCTACAAGATCATGTTCGCTTTTTTCCTATTGTCTGCTTCCAATTTCTTTAATATTGTGCCATTTATGTTCTATTCCTCTTGTCTATCTTCACTTTTTATTGTTGTTGAAAAACATCTTAATTTTCTCTCTGAAATTCCAAATTAAGTAATTCACTAGAAATGGGATATACGTGGAAATTCCCCACATTTAATTTTCTTGTGAATCATGAAACATCCACCTTCACTTTCTGTGCATTAGAAACCCAATAAAATCATAATATAGAGAAAACTGACTAATTCTGATCCTTATCACACTCTCTTATATACATTTCTTCTAAACACAGAGTCCAAAGAATCAACCAGTTGCAACATTTTGCACTCCTCTCCTTTCTATTTCTGAAAAGTTTCCTGAAACTAAGTTCAAATCATGCTTAAGTTTTTAGAAAGGATGAATTTTACTTGTAGAATGATGAAGATTTCAGTGCATCAAAGGCTGTGTATGATAGCTTCATCATATATTTCATTATGTGAAATATTACTCTCATTTTATTAAAAGTAGGCTTTCATGCATTTTTTGATACAGAATTTTCAGTAGATGAAGTTCTTAAAGGAGAGATGCTACTTTGTTGGGAATGGTTGCTCTCTCTCTCTCTCTGTCTGAACATACACACATTCCCACACACATTTTTGTATGGCATATATTTATAATAGACATCTATTTTAAACTTGCTCTTTTCAACCTTCTGTTATACTCACAATGTAAAATTTTTTGTAGCTTCAAAGATGATATGCTAAGCTGTTTTATGCAGAAGTCATATAATTAAACATCTATGCTAAGAACCAAAATGAGGCCTGGAAATATTATTAACCTTTCCTTGGACTCAAGCCATATTTGTCCCAAAATTATAATGAAGCATTCAAAAAGACTATGGTATTCATCTTCCATTTTGTAAACTCAAAGCACTTCATTTTCATTCATTTATTAATCCACATTCACTTACAACTAGGGTTTAAAATGTTATTAATTGTGTTTGTCTTTTGCAGGTAATCCTTGGATTAGGCTCGCTATCCTTGCAGAATCTTTTTGTTGTGTATTGTCCTTTTCTTTGGAGTTATTGTTATCTCCCTTTTACAGATAGAGGAATTAAGCTTGGATCACTAGTGAATAGAGTGGGACAGAACACAGCTGGAATTTAAATATATTTATTTTCTACCAAATGTTTTTTTCCCCTACTAAATCATATTCCACCCTCCCTCAAGTTTATTGTGCTTTCACAGGCCATAAAAATATTATACCAATCAGAATTATCTTTCCATTCTGATTTTTAGAAAGACAGTATTTTTCAATAAAATGATTTACAATAGAAATAGCTTAATTCTTTTGGAAAATAAGTTCATTAGCGATTTGGCTTATCCCCTTCAACACCTTCTTAAAATTATTTTCCCACTTAGACCTTTGAAAGTTGTTACAACTTTTAAACAATGACACAAATACAATGAGGTGAACACTGGGCTGTTAGTGTATTTTTATGAACTTCAGAGGGGAGTCTCTGTGTACATTTTATAAAACCATAAATACATGGAATTTTGGAGAAAAGTGGCATGAAATTTTCTTGTAGGTTTTAAGTTATGCAAATTAATTTTCATGTGTGTATAAAAACTGCTATTTGTTTTTTCATTGCTACAATCTAATGATAGTTGAAATGAAAACATTTTCTTTAATTGTCAATAATTTAGCAACCATATTTCAAAATGATTTTGTACAGCTTCATGCTAGCAGCCTTTTTTTTTTTTTGACATACTAAGATGTTCATCTACTCTAAAATCATCTACCTACATAAAAAGTCACTGTCTCACCCAGGACAGTCTTTTTACCATCATTCTTCTGGGCCAAAATCTTAGACCAGCGGTTCTCAACCTGGAGGCCGTGACCCCTTTGGGGGTTGAACGACCCTTTCACAGGGATCACAGGGGTCACCTAAGACCATCAGAAAAGACACATTTCTTTCCAATAGTCTTAGGAACTGAGACATGGCTCCTCTATCTGAAACACCCATATACGAGTATTAATAGGTCGCGGCATTAGGAAGGTTGAGAACCACCGTCTTAGAGAAAAGATCTTTATGTATTTCAAGAACTTACACAACTTTTAGAACTACAGAATCACAGAGATCTCTTAGACCAGACCTTCCCAACTGATCTGAAGTATCTTTGTTGCTGTTCAGTTCTTTCAGTTGTATCTGACTCTCTGTGACCCCATTTGGGACTTTCATTGCAAAGATACTGGTTTGCCATTTTCTTTTTCAGTTCATTTTATAGATGAGGAAACTGAGGAAAATAGGATTAAGTGATCTGCTCAGGTCAGGGTCAAGAGTCTGAAGCCCAATTTGAACTCAGGTAGATGAGTCTTCCTGACTCCAGGACTAGCATCCTATCCACTTTACCACCTAGTTGGATTTTTTGCCTTCCCAGAAAACTTTCTGCTAGCATAGGTCATTCTTAAAATCTATACAGTTGTATAATATTGGCTTATCTTTCTTTCTGTATCTCATTCCCTTTACCCACAGACAAAGAAGTCAGGGAGGCACAAGGTAAAGAATTTAGTTTTGTTTTCTTTTTTTTTAAACTAGTGCTAAGCAAGGTTTGAGATAGGAACCACTGATCTTTCCATAACAACACTTTTTTCTGACCTCTCTATTTAGTGTCAGACAAATAGTTTAAAATCGACAACCTTCTTTACTAACCATCTCAAACATCGGGAACTTTGAGTGTCTTTTTAATAGCACATTTTTGATCACCATTTTGGGGGGAGGTGGTTTTAGGTTTTTTTTATATTTTTTCAACTAAAATTCTATGTTTTATAGGGCTTCTTCAATAAAACACATGCATGTTACTAAAGCTAAATCTTATTTATTATCCCTCAGTAAAGCAAAAATTCAAAAACTCTCATTCATTTCATCAGACTGCAATATCATACCCACTCAGAGAAAATATCACGTAATCTGAATAAGGTGAAAGCACAATTTTGGGTATATTCCACCACACTGGCAATAATAACTATTGCAACATATTTATATAATTCTTTAAGGTTTATAAAGTGCTTTATTTCATGAAGAATATGAGATAGCTAGTTTTTACGCAATTCAATTTAATTTAAACATAGCTTATTTTGCAATTAAGTTAGTGATTAGCCCACACAGTCACAAAACTAATATAAAATCTGGGGTTCAAACCTGAGTTTCTGACTCTGAGTCCATGTGGCATTTTTCACCATATTGGAAATCACAGTGGCACAAATGAATGGTAATGACATTACTTTTTATAACAGATACACGGTAACTGGGTAGCTGAGACTTTAAAATTGATCTCATAGCATTGGGTTTCTTGATTATTTGTTATATGGTAATCATATGTACATTATATATATTCATATACATGCACATACATACACATACATATTTGTAAGTATATTTGCACATATGTACAGTCCTCTGGTATTGCTGGTTTAGGTACTCCCAGTGAAATAATTCCTTTTACAAATGAAGATCAGCAAATATTCTATAACCAATAGTTGTAGGCCTGTGGGCGATTGATCAGTGGCTAAATGACTACCACAGAACCACAGAGAACAACTAGAAAATGTAAGAGACCACATCTAAACCTAGATCTTCCAAGGCACTACACCCACAACAGAAAACGCACGTACTTCTCATGAACTGAAATTATATTTTTGTAATTGCTTTTTTTCCCCCTTCTATTTTTGTAGCCTCTTTCTATTCAAGACCTGGCAGCTGTACAGTTAGATGACTTAAAATGCTCTCAATATGTTGTTCAGTCATTTCAGTCGTGTTCTACTCTTTGTGACCCCATTTGAGGTTTTCTTGACAAAGATATTTGAGTCATTTGCCATTTCCTTCTTTAGCTTATTTTATATAAGAGGAACTGAGGTAAACAGGGTTAAAGTGACTTGCCCAAGGGCACTTTGCTAACGAGGCCACATTTCAACTCATCAAGTCTTCCTAATTCCAAGCCCAGGGCTCTCTACCCACTGTGCTATCTAGCTGCTCTTGGCATAGTGAAACGCTATATTAAACTCACCCTTTCCCCATCTTATTCAGACCAAATGGATCCAGTGTGTTTACATTTTCCTAAAAGACTTTATAATCATTTAATTTTTTTTGGACCTTTGACTCCTCTTCAATTTTCAAATTCTTCTATAAGATATGGAGTCCTAAACTAGATACTGTATTTTTATAAAGAGGCAAGAAATTGTGTAAGAAATCATAAGGGCAATTTCCTATAAAGTTTGGTTAGATCTGTTTTAGATTAATTTTCACAATGTTGCAGGCTACCTAATTTGTAACTAATTCTTTGACATATCCAGGGGCAGATCAAGTCACTAAACATTAATTGCCTACTTATCAGTGCATAGCACTATGCTAAAGAAGTCCTATCCTATCCTTTCTGTGTGGAGAAAGTCTACTATATGAAGAATGGGTGTATATATATTAGGAGGCTACATGGCTACTATACACAGCAACCTACATTCCTAAGTGATAATTCCCCTTTTTCTTCTACCAATAAACCCAGGACTTAACTTCTTGCCACTGTACTTTAGTAATAATGTTGGTTGCTTCCACCATCTTGTCTCTTGTGTGGTGTAGCCCATAGGAAAAGAAAAATACACTTCCTTTCTCCCTTGTGAATGAAAACACACACACACACACACACACACACACACTCTCTCTCTCTCTCTCTCTTTAAAGTTTAAGGGTTTTTTTTACCTACTTAAGTATTTATATATAATATGCATATGTATGCATGTATATATATGTATGTATATATGTATACACACAGTAACATTATAATATTATGCTAATGAGTAAAACTTAAAAGTTATACAAGTCTTACGATTCAATTTAGATGATTTCTAGTTGTATATGTAAAGTAGGGCCTTACGATTGATTTTCAGCCAATCCTTGCCCAAGGAATCAGTACACCTACTCCTGTTTGGGCTGGATCTATTCTAGCCCTGCAGCTGACATATTTGAATGAATAAATGAAAAACATTTATTAAAGTACTCACTATATATCAAGAACATCCATTCATTTCTTAGCTTTCATACTGTAGAATTTGTTTTTCCAAACAAATGGGTATGAAAATCAGTTATATTTTTCTATCACAACTTGGCTGTAACTATCTCATACCAGATTCTCTAGCCATGCACTCTAAGACATACAGTTTTTTTCCTCATGAGCGGGAAAGACCCCTTTCTATCTGGTCTTAATAAGCCATCACACCTGGGACTACAGGTTTTATGTTCCAAAATGATGGTTTGCTTATTTCCCCTTCTGACACAAAGCACAGGGCTCTAGCCAAAGAAGCATTCTGTCTTCCTTTCTCTTTCCCTTGCCTCTGACACCCCTTAATTAGATAAAGTGCTTTGGCTCTACTCTTGTTAAGTGAATCTGACTCTTCCACTTACTTCTCTGAACTACCATCTGACTCAACCTCCTCTACTGAAAGCCACTGGACTGTTGAGATCTAACCCTTTCTCTAAGCCTAGATGTATTCTACTACTGCCAACATAAGTCTTCCTGAAATGAGCTTCTGCTCTGGCTCTGACCTTTGTCCCTTCGTAGTAACAAAGCTGAGATGAGATCTACCCCCTGGGACCAATAAACTATGGACACCTGTCCCGGGTCTAGTTCCTAGACCTCCCTAATTTCAAGACTCATTCTTCATTCATTAGAAGAGTATTTTTTATGAAACTTTATTTTATTTTTCAATTAAGTACTGATTTTTTTCCTTCCCTCCACAAAAGATATTTTACCGATATAATTTTTCAATGCAAAACAAACCTATCATTAAACAGACAGTACACAGTAACCTAATACTTAATGTCAGGACCCAGAAAAATACACAAACCTGAGATTTGTTTTTGTTTTCTCCAGTATTAGTAACAAGCTTACACTGAGCCATCCATACTCTTTCATTCATTCTCCCTTGTGATCAACTATAAGCATTGGTGAGATAATTAGTCAGGGTTAGGTTGTAGTATATTGCTTTTTAGTCCCCTGTATAAGTTGGCTAATTAGTAAAAGGAAGGATAATTTATAAGAACACATGATATAAGAATGTTGAGTATGTGGAAAAATTACTCAGAATAATAAAAACACCTATTATCACCCAAAGACAAGAGAACTACTTCTACAACCCTGTATTCCTCCTGGTGAGGTCTCCCAAGATGGTCAGCGTAGTTGAAAGTACTCAATAGAGGCACAGAATAATTTGGAAGAAAACTCTTTCATTCACTCTTAGAGCTTCTTTATTCAAGGAGATTAAATGCTTCAGGCGTGTAACAAATGTTTTGTCTCTCCCTCCTTTAATGAAGCATTAACCTCTTTATGTGTCTCATCATCCAGCTCCTTGGACTAGATCTAAGATGTTCTAGGTAGGGAGTTCTTTGGTGAGGAAGCTTCCCTTACCAATGAAGGTCTGCCTAGAACAGTGGTTCTCAACTTTCCTAATGCTGTGACCCTTTAATACTTCTATACGGACCCGCCTGAAGACCAATAGAGTTTTCCAATGGTCTTAGGCAACCTCAATTCAACCCCCGCTGTGACCCACAGGTTGAGAATCGCTGTCCTAGAACAAAATAATTCACCCAGGGTCCTACTATCGGCAATCACACTGCAATACCCAGGTTGGTTGTTAGCACAGGTTCTTAGATCTGCTTTACTAGGTAGCACAGGTTTTTGGATCTGCTTTACTAGGAAAGACAGATGTTTAAGGGGTCAACAATCTTTTTTTTTAAATTACATTCATTAGTTCAGGGGAAACTTTAGCACCCTGAATTTCAGAGAAAATAGAAACAGAAAATACAGAGAAAATACAAGCAGAGAAATAAAGACCAACAGCGCTTCTTACTATCTGAGAAATTAAGACAGATCAACCAGACAAATCCAACTGTCTGACCAAGGCAATACATACAAAGTTACCAGAGAGAGAAGTACCAACATTTGGGTTTTTCAAAGCCAGGGGGCTTCTTCACGGCTACCAAGAGTCTCATCTGGTCAGATCATAGGAACATACTTCCAATGAGTGAGCCCCAAAGCAAAATGATAACCTTAGAGTATATATACCCCTTTTAGAGCGAGAGGATAACTCACTCTCATGACTTGGTGCCTAATTAGAAATTAACAAAAGGTATGAAAGCCTTCCTTCAAGCAAGCCTTCCCCAAACAAGTTTCCCTTAATGGGCTCCATGTGAGTTTTGAAGTATCTTCTAACTCAGGGCTTCTATGATGAGCAATAGGGGAGACTTCAGAAAGATGGAAGGATGTGAGGAAATATAGATGAGGAAAGTTTGTAACTGGAAGGAGGTGGGGTGAGTAGGGAGCAATTTTTTGCCGAGGGTGGCAGGAATGCAGAGACAGTCTGAAAAAGCTGGTTGGTACCAGATGTGGATGCTGGAAAGCTAATGATGACAAGCTAGCAAGCTCCTCTCCTCAACAGGAGGGGAAGATCTTATATCCCATTAATATTACAGTCCCCCAGACAGTAGTGGCAGAAGCAACTTGAATCCAGGTCTCCCTGGCTCCACATTCCAAGCCTACCACCCTACCCACTATGCAAAGCTGCCTTTAAGCCCCTTCAGGGTAGTGTCTACTTTTCTGTATCTTTGTGTTGGATAGCCAGTGCCTCACAAAATGCCAGGCACATAGTAAGTACTTGATAAATATGTATAGGATTGTATGGCAATATGCTAGGCACCAAACTAGACATTGAGGACCCTCAAGAAGCTTCAAGTCTAGAGGAGATGATAAATATACATACAGATCAATATAATACAAGGTAGAGATTTGGAAAGGCAAGTCCAGACAAAGTGTAGTGAGAAATTTATGCCAAACTCTCATTGAAAGTGATTAGACAGGAGGTTTTGGATTGCAAAATTGTTGCAATCAATCCCACTGATTGCCTTAATCACAGACATGTGATTCTCCCACTTTCCCATCTGACACTAGGAGTAATCTCTGATTCTTCAGTCTCTAACATTCTTTTATCTACAATTCTTTGCCAATTGCTGTAGATCTTTCTTTTCAAGTGTTTCTCCTTCATCTTTCCTCCCCTATTTCACGCTACTATCACTTTTAGCTCAGCACCTAGAACCTTGATAACTGAAATGGTTTCTTAAGCACCTTCTATCTCACTCTAGGGCCAACAGGGGAGTGGTCCTTTAAAAAACTGAGAAAAGTAAAACTGACCAGGTTATAAAGGGAACCCCAAATCATTCACTCCCATGGATGCCTGACAATCAGAAGTTAACCTTTACCTTGTTAGCTGGCCACTTTTGTACATTTACCTTCTCTGGTTCCAATCCCTGGTCAGTTTCTTTTTGGTGCCAACCTTCTTACTTTTGATCATTTTTGTACAGATGGTCCTTTGCTTGCCTGCCCGGGTCTCTCTTTCCTACAGTTTGTCTGATTCTGTCATGTTGGTGTCTTGCTCCCTCTCCCTGCTTTGGTAAAGATTTCCAAACACAAGACCTGGTTTGATACTTGCTTTCCCCCATTCCTTATTTGGAGAACCTGGCTCATCATTGGACCTGAGCAAGGTTGTTGCTGCCCTCTACTGGCACCAGTGAGACCTTTAGGTCCCTAACTCTCCAACACAATTCTTTTGTCTCAGAGCTCTAGCCAGTCAAAAATTATTCCCTGCCCTCCATTCTAACATATACTGAGATTAAACTACTACTACTGTTTAGCACCCTGGCAACAAAGCATTAAAGCCCACATGAAAAAATCTAAAATCCTTAGCCTTGTGATCAACATTCTTTAAAATTATCCAACACCTATTGATCATACTTTAAATTCTAGTAATATATTATACCATACCAAATCAATAATTATTTATGGGTCATCTACTCTGTATAAGGTTCTAAGTGTTGAAGAAGATCCAAAAAGTATATGACATAGTCCCTAAAGGAGTTAAAATCTAATTGGATAGCCAAAAATAAATCAATACATTATCTACATGTCAGTCCAAGATGCATTATACAGGTAGGTAGGTAGGTAGGTTGGCAGGCAGGAAGACAGATAAGACAGAATGACAGACAGACAGATTAGATTAGATTAGATTATATTGGATTAGATAGATAGACAGATAGACAGATAGACAGACAGACAGACATATGCAGAAAGGTAAGCAGACAGGGAAATAGAAAGATAAAGCATTAAGTGTTTACTATGTGTCAAGTGTACTAAACCCTGGAGATATGTATACAAACTAACAAGAAAGCAGATGCCTTCAATGAGCTTACATTTTAATGGGAGAAACCAACATATAAAGGGGAATTGAGGAGAAAGAGAAGAGGGGAAGGGTACCCAGAGCATGGTGATCTGGTTCTAGACCAGATAAGCCAAAAGCCTCACCACTAAAAGCAGGCTAAGAGTATCTACGGGCAGAGTCCTCATTTTTAATACAAGGCGGATGGTCAGAGAGTCGGGCCATAATAGGGAGAATGTAGAAAAAGACTCAGTTGCATGGTTCTCAGGCAAAAAAAACCTCACCTATCATTGCCTGGGGCAGTCAGCAGTACAGTCTCAAACTTCTGGTGGGGTGTATATGGTCAGCAAGTAACAAGGTAACAAGAGGAGGATGCCACAAGAGAAGAACTTGTAAGATGAATTATCCAAACAATAAATGCACAAACAATTCCACAGGAGGGAGAGGTCCCTTCAGGACAGCATTGACAAGGAAGGCTTTCTACAGAAGGTGCTATTTGAATGGAGGCTTGAAGAATAGGTTGGATCATGACAGGGAGAGAAGGAAAGGAGAAAAATAATAGGCATTTATAAGGTGTCTATGATGTGTCAGGAATTGCACAAATATTCTCTCATTTGAGCTTTCATTTCTCATTTTGATTTACAAACATCTCATTTGAAGCAGAGAAGCTGAGTTAGATGAGCTCTGAAGTATCTTTTAACTCTGAGTTGCTGTGATGAGCAAGGGGAGAGACTGCAGAAAGACAGAAGGACGTGAGGAAATAGAGGCAAGGAAAGTGTGTAACTGGGAGGAGGTGGGGGGAATAGAAAGCAGTTTTTGCCTAGAGTAGCAAGAATGCAGAGACAGTCTGAAAAAGCTGGTTGGTACCAGGTGTGGCTGCTAGCAAGCTGATGATGCCTCCTCAGTATCACAGTCGTGTTCCTAACTATAAGACTTTGCTCAAGCTGCGTCCTCACCATCTAAAATTGATGATTGTCGTCTCTTTCTATACAGATCCAAATCACCCTTCCTGGTCCAGCTCAATTCTTACCTCTGACTAGAGGCCTTTGCTGATCTCTGAAATCTGGAGAGATCTTCCCTGAGCTCCCAGACAGTTTTCTGCATCTGTTATTTCAGCACCTAGTCACACTTTTTGGCTGTCTTTTTTGCTACTCAACTGTTTTGTGTGCACACATGCTCAGGCTCACAGTTGTGTGTTCCCATGAGTGAGTTTGTCTCTCAATTATATCATCAACTCCAGAAGAACATTGGCAATGTCTTCCATTTCTTATCTATTCTATCCAATCCTTACAGAAAGGCCAATTAAATGTAAAATGAATATCTACAAATACCTACAAACATAAGAACCATAAAACCTCTAATTGCAGGCAGTGATACTGCATTGTTCCACTTGGTTTGGTTTAAAGTCACAACTCTCTGCCATATTAAACTTTCAAAAAAGGGAAATAACCTTTAAAAATAAGCAAAAAAATTTAATACAAATTAAATTTCACATTATTTAGTGTTTAATCTATAATAATAAAAAGGAGTATCAGATTTATTACATCTCATAGTAACATTGCATAAATAAAATTAAAGTATATTTTTGATGACTAAATGGATTTGAATTCTGACAGTAATATAAAAGGATAAGTTGTATGTAATCTACATTTCTTGTGAGGGTCCTGAGGGTCCACCCAACCCCAATTAACCAAGAGGTATGCTACACACATAACCTAGCAGAATGCATAACTTTAATTGTCTCCTGAAGTTATAAAGAAAGACATCCTTATAAACAATGTGAAACAAAAACTAAACAAAATTGGAAATGAAAGCAGATAAAGGATACCTTTGATTTTTTTTTCTGTGAATTCAACCTGATTTATCTGAATACGTGAATGACTCATTGCTTAAGTTCATATCTGATAATTTTTAATGCAATTACTTTCAGTACACCTTTGTAATCCTGACTTTTCAAGATATTAAGGGGGTAAGATTCAAGTCCTGCCCAGTGCCTTATAAATGCTTTTGTTAAATTGAATATTTGAGAGACAAAAATCTAAGTAATCTAAATACAAATAGTTGGGATAAACTTAAGATTATAAAGGGATAATATATGAATTTAAAAGCTACGTTGATGGGTTATTTTTTTTTATCTGAGAGTATAGTTATTGGTTCCTGTGTTCTTAGATTTTAAAAACTACTTTTGGCTTTCTGACTGGAAGAGTTTGGTTTCACTTGTTAAATAAACTACACACCAAGTCAGAATAGTAAAGTTTTAACGGTCCATGAGGATGAAAAATGAACGAGTACTTAAAATCCACAATGTAGGCTGTCCAATCCAAAATGAAAATGAAGATGTCCTTTGGTGAAACCCCCTCAACTTCTAGTCATTTCTCTACCAAATCAATTTTCTTGATTACTCAGGACTTTGCCAAGTGGTGAAACTATACTCTGATATGTGCTCTGTGGGACTCTTCTTAAAGCTTCCACAAAGTCCTTTTGGACCACCAAAGAATAAATTTGATAGATGACATAAAGTAACCCACTAAATATAAAATACATACAACATAATGAAAAGAGGCATAATCATTATAATTCTTTTCTTTCTTTCCAAAGAATCTACCAGCGAATGAAATGTATTTCTCGTATCAATCAATTAACACACATTTATTAAGTACCTATTACGTGCCAGGTATTTGGTATGCTCTGAGAATAGAAGGTCAAAGAATGAAACAATCCTTAAACACAAGAAGCTTCATTTTTGCAGCATCCTTCCTTTTCATATTCACTTATTCTTGTAATAACTAAAATTCACAGCACAGGTGTGAGTATGGGAGCAGCAGTCTCACGGATAACTCACAACTTTCGTAGCCTGACCAGCAACCTCACTTAAGTCTACACACCCCCAGATATCCCCCATCTATGTTAAGGATCAGCTGATTTTGAATGTCCTAAAGGAAGAACAGGTTCCCTGGAATAAGATCACTGTTGTTGGGGTTGGTGCAGTTGGCATGGCATGTGCCATCAGTATCTTAACAAAGGATTTGGCTGATGAACTTGCCTTAGTTGATGTAATAAAAGACAAAGTAAAGGGAGAGATGATGGATCTCCAACATGGCAGCTTTTTCCTCAAAACGCCAAAGACTGTTTCTGGTGAAGACTACAGCATAACTGCAGACTCAAAACTGGTCATTGTTACTGTTGGGGCACGTCAATAGGAGGGAGAAAGTCGTCTTAATTTGGTCCAGCGTAATGTGAATATCTTTAAATGCATCATTCCCAATATTGTTAAATACAGCCCTAACTGCAAGCTGCTTATTGTTTCTAATCCAGTGGATATTTTGACATATGTGGCCTGGAAGATAAGTGGCTTTCCTAAAAACCATGTTACTGGAAGTGGTTGCAATCTGGATTCTGCTTGTTTCCATTACCTAATGGGGGAGAGACTTGGTGTCCATTCTTCATGGATGTCATGGAAGTTGTCATGGATGGGTCCTTGGGAAACATGGAGACTCCAGTGTTCCTGTGTGGACTGGTGTGAATCTTGCTGGTGTGTCTCTGAAGAATGTTAATCCTCAAATAGGAACTGATGTTGATTCAGAGAATTGGAAAGATTCATAAACAGGTGGTTGAAAGTGCTTATGAGGTGATCAAGCCGAAGTGCTACACTTCCTGGGCCATTGGCTTGTCTATGGCAGATCTGGCAGAAAGTATTATAAAGAATCTTAGGAGACTGCATCCAATTTCCACCATGATTAAGGGCCTCTATGGCATTAATGAGGATGTCTTCCTTAGTGTCCCATGTATCTTGGGGCAGAATGGCATTTCAGACGTGGTGAGGGTAAACCTGAATCCAGATAAGGAGAGCCGTTTAAAGAAGAGCACAGATACTCTTTGGGGAATCCAGAAGGAGCTGCAATTTTAAAACCTTTTAATGTGCTGCCATCAAGAGAACATGACAGTGGTTAAGAGGTTATGTATGATGTACTTTTCAAATAGGTCAAATTCTTCCTCTGATTAGTGACTGAACACCAGAAATGTAAAACCTGTGAACACACTCTAGTCTCTTCCTAAAGTTAGAAATGGGGAATAATACAACATGACTATTTGTTTAAACCCTCTAGTTGTTTGCATATGATGCTGGATATGACTTATACAGTCTCAGTAGTTGGTGTCAAGCAGACCATGCCCCAGAGCTATATAAACTACCTGCTTTGTATGTAGGGGCTACAGGTTCCTGTAGGTCCAGAAGATAACACTCCTGGCTACAAAACACCATACAGTAGTAATTCTGATTAGCTTTGTGCTCCCCTCCATTAGGGCTCTACAGCATGGCCATGTTTATCACATTTCCAGAGGACCTGGTCTTTGTCTACACACACACACACACACACACACACACACACACACACACACACACCAATAGTTGTAAATTTCCATATTACATAAAAAGATCTATGTACAAAAATGTAACCAATTCCTCAAGTGTCTTACTAACCCTAAATACCGAATAAACAACAAATAACTAAAAAAATAAAATAAAATACACAGCATATTTTTTCTTCAATTTCTTTCCATAATGGAAGATATATGTATCTACTTCAGTGATAAGAAAATATTTCTTATATCGTTATGGTTGTCCACTAAAATCAAAGTGAAGAACTGAGCAAATTATAGCCAATCATCGTTGAATTATATATAATTATAAAGACAAAAGTGCAACCTGAAATACATAGCTAAACACTTTTTTTTTGCTTTTGTTATCTGAATAATATCCTCATACTTGCACCTCCTCTGAAGGTCACACTAGACTGTAAGCTTCTGAAGGGCAGAGATGGTACCTGATCTAAACTTGAAGAAGAGTGTTCTGCTTACAATGGGCACTTAAATGTTTGTTCAAACAAAGAATGAACAAATGATTGAATCAATGATTGAACAAACCGGAATAAAAACAAGGGAAAAGCATTGTTTCACTTGGCCATAATGTTTACTAGAAGGCAATCAATGTTAATTTGAGTTTACAAGCTGAACATAACCATATTTCGCCATATTTGTGTGTTATTTTGCTTGCTCAGCTGAAATGAATCTTTTTTTTCAGTTCCATTTCCCCCAATTCTCGGCAAAAGAAAACAAACATTTGTGAGTGTATAGGCCCTGGAGAGGAGTTTACATGGTGAAATTTAGAAATCAAGAGCTCAATAAATGTGATTACCATACCTCTTACTATTGATTTTTTTTTCATATCACCATTAAACAGTGTGCTAAATGAATTTAGTGAGTCTATGGAGAGGAGTTCATAAAACCCACCAGAACCTTCGAGGAAATATATGTCTACATTTATTTTTGAAAATGTAAATATTTAGAGAATATCATAAGACAAACTCGAAACAATTAGCTTAATTTAACTTCTTCTATAAATAATAGAATATATTGCTGTACTTCCGCTATACTTATGCTATACTTTTTCATTTAAATATTAACTTCTATAATTGTAAAAGTTATAATTTTGAAGCAAGTCTTAAATATGTCCGGGCAAGGTATAATTTAACTTAAATTAAGAAAGAATGAAATTTTTCTAAGAAAATGGCATATTTTAACTAGCCATGTTACTTGACTGATTTACATCCTAACCCCCTTAACAGTCAGGACAATATGAAAATTTTTACTTGGAATTTTTTATTTATATGTCAATTATTTGCTTACTTTTTGGAAACAAAAGAGAAAACTGTTTTTTCTATTATATAGGCTGATCTATTTTTTTTTCCTTTTGGGGGAATGAGATCTATTTATACAGAGTATCTCAAAAGTCTTAGTGAAATGTTAAGCAATTAAATCTTAAGGAGTCTAAACGAAATTTTAGCCAAAAGTTACAAAAGCTTACAACTGGACTTTTAGGCTTTTAGGACATCCCATATAGCTCTTTTAGGTTTACAAAATATTTATCATGCATTATGTCTGTCATTCAACATGCACAGCAATCTATGTAGGTACGCCACAGACATTAAGAGCCAGAAGAAACTTCAGAGGTCACTGATTCTAACCCATTCATTTTACAGTGAAACAAAAACTTCAGCACAGAGATGTTGAGTGACTATTCTTGTCTCACACTGCTAATAAGTGTAAGAGCTGATTTTGGTGGTTCCAAGTCCAGTAACCTATCCCTATACTATGTTACAGGTTTTCTTCATCCCACCAATGAAGACTTTAAAAGTAAGAGAATGTGAATGATTTACATAGTCAAATGTGGCATTAGCAGAATGAAAATCTCAGTCTTCCTCCAAGTCTAATAATCTTTCCAATACATAACCCTGCCTCTTAAATGTCTGTGATTTCATAGTATATGAGCTATGCTATATTTATTCCTAACGTCCTCCATTCAATTCAATTCAAACATTTATTTAGTGATTACTAGCTGTTAAGACACTGTGTGCTAGGAACTGAAAGTACGAGAGAAAAATTCAAGTCTCAGTCCTTAAGGAGTTTATATTGTACTGAGGACATGCGACATGTATACTGTTTCAGATAAATAATACCACCTGGCATTCACATAGCATTTTGACGTTTGCAAAAGCACCTGGAATGAATTCTCTCATTGGAGCCTTATAATGACAATCTATGGCAAGTCCAGTAGGAACTACTATCCCCACTTTACCAATGAGGAAGCTGAGGCTTAGAGAAACTAGGTCACCTGTCCCTGGTCACTCAGCTAGTAGGTTTCAGAGACAGAATCCGAACCCAGATCATTACTCCAAGTCCAATGCTCTATCCACTACAAGGTAATCTGCAGAGGTAAACAGGTTTAACTAGGGACATCACAAAATGAAGAAGCAAAATGAAAAATCTAAGTCAGAGATAAGGAGAAGTTGCATTTCTGGCATGGGGAAAAGTGCATGGATGAGATGCAACGTTGAGTTTTAACAATAGCTCAGAGTCCAGTCTGACTCAAAATAAATAAGAATTCTGGAAAATAAGCCTTGAAAGATAGGCTGGAGGTAGACTATGGGGGGCCTCAAACACTAGGAAAAGGAATCTCTATTTAATCCATGCTGATAAAGACTTACATTTTTGACTTTCATTTGATGAATGTGGGTACATATATTTAAATGAGATTTAAGGAAGCAGAAAGATAATATAAAGCATAGGTAAGTAATGGTACAATGGTTATATTTTATGGTTGACAAGAAGAGTGTCTCTGCCATTTGATTGATAATAGAGGAGGCCATGTACTAGTGAATTGGGTTAATTTCAAAGATAGCACAGATCTCTGATCATGGGTAATCTCACTGATGGCATTAATAAATGAAACTGTGATGAATGACTACGAGAACTTGTAGTAAAATATATTAATAGATTTACATTATCATACAGTATCTATATCATCCATATATCACCAATGTATGAGCTACAGAGATATTCAGGATATATCTATTAAGAATAAATACTGAGAAACACAAATGAGATAAATATACAAAGTAACTACAGCTAAAGGCATACAGTCCGAAAAGAGGGGGAAAAATTCACATGTGCAAAGGGTTTAATCCTTCAATTAAATACTAATAATTTCTGAGATCATGGCCAATTGCAGCCTGTAAATTTAACTGAACCAGAACACTACAGTATTCAAAAATTTGGAGTCATGTGTTTTGAAATGTATCTGGAATAGGTTCAACTTGTCTAAAATGTCTTTATATTTCATCTAAAAAACCACAGAGAATTATACACAGTATTCACCATAAGTATAGTATACACACTCTTCTTTTTATAATTTAGCAATCCTACAGTGAATAACTTTTTCTTTAAACAAATAAAGAGCATCAACCTTGCCAGTTGTTGAAAGTAGCAAAAGAGGTAGTGATGAGGTAAAGAGGTAAAGAGCTCAGCAAACAGTAAGTGCTGTATAAATGCCTGTTCCCTTCCCCTTCCTTCCCTACTACCCCTTATTCTATAGACAACTTACAAGTATGCATCAGAGACATGAAGGCTGTGAATTGCTATAAAAAGCCCATAGCATTTGTGGTTTATACACAGTAAGTGCTGGCACCAGGATTCAAAGTTAGCTCTCTTTCCACTACCCATATGTGAAAGTGATTGGAAGAAAAGTGAAACAAAACTTTTGCAGATACATGGTATTTCTGCTGACAAAAATGATCAATCATATTACTGATTCCAGCAATATTTTTCTCTTTAGAGGAAACCACTTTAGAAACGTTATAAATATTACTTAGGAGACATGCCTTTTCCAGATCCAAAAATAGCTTTCTAAAGCCTGGTCAATTAAAATAACTGAAATTAAGATAAATTTTAAAATAAGTTGCTTTATATGTTTATACTAATTTTAGCCAGTGAAATTATTTGCTTGACTGGTTCACAAAACAATACCATATAAAAAATTAAACTTGGAATTCCAACTGATAAATAATTATGCCTTGTATAAAACTCCTAAATGAGTATAGTTGAGATCACTTTCTAAAGTATTCTGACATTATGAATTGATTCAATTCTTCAAACACTTACATGAGAGTCACTGAAAATAGTCTTTTCTTAATATCAAAGAAATTGACCCTTAGGAAAAGTGATTTGGACAAGGTCACATAGGAAGGGGCAAAGAGACTATATTTCATTCTATTTTCTTATGTCTGATTTAAAGAATATATTCTCTTAAAAACAATTATTTTAACAATATAGAGTTTGAGGGTGAGTTGGGTAGGTGTAGACATTTGATTTCATTGCTATGGGGAATTCTTCATGAAGGGACTCCCTCTACCAATGCAGACAGACACTTGTTCTATGACCAGAGGAACAGAAAAGTTGAGTCACTTGCCCTGGGTCACAAAGCCGGTGTGTCAGAAGGATGGCAACCTAGGACCTCCTGACTCTCAGACCAGTCTCTAGCCCCTCTGCCACAGACGTTTTTCAATACTGAGTAATGTAATGAACCTTGGGCAGCCATAAAGGACCGTGAATTTTTGGTTTCGCATTCTAGCCTTTGGCACAGTTCAAAAGAACTACAGCATTTGCCCTATTTGATGGTGATATCATGTATATATTTTGGCACATTCCACCTAAGGACACAAACAGGCAGACAGACAGACCACTGGTAAGTAGATAAAGCGTACTTGCTCTCAGGTTACTGGGAAGTCACACTGTCAAATGATACTATCCTGGCTCTCTTGCTTCTAGCCATCTCTACCCTTCCTTGTTCCTTAGGGAAGCCTTCCCTGGTAGCCCTTACTTTTTAAGACTTTCCTAGAGCTTATCTTCTCTTTGTATTATTCTTAGTTTGCTCCTGTCTCCCCTCCTTCCCATAACACTTTATATGTTGACACTTTAAAAAGAAGCTTATGAAATGAGGGGATCAATATACTTTGAACTCACTTCATCTGGATCCCTTATACTCTTGATGCAGTCTTTTACCTGTAAATCTCCTCTTTTCTGTCCATTTACACAAATGGGGCTGGTAGGTGCTTTCAAAATCTTTGTTGAATTGAGCGGGACAGAATACAGATGTATCTCTAGCAGGGCTTGAAGCAGGCTGACTTTAAAAATGCGGGCATGTGTGTGCAAGCATGCTGCCCACCAGCAGCCCCCTAAAACCCATTGAAGAGGTCCATTTCTTACAATATCGTGATGTGTGTGGTAGTACTTCAGCCCTCACCTTGCTTGTAAATATTATGGGAGGCTGAGATATTGAAAATGTACTGAATTATTCCAGGCTCTGAAACGCTGCTGAGAGGCATTGCTGGTGGCTGACAGAACCAGCTCCAGTTGCTCGGTCTCTATCTCCATCTGCCAGTCACTGAGCCAACATTTATTGAGCTCTGCCAGCACGAACAGAAACATATCAGGTGTTTGTCTCTCCATAGGCAAGATGGTTAATGACATTC
Organism: Pseudocheirus occidentalis; assembly: GCA_028646575.1. Classification (NCBI taxonomy): domain Eukaryota; kingdom Metazoa; phylum Chordata; class Mammalia; order Diprotodontia; family Pseudocheiridae; genus Pseudocheirus; species Pseudocheirus occidentalis. Next base: position 114,324,897 of record CM053600.1, on the reverse strand, counting down.
ATTTAGCAAGAATGCCAATACCCATACCTGCCTATTATTTTTTAACCCTTACAGTAGCACTAAGACTACTTTCTAGAGATGACATTAAGAAACACTGTTCGTATTGACTTCCCGTCGATAACTGAATGGGAAAATAACCTGTTGTACCTTGCAATTTAAGATTTCGCTTTTCTTGGGTGAAGGAATTAAACAAGCATAATGGAGGTGAAAATGATTTCATGAGAGGTTTGATGAGGTCACTTTGCTGTAAGTGAACTGAAATTTCACCACTGTACCTTCCTATTATTTCAGGGTAGAATAAAACCTGGAGATTAGAGACAAAAACACAACATTCCCAAATCCACTGATAAAAAGGTATCTTAACAGGATATGGTTGTGTTTTACTGTGTTCCGATTTTTGGGTCACAATTACAGTTACTCTCAGAAACCATCACTCAGAAGAATATCCATTTCAACTGAAGGAAAACTCAATTATGGTTTGGATTCAACAACTGCCTCACTAATTTTTAAAGAAGACCAGTCATATGTTTTGCCAAACACAATTTTTTCCTGAAAACTTTACACTCATATAGAGTTAAAAGGCAATTTGGTTTATTTCATTTTTACTTTCTCGTACTAAAATCAATAAGTTTTGTTTTAAAAGCTGTTAATTGACTCTGGGTGTTTTATTCCTTTCAGATCGTCTGAACAAGCAAAACAAAGAGGAAAAACATACAGCAAGAGAACAATTCTGAGAGCGGAAAGATGAAATTCAACAATCCTGAATTTAACTAAATGTAAGTGAAGTACTTGCCCTGACTCAAATGATTCATAAGAAAGGGCTTCCTTGACATGGCACAGCTGTATTTTCCAAGATACCTAAATTTCAATTCTCTTAGTCAAATAATTCGTTATATTAAAAAAAAAAAACAACACCTAAAACCGTCTCAGCACTTCTCAGTGTTCACTGCCATCTCCTTTCTTTCTTGAATAATGGCTAATTAACTCTTTATGCTGCCTCTAGCTGTAGGGCTTCCCAGGTGACAGACTGGTACACACTTTCCTAATGGCTTAATGAAAACAGTTCTATGAATAATGAATCAGGCATTTCCCAAGGCACAAACAGGCACACACACAATTTTTGTTGTAGTGAAACTATATTATAGTAATGGAAAGATGTCGTATGTGGGAATATAGATACAGACCAGGCTGGCAATTTCCCCATTTATTTTTTTCCCCAGGTATTTACTAACATGGTGCCTTACAAATAATAACTCACATTTGGAGACTAACCAATCCCTTCATTCTTCGATGTACTACTTTACTGAGAGCAGTCTGCGTCTGATTTTCACAAGAAAGTGCTCTGAGAGGAACTCAACACAATGTATTCTACAAACTGAAAACAAAAGCTGAGGACAAGGGATCACTTTAATAATTCAGATAATTCAATTTAATCACAGCCACAAAATTCAGAGAACCCCCAGTTTTAGAGTAAGAGGAATATTTGAGTCTTCTAGTATAGCCCCCTAATTTTATAGGTTAAAAAAACAAGATAGGAGAGCAAATGTGACTTGCCTAAAGTAACAATGGGGAGCCAGGATTAGAACCCAGGACTCTTTACTCTCTGTGCAGGTTTCTTACCCCTGCCTTTTTTTTTTTTAATTACAGATGTGATTTCCTTGGCAAGGAAATCGCTATCTATGAGTGCATATCAATACCTTTTCTGCAGTTTATAGTTTTAGAGAGTTGCTTGGAATATTGCAAAGTTAAGTGACCTCACCAGGGTTTCTTTTTTAGAGCCTGGGCTTGACTCTAGGGCTTCCTACCTCTGGGGCCAACTCCTTATCTATTATGCACAGGGCCCCTTAATAAAGGAAGCATATTATTTGTATTCCTATGAATCAATAACAGTGTTTAACATAATTACACTATCATCTAGACCTTACTTCCTGAGACCACCTATTCCATTTCTGTACAGCTTTAATAGGTAGGAAGTTTTTCCTCCTGTTGATCCAAAATCTACCTCCTTGTAACTTCCATTCATTGTTCCTAGTTCTCTCTGTGCCCAAGCTCAGGAATTCTAATTCATTTTCCATGTTATGGTCCCTTAGGTACTGTTATTTTAATTATTGCGTCCTAAAGTCTTTCTAAAAAATACCCAGTTCTTCACTATTTGACAAAAATTGCTGGGAAAACTAGGAAGCAGTTTGGCAGAAAATAGGTATAGACCAATATCTCATACCATAAACCAAGATAAAATCAAAATGGGTACATGATTTAGATATATACAGGGTGATATCATAAGCAAATTAGAAAAGCATGTTAAATTTTTACCTATGATTAAGGTAAGAATTTATGACCAAATAAGAGAAAGAGGATAATGGAAAGTAAAAAAAAAAATTGTGATTACATTAAATTAAAAAGGATTTGCCCTAGCAAAGACAATGCAGCCAAGATTAACACGAAAGTAGGAAACTGGGGAAAATGTTTTTATAGCAAGTTTCTTTGATAAATGCTTCATTTTTCAAATATATAGAAGACTGAGTCAAATTTATAAGAAAACAAATTATTCTTCAGTTGATAAATGATTGAAGGGCACAAACTGCAATTTTCAGAAAAAGAAATCAAAGCTATCTAACAGTCATATGAGAAAATGCTCATAATCACTATTGGTTAGAGAAATGCAAATTAAAACAGGTCTGAGGCCCCACCTCACACCTATCAGAGTAGCTAATACAGCAGAAAAGGAAAATGACAAATGTTGGAAGGGATGTGGAAAAAACGAGGACACTAATGAACTAGTGGTAGAATTGCGGACGGATCCAAGCATTCTGCAGAGCAACGTGGAACTATGCCCAAATGGCTATAAAACTGTATACCCTATGACCCAGCAAGACTATTACCACTACTAGGGCTATATCACAAAGAGATCAAAGAAAAAGGAAAAGACTTATATGTACAGAAATAGTTATAGCGGATCTTTTAGAGGTGGCAAAGAATTGGAAACTGAAAGGATGCTCATCCATTGGGGAACATCTGAATAAGTTGTGGTTTATAACTGTGACAGAATATTATTGTGCTATAAAAGAATGAAGAACAGGATGCTTACAGAAAAACCTGGAAAGATTTATATGAACTGATACAAAGTGAAGTGAGCAGAACCAGGAAAACAATGTACACAATAAGAGAAATACTGTATGATAAACAACTGTGAATGCTTTACTATTCTGATCAATACAATGATCTGTGCCCATTTCAAAGGCTTAATGTGAAAAATGCTATCCTCTCTTTCTCGTCTTTCAAGATGGCCGACAAAAAGCCACCCAAGGAAAAGAAGGTCAAAAAGGCAAAAAAAAAAAAAAAAAGAGAGAACAAAAAGCAAGGTGTAGCTGAAAAGGTCAAAAAGCCTTGAAAGGACTACAGTTGGAACCCAGTTCTGGCCCAAGGGATTGGTAGATTACCCAGGTCTGCAATGTATTCCCAGAGAGCCATGTACAAGTAGAAATGCACTGCCCCCAAAACCTGGATTGAAAGGAAGAAGAAAGAAAAAGTGCCTGCTACTATCTCAAAGCCTGTTGGTGTTGATAAGAATGGAGGAATCTGAGTGGTAAAGATGAGCAAAATGCGAATTACCCTACTGAGGATGTGCCTAGAAAGCTGCTAAGTCATGGCAAAAAGCCCTTTAGCCAGCATGTGAGGAGACATCACTTAGCAGCATCACCCCAGGCACTGTTCTGATCATGCTCACTGGCCCCCACAGGGACAAGCAAGTTGTTTTCCTGGAGCAGCTGGCCAGTGGCTTGCTACTGGTGACTGGACCTCTGATCATCAACTGTGTTCCTCTGAGAAGCACCCATCAGAAATTTGTCATTGCCACCTCTACCAGGGTTAACCTTTCAGGTGTGAAAATTCCAAATCACCTTACTTCAAGAAGAAGCTCCATAAACCTAGAAACCAAGAAGGAGAAATTTTGACACAGAAAAAGAGAAATACGAGATTACAGAGCAGCGCAAGGCTGATCAGAAAACAGAAGACTCTCAGATCCTACCCCAAATCAAGAAAATTTCTCAGCTCTGTGGCTACCTGCATTCTGTCTTTTTTTTCTCTCCAATGAAGTTTATCCTCACAAACTGGTGTTTTAAATGCCTTGCAGAGAACACTTATTAAAATATTTGCAATAGCTAAAAAAAAATGCTATCCCAACTCCAGAGAAAGAATTGATAGAATCTGAATGAAGAGTGAAACATAACTTCTTAAAATTTCTTTATTGTTCTTGCTCATTTTTTCTTTTGGGTGGGGGAAGACAACAGGGCAAATACAGAAATGTTTTGTATGACTTCACATGTATAATCAGTATCAATTTTCTTGCCTTCTTAACAGGTGGGGGACGGCTAGTAAGGAGGAAGATAATTTGGAACTCAAAATTTAAAAAAAATTTCTAAAAATATATAAATAATGAAATTTTTGTTAGGAATGCCCAATTGGTTTTTTAGTATAGTACATTTCCTAGTCTTCTCAGCATTCCCTGCAAATGCTCCACTCTGCCTCTGTCTCTTCTAAAATGCAGCATACAGAATTGGCATGATAGTACATGTGTAGCCTGACCAGGCAGAATACAAAAATATGATCACCATGCTTGCTCTGGATATAATTCTTTTAATGAAGTCTAAGAACTGATTAGCTTTTCTGCTCACATGTCACATGACTATGGAGTAAGAACAAAAATCCAAGGGCCATGCAGAGGTAACTGGAAGTAGTAACAGCTCAAATTTGTAAACCTACAAATTATATGTGTCTGGTTATTAGATTAATCAGGTTCTCTAATGAGGAATGCTATCAACTGTCCCAGGGAAGACAATTTTACAAAGCTATTTGATTCAGAACAATTCTCATATATATATATATATATGCACACTGCTTGTCAAAGGTCTAATTTCTAGATATATGCAGTCAATATTAATAAAAGGTCATAAAGAAATTTAGCCTAAGGCAACTTAGAGCTTAGAAAAGAAAATGAAAGTCACTTTCATTTACAACTTACTTTTTAATTTTCAAAGTGCTTTCTCATGTAATTTCATCTTCACAACAAATGTCCAACTTATTATACCTGAGATAGCTCTTAAAACAGACTGAAAGGATTTTGATAACATTCAGAAAACTTTGCAAAAAAACATCTTTTAGAGCTGAAGACAAGGGAATGGGAGATACTGTAAAAAACATACGTTTTCTTAAAAAACTATTTTTGATTTTTTTTTTAGCCATCCTGTCATATATTTACCCACCCATGAAACAAATAAACTCATTTTTCCTTTTTCTTAATCTCCCAGAATGGAGAGGTGCAGGCACATGAGCCTCCCCCAAGCCAAGGCAACCTCTCTGTGCACCAGCTCATGACTGTGCTTCCCATTATCCACTGAGCATCTTGATGATTCTTACTTCATCCTGAGAATGTGATACTTACTCTTGTACTGCTCTGGCTATGGAAAGGGCTGTAGATCCAGTTTCATTAACGCTATCTAAGGTCACATTTGGCAGGTCATCATCATCACTGTCGCTTTTAATTTGTCTGGGAGATAGGCCTCGGGGGTCCATTTGTGCTAGAAAAAAAGGAGGGGGTCACAGAAGGAAATCAAGTTAGTAAGTGGAAATGAATTTTTCCTCAGGTCAACATGAAGCACAAACTTCTCTCTTCCATGCAGGTGTAATGAACGACTGATTACCCACAAGTCACAGAGACGAGTAAAATCCAGGAGTAAACATTCTGTTCTGCATATGACATTCCCAAACTGACAAAGCTTGTATCAGTTGTGGGTCATGACTATAAGCGAAAACCTTTTAAAATCCCTCAATTCCCAACACAATTATTTTGTGGTTTATTACTGAGATACGATCCAATGCTTCTAGCTTCTCTCTCACGCCAGCTTTCAAGCAATTTTACTGCTTGTTAGCACCTCCCCGGAACATAGATGGGGAAGGGAAAGAACATGAAATTCATACTTGGCCAGTTTGCTAATTGTTTTCTACTGCAACAATAGGTTTAACAGAGGACAACCAGAAGTTATTGTCTACAATTATACTTTTAGATATTTAACATAAATAAACATATTCTATTTCCCCACTGGCCCTGAAAACTGAAGGTTGAATGTAATGATAAAAACACACAAGAATCAAGCATGCAAAACAGCTGTTTAAATAAGCCGGAATAAAGCCCTCACTCTTTTCACTGGGGCTAAGAGTGATCAACCCTGTCTGTTGTAGCCCAGTGGCTGCCATGGAAGTGCTCTCTCCTTGCTAGTCTTGGCAGATCCCATCAACTCCCTGAAAGTCACATGACATCTTGCATAAGCACCCTGTGATGGCCTGATTAATCAAATTTATCATTCTTGAAGAGACCTTTACAATGCTGTGCATAATAGCCTTTATTCTATCCACTCCTTACTACCTCTTCTCTCCTCCCACCCCACCCTTATATCCAGTCTATAGCCAAGACCTGAAGATTTCACCTCTGCAACTGTCTCTCAAGTACCCCACCCCTCTTCTCTCCTCTGATACTGCCATCACAGTGGGGCTGGTTCTTAATTTTCTCACACCTGGACTACTGCAATAGTATAGGTTGGCATACCTGCCACAAATCTTTTTTCTACACCAGTCTCTCCTCCACTCTGCTACCAAAGTGATTGAGTGCAGCAGTCTCTCTCTCTCTCTCACGCACACACGCACACGCACACACACACACACACACACACACAGAGTCTGAGTCAGTCTACTCCCCCCCCCCCCAGTTATAATAAGCTCCAGTGGCTCCCCATCACTTCCAGAATTAACTATAAAATCATTTGCCAGTAAACCACCCCCATCCCCAACACACCTTTCCAGTCTTCTTCCACTTTATATCCCTGGCACGTACATTTAGAACACATGACACTGACCCCCTTTGCTGTTCCTCAAACAAGCCATCAAGCCATTCCATCTCTCAGCTCAGGGAACTTTCTCTGGCTGTCCCCTAAGCCTAGAATGCTCTCTCGTCATCTCTACCTCCTGGATTCCCTGCTTTCCTACAAGTTTCATCTAAAATCCCGTCACCTACAAAAACCCTTCCCAATCTCTCTTAATTCTAGTGCCTTTTCTCTGTTGATTATCTCCTATTTGTTTGTTTGTACATAGTTGCTTGTATATTGTTTAGTCCATGAGACTGTGCTCTTTCAGAGGAAGGACTGTCTTTTGCCATCTTTTCTGTATCCCCAGCACTTAGCACAGGGTACACAACAGGTGCTTCATATGTGTCTAATGACTGGCTGGTAAAAAAAAATCAGAGAGCGGCAAACTGATCATCAGGAAACCTGGTTTCCTGACCCAGCTCTGTCATCAAGCTCGATGTCACTGAGCTTTCCCCCTCTAAAAATCAGCGTCTCTAACTACAGAATAAAGAAAATAGAATAGATTCTTTTTAAGTTGTCTTCCCATTATGAAATTCTATGATTCTGGGGTGGACAGTGGAAGCAAACATCCTCAGTTATATGGATATGCTGTCAATGGGCATAAAGGATACACTTATTGCTGAAAACCTCAGTGCCCAAAGCAAGAATGTCCTTTTCAATGATGTACCTTATACTGCCATTTCTAGAATTTAACTTTTCTACTTTAAAAACTTCAATTTAACTACAGCCACTTTACGTATCATTTCCTTGGAAAAGATATATACAATTAAAGTATACTTTTTTATTCAGTCACCTTTACAGCCCTTTGGGGAGGACTGTTCTTATGTTAGTATTTTATAGCTATTGTAAAAGCTCAGAAAAATACTTTCCTTTGAGTTGCTTAAAAAAAAAGCTCAAGTTTAAAAAAGCTGAGTTAGAGGGTAATGTTTTTATATAATTCTAACCACATGGATGTAAGTCATTTGTGAAAATAGCTCTCAAGCAAAATTATGTTATTCTCATAGACAATTAAATCTAGAGGAAAGGGTCAACTTCAGCTATACAAATCAATCGATAAATACAGTCCCAGGCCCTGTACTTGATATAGGCAATATCCTAGTATTGAGAATGAAACTATTCACATTGAGCTTACATTCTAATGAGAGAAACAAGTATATATATGCAGCATAAAGTTAATAAGTATGAAATAATTATTGAAATAGCTAGCATTCATATAGTTCTTTTAGGCTTAAAAATGCTTTGCATGTATATCTGCTTTACTACTCAGAAGTCTATGAAGCAGGTGCTATAATTATCCCCATTTTAGAGATGAGATTACTGAAATTGAGAAAGGTTAAGTGACTAACCCAGGATCACACAGTTTCAGGCAGGATTCAAACTTGGATATTCCTGACTCCAGGTTCAACATTTTTATACAATGTCCTGACCAGTTGCTTAATATATTTATATGTACAGAAGATGAGAGCACTCACAATCAGAAAGATCAAGAAAGGTTTTGGGCTAGAGATGCATCTGAGAAGAGTGAGATTCCAAGCTGCAGAAGTAATGCTGGAGTATATTCAAGGAATTGGGAGGGGTCAATGGCAAGGCTATCAGTTCAAAGACATTAATTTAAAATATTCAGTGTCATATTAGAAATAGAGAAAAGGCTAGTTTGATACATATCTCATACGTTGATTTTGGATGAAATGTGACTAAAGTGACTAAAACCTAAGTCTTCTTGGCCCTTAAATTTGCAAACCAATTGTCCTACCTTCCTATTACTCCACCTTCCAATCTTACAGCCTTCACTCAGGCAAAACTCACTGCCTAGAATGTTACCTGTGGACCAAGAAAATCTTCATGGACTTTCCAAGCTCGTCAGAAAAAATGTGAGATTGGAGGAGACAGAAAATTTGAAACATAATTGTAATCACTCTCTCCAACCAATATTCACCCATTGCAAAACACAAGTCATAGACAGTACATTTACAATGTAAATGTTTTTATCAATCCATGCACTGACTACAGAACTGTCATTGAAAAGGTTGTGCAACCGTACTTGTGTCTGTAGTTTAATGTTTAATCTATTCTTTTATTTTAAGGTTATGTATTATTGAACTTTAAAACATGAGATCCTAAGAGGATTATAGACATATTAAATTGGCTTTCCATAGGACAAACTTTGATGTGAGAGTTCAAGGCAAAACTGAATCTGATTTTCTGAATTCTTGAATGAGGGTTATAAGGAGAACTGAGAATGGCTTGATGGTAATGATTTTCATATAGTAGCTACTCAATAAATGCTTGTTGAATTGAAAATATTGAGTGTTGTTATAAAGTAAATGTCCAAATGAGAATTTTTAGTGACATGGTAATGTAATGTTTGCTTCTAGTCATATCCATATACCATTCAAACATATTTCAACAATCATTCAAAATTCTTCAAGTTCCCAAGATTGGTAGATTTTTTTCCATATGACCACATTCAGCCTATTAGGGGGCATACTGTATGCATTGATATGGGCAGTTGGGTATTATACTGGATAATGTATTGCGCCTGGAGTTAGGAAGATGTTTTTGTGAGTTTAAAGCCAGTCACAGAATTTTACCAGCTGTGTGACCCTGGGCAAGTCACTTAACCCTGTTTGCCTCAGTTTCTCTCTTCATAAAATAAGCTGGGGAAGCAACTGGCAAACTATTCCAGTACACCAAATAAGGTCACAAAGAGTCAGACAGGACTGAATAACTCAATGTTTTTATATAAATGCAAAGATAAGCATGAATCATTCAAGAACTGCTCAATAATCTTGCTCTATGTGCCTTTCATTAAGAAAATATATCAGGCTTGAACCAAGCTTGCCACTGAAGTTCTACTCAGATAGCTGATCATAATTCTGAAATCTCAATGGCTTGGTTTTCTTACTTGAGGCCAATGAAGCAGATGTTCTAGTAGGTCTTACCAAACAGAAAAAGATTCTTTGTAGGGATGAATAATGGTCTGAATGTTGTTCATACGAGGATCAGCCTAGGTAAGTTTACAAAGGATTGCTATCAGAGGTTTGCCCACCAGGTGAGGTCAGAAAAATGCACAAAACCATCTACTAAAGTATGGAGACATAAGATAAACTATGTGTGTTAATATACTTATGGCTCTAGAAAGCACTAACATCTAAAAGGAAGACAATAGCTAAAGAGGAGAGGGAAGAAAGGAGTACCTTAAGAAATACAAAGTGCAGACATCCAAAACCAAAGTAGGGAGGGTAATGAAGAATATTTGGATGAAGACTGATAGGAGGAGGGTAACAGAGAATACCTTGCAATGGGAATATGCTACTGACTACCTAGAAATGAGGAGTGTTAGGGGATTCTGAAGATCTTCCCTGCCCCTACACCCTTTGATAGGCTTGAGTGACTCAGAGAACCTTTCCTGATTTGAAAATATATTCTGCCCCCAATAGGCTGGATGTGGTCACAGGGAGCCTGTACAGGGAAGCTTATTCTTCAGAAATACCCACACCTTATTACTTTGTGACTGGGCAGTGGGTCAAGAGGGTTGTGACATTCTCTGATCCAGGAGAAGGCCATATATATATATATGTATATATATATATCCCGATTTCAGTTTTTGCTTTGGGGCTCACTTTGAGAAGAGCTGTGTGATTTGGCCAGATAAGACTCTGGGAAACTGTTGAGTCTCCCGGCTTTGAAGACCCAGATGTTGGTGCTTCCCTCTCTGGTAACTGACTAGGTATGGATGTGATGGTCAGATGGTTGGAAGCCGTCTGCCGATCTGTTTCTCTGTCTGCTTGTAACTTGTTTGTATTCTGTTTGTATTCTCTGAAGTTCAGGGTGCTGACTTTTCTCCCCTGAACTAGGTAAATGATATATGTTTGATTGATTAAAGGAAGATTGCTAACCCATTTTGAGTTGCTTTCCTTTAGAAAAGCAGATCTAAGAACCTGTGCTACCAGCCATTCTGGGCATGCGAGGATGCTTGCTGATACAAGGAGGAAATAGATGAAAAGTATGGGCATCAAAAAACTATCACAGAAGTATTATATTACAGTGAGAAGTGGTTTCAGAATCTGGACAGCTGCCAGTATTCTTTCCTTCTATCAAAAATACAGCAGTTAATAAATTTACTTGCTAATGGCAATTTAATGTTTCCAAAAGGTACAGAAATTAATAAATCCATAAACATTTTTAAAGAATCTGTTATGGCCCAACCATTATGCTAGGCAATGGGGACAAAACCAGATATCACTGCCCCCAAAAAGATTTCAGTCTATTGTAGAGAACAACATTTACACAATAAACATATTAAAATATAAACTTCAACAAATTAAAAATCACGGTCTCCAATCTAATGTTTAGCCACTGGTCAAGTCTTCCAATCATTCCATCCTATGGCCTATAAAGATAGATGGATAGGGATGGCTAGCACAGTGAATAGAGCACCAGCCCTGGAGTCAGGAGGACCTGAGTTCAAATCCAGCCTCAGACACTTAACACAAAAAACTAGCTGTGTGACCTTGGGCAAGTCACTTAACCCCAATTGCCTTCCAAAAAAAAAGGCAAAAAAAATATGGAGGGAAGTGAGAAATGACATCCTGGAAGACTTTCTCAGTGCAATGTTTCCATAGGTATAAGTTTAGAAAATTACCAGGTCGGCCTGCACCTTTTCATAAGACTTTTTAGAAGAAGGCATAATAAAGACTGAGCAACCCAGATGCCTTTCTCATACCAATATTCTTAATGTCAGAAGAATTATGGGTGACCAAAAGAGCAATGGAAAGAAAGCAAGGCGGATATAAGCACCCAAAAGCTTATTACCAGCAACGATTTGCCTGAGAGGATAGCTTATAATAAGAGAAGCTGATTTCTTGGAACTAATTCTGGTCTTGAAGAAAGAAAGAACTGGTTGTAGAAATCAGAAGTAAAGAGAATCCTGATAGGAAGTGATGAGTCTATTTTAGAATATGTGATAGAGGTGAGAAAAATTTAGGTAGAGTCTGACATCCAGAGTAGAGTTTTAGGAGAGTAGATTTCAAAGACTTCAGAGAAATAAAGTAAGATTCCAAGGTCTAAAATTTAATAGGAAAAGTCAGCAAAGATGGATGAAAGACATAAGAATGACATTCTGAAAACATAAAAAGAAACAGTTCCAGGGAGAAAAAGGAAAGAGAGAGAGAGAGAGAGAGAGAGAAAGAGAGAGAGAGAGAGAGAGAGAGAGAGACAGAGAGAGAGACAGAGAGAGAAAGAGAGAGGAAAAGAGAAAGAAACAGTGAGAGCATTGGAAAAAGAAAGAAAAAGGAAGAGACGGCAAAAGAGAGAGACAAAGGGGGGGGGGGAGAAAGAGAGAGAAGGAGAGACCATGATATATGAAGAGAATGATGTAGTTATAAAGGGGTCTCATCAGCCAAATTATTTATATTTTTCAAAGACGTGGTCATAAAATGGAAATGAAGGAAGATATGTAGAATAAATATAGGAGTGACAAATCTTGACAAGAGCCCTAGAATTCAGAATGAGATAAGGGTAATGATGAATGCTAAAGATAATAAAATGTATTTGCTTTAGTAGTTAGATCTGGGAAAAGAGGAATATCAGAAAGGGGATAGAACCTGCTGTTTGAAACAGATGGGATGATTATAGTGGAGAGAAGGCTCAACTCTTTAACTCTTACTAGTGAATACCAGATGATTGTAAATTTGTAGAGACTTTCTTTTCCATAAATGAGGAAAGTGGCTGTATTTCTAATTACTTCAATTCTTACCTGACTTCTATTCTTTTCATCAGATGATGAAATGATCCTTGGACATAAAGGACAGAGTAATAGTTAATAGGGACATGACACATAAATAAATGCACAAACAATAAGAGAGGATGAAATTTACAATGAGTTCAAGTCAGGATGACCAGATGAGCTACATCTCAGGGTACTAAAAGTGGAAAGAAACAATCGCTGTTTCAATAATAACTGCTGTTTAAAAAAAACCACAACTTGATAATATCTCTTACATGAATCCCCTTCTCTAAGGTTATACTGTCACCACCCTACTTCACATTCTTGCCTGGACTATTGTGATGACCTCTAATAGGTTTTCCTGTCTCCAGTCTCTCCCCTCTTCAATTCATCCTTCACACAATTTCCAAACTGATATTTGGAAAGTACAGGTCTGACTACATCACACCACTGTTCAAGAAGATTCAGGGCTCCCGAGTGCCTCTAGGATAACTACAGCAACTCAGTTTGGCATTCAAAGCCCTTCATAGTCTGACTCCAACCTATCTTTCCAGACTGATCTTACATTACTCCTCCTTCTCCTCAAGCTTTCTATAATTAGGTCAAACTGGGCAATGAGCTGGTCTGTGTCCATGACATTCTATTTTCTACCTGTATACCACTCCTTGTATACTGTTGTCTCATACCCGAATTGTCCGCCTTCCTTCCTCCCTTTCCTCTTCTGGAATCAAGTGTTACTTCCTACAAGCACCTTTTACTGATTCTCTCATTATCCCAGCTGTTACTATTTAAGCAATCCTTGCTGAATTGAATTCTCCCCCTAAAAATCTCCCTTCCTCAAAATTTCTTAGTTTCTATCAATGGTACCACTATGATGCTAGTTACCGAGCTTAAACCCATGGTAATTTCTCCATGCCTAATCAGTTGTCAAAACGTATCCTTTAAAAAAAAAACCAACCTCCATAGCATCTCATATCTCTCTCATCCCCTTTTCTCCCATAGCTATCACTTAATTTCAGGCCCTCAATACTTCTTACTCAAATTACTTTAAGAGATTTCTATCTGGTCTGCCTGCCTAAGTCTTTCTTTTCTCCAATCCATCTTCCACACAGTGTCCGGTCTGATACCCCCTTTGCATGTCTGACCACATCTAGTCTCTCTTCTATATTCTCCTGTAACTCCCTGTTATGTCTAGGATCAAATATAAATTCTTCTGCTTTGCTGTTTGAAGACCCAGCTACAGCCCAACTCTCAAGACTAAGTACATATTACTTCTCTTTAATGAATTCCACAATCCAGTCAAAGTAGCCTTTTTACTATTTCTGACATAGGACGGTCCATCATAGTTGCATCTCTGTGTCTTTGCCCATTCTGACTCTGACTCCTGGAATGCACTCACTCCTCATTTCTGCCTCTATGTTGCATCAAAGCTCAGCACAAGTACGACTTCCTGCCTGAGGACTGACTTGATCTACCTACCTCTCTCCTGCTGCCAATGAATTCCCCTCAAAACTACCTTTCATTTTGTATATATTTTGTTTATATTTATACTGCTATTAATACATATAATTTTCCTTTAAGAATGTAAGCCCCTTGAGCATATGGAATGTTTTATTTTTCTTTGTATCCTAAGCACATAGCAGAATACTTGGGTCAAAGTAGGCGCTTAATAAATTCTTCTTGACTGACACATTGATTAACATTATGGAAAGAATTCCTGTTTAAGAATGGATCAGGAACAATGTTCTCTGAGATGCTTTTCTCTTCTGAGATTCTGTGAATTCCTTCTGTCTATATGGTAAAACTCTAAGAAGTTAAATAAAAAGCCATATATCATTAAAGAAGATATTTGGTATCTAATTAATGGGATAGTTGCTATTTTTCCAATTGTTAGGTTAGACTGTGTATTTCTTTTTCCTAAATAACAACTTAAAGTGAACTACATATAAATTTTTAATTCATTTTTTTGGTTCACAAAAATCAAGCTCGTCTAATGTTGCAATGAATATTGTGCATCACATCTGCTACCAATGTATAAGAGACCTCTTTTCATCAAGAAAAATTTGGAAAGACTATTTTAAAAATTGGCATGATGGATACAATCACATTCATGGTACTTGCATAATGAACTCCTCCTATTTTAACTTTAAAAAGGGAGTTTGAGAAGTTTTCAAGTTTTGGCTCAGGAACTTCTATTAGTTGAGATACAATCACTTTGGGGGTGGGGTTTGATATGTTTAATACTCATGCCTTTCAATGCCTGATTCCCTTCTTGAGGAAAATATTCATGATATACTCCTGTCAAACCTCAATGATTCCACAATTCTCGCCTCCACCATTTACTAAAGAATGACTCATCCAGATGCAGATGGGAAAAAATTAACTGGAATTTCCTAAAATGTCTTCTTTTCTTCAGTTGGAGGAGAGAGACTGGGAGTGGGACATGATCTGCCCTTGCCTGAAGGGTGCCAGTTCTGTGAATTTTTTTTCCCCTTTAAATTTCACCCATTCCCTGAAATTCTCTCCTTATGTAGTTGCAGGTGCATCAAGACTGTCAGCACCACATCTGTAACGGAATCGATTCTACTTGAAAACACTAACACCGATAGTAGCATCCAAACACTCTCTGTCAGACATTCACTTCTGTCCCCTGTCTCCCTGACTCTTCTCTGACTAACAGTAAACTGATGGTGCTGCTGCCTTTAGCCAGTAGGAGGTATTCTATCAATACCGACTGCTGTTCAAACATGATAGTTTAAAAGAACTTTTTTTTTTCTTGAAAACCTAACAGAAAATGAACATAACAGCAGGCAAAGGAAAAGCTTGGAGAGCACAAGGCCCTATCTAGGCTCTAACCCCAAGTTCACAGGGTCCATGTGAGGAGGTATCTCACTAGTACAGTTCTGGAGGACCATTATGGAACACTGCTCCATCTAGAGTCCCCTTCTTTTCCTTAGGAATATGCTGGATTTATAATCAAGAGATCTGAGTTTCAATTCACAGAGTGACTCTTACTAGTGTGTGATCTCGCATATGTCTTTGACCTCTCTGCTTCCCTCAATCCCTCTTCCATAAAATTTGGATAACAATTCTTGTACTAACTCGAAGGGTTGTTGTTACCTTGCCATACTCACCATCCTGGTATCAGGTTGATATTACTGTTTAAGGCAATTAAGCTTCCTCACTTAAGCAGTACTTAGACCAGATGGTATCCACCATATTGTCACCTCCCTCTCCCAATGATCTACCTAGGACTCATCTGTATTTTTTGGGGTAGTGCTGTTCCCTTTATCACACAAGATAACACTTTACCTCTTTTATAATTTTCAAATGTGGGCTTCCTTCAAACTTCCCACCAAATTTTATTTTTCTACCACTCATTCCTTGTTGGTTTCTGCCTGTTCTTATTGACAAAGAAAATGACTAATAGTGCAGCTGCATCAATGACTATCATTTGCCCTTTGAGTTAGGTGTTGCCTATAACTTAGGTTAAGAGATCCAACCACT
Source organism: Pseudocheirus occidentalis (assembly GCA_028646575.1). Lineage (NCBI taxonomy): Eukaryota > Metazoa > Chordata > Mammalia > Diprotodontia > Pseudocheiridae > Pseudocheirus > Pseudocheirus occidentalis. The sequence goes on along the minus strand of CM053600.1, from coordinate 114,308,745 downwards.
TGTCCTTGACTATTCAAGGTGGGGGACACTTTTTGCTCCTCCAATTATAGTTTTAACCAGAGAAGATCTTCAAGGCTTATAGGCAAGTAATTCTTAATATGGTAAGAAGGGAGATATTTTATAAAACACTCAGCCCAGGTGAGGTGGTGAAACAAAATAAGGAGAAAGGCAATGGGCAGGAGGTAGAATACTGTCAGACAGCCTCTCCTTGCTCCCCACTTCACTTAGTGACAAGCTGGCTGCCTCTTGCTGATTCTCTAATTGTCTGCCCTGTCAAGGACAAAGTACTTTCCACTTTGAGAAGCCTCTTTTGGCAGGATGGCTGCAGTTTCAAGGCAAGGAAAAAATAGCAGTGGGGGTGGGATAGGGTAAAGGAAAGTGAGGGAGATTGTACAGAGGGAGAGAAGTCAAGACATTGCAAAACAAGCGTTTGGGTGCAGCTATAGGTGGTGTTTGTAACAAAAAATGATTCCATGACAGGTGGAAAAGACTGACATATAGGTTGCATATAGGCTAACAGTCCCTCCATGCACCTGCAACTATGTGGGGAGAGAAATTATATTAAATATAATAATTTGAGGGAGGAAATTTTCTTATTTATACATATGTATGTAGACATAATAAATGCTTTGTGTCTGTTTTTATTAATATTAATAATCAATAACTAAATTATAAATACATGAAAACATTATAAAGGCAAGATATTATTACCTTTTGTTTTAACATTGCCTAACTTTTACTCTGTATCTTTTTCTATTCCCCTTCTCAGAGATTTAAAAAAAAAGGTCTAGTTACTCATTTGTGAAGGACAGACACATGAATGTATATATATGGAAAATGTATAGACACTTATACATGAAAAATTCCCTCCTCCACAAGATAAGTATATGTTTTAAAAAAACACAATGGAAGGAAATCACAGAACTTAAGAACTGGAAGGGAAATGAAAGGCTGTGTAGTTCAAATTCCCAATCAGTAGAGGAATTTCTTCAACAATGAAGCAACACAAATGAGCATCCAGCTCTGAGTGGAACACTTCTAGCCACAGGATTCTCATCTCTTTATACGGAAATCAGTTCCACTGTTGAATCACTCTAAATACAAGGAAGGTTAGGTTTTTTTCCCCCCACTAACACTTAGCTGAAATCTAGCTCTTTGTAATCTACTCAACAATCCTTGTTCTCTTTGGGGACTCGGGTACCAACACTGCCCACAGGCCAATTTCTGAGAAACAAAGTAGAATATGGACAAATTCTGTTTTTTGGCTCAGAGGATCTACAGATTAGAGCTGTATGAGTCTTTAGAATCAAACTAGAAGCATTTAATAAAGACCTTTTAAAAAATTCTGGAAGAGGGAAGGGAAAAGATACAGGGTGAAATTTAGGCAATGTTAAAACAAAAGATGTCAAATAAAATATATTTTAAAAAGCCACTCACAGAGAGAGAAACATCTATTATGGGACAAGAATCATGCTGAAACCTGGGATGGCAAAAATAAGAACATGACAGTCTCTACCCTGAAGGAGCTTTCCAATCAGTAAGCCAAGGGAGGAAACTGATAGCGTGCTGCAATGCCATCAGTTATTCCTTGAGGAGAAAAACCTTCTGCATGCCATCTAGGATTTGAATCCAGCTGTTCTGACTTGGAAATCTTTCAGCTACAATGAGCTGACCCCTAGAGACCTGGGTTTGATTCTAGGCCAGTGGTTCTCAACCTTTCTAATGCTGTGACTCATTAATACTCGTATGTGGGTATATCTGCATGTGGGTGGACCCGCCTGGAGACGGATGAAGGAGCAGTGTCTCCATTCCTAAGACCATAGGAAATATGTGTTTTCTGATGGTCTTAGGTGACCCCTGTGAAAGGATTGTTTGACCCCCAAAGGGGTCACAACTCACAGGTTGAGAACCGCTGTTCTAGGCTCTGCTCTTTATCACCAGTGTGAACCTGGCCACTCAATCTTTCTTAGCTCATTTGCCTTATTTATGAAATGAGAGTGCGAGATCCTATAGTCTTCTACAGTCACTTTTTGTTCTAAATATTCTGGTGCTCAGTTCTCCATCCAAATTGAAGAGAACAGTAGTATCTTGGTTGCTAAGAACTATCAAATGATAACTGAGGCAGCTTTTTACTGAAAGAGTAATTTTATGCTACTGATTCACTGTGTGTGACCTTGGGCAAATAAAATGACTGGGTTATATGAAAAGAATTCTAAGGCGTCTTCCAGCTTGGGACACCTGGGGGCATGTTGGTTAGAATGATGGGCCTGAGGGCAGGAAGACTGGAGTTCAAATCTGGCCTCTCACTTATCAGCTGTGAGACCTTGGGCAACTTATTTTACCCCCATTTGTCTCAACTGTCAAATGGAGATTACAGCATCTGCCTCACAGAGTTGTTATAAAAATCAAGTGAAATAACTGTAAAATGTGCTTAGGAGCTATATAAATGTTTATTCCCCTCCCTTCAAAAAACTATGATCCTATGAGGAAAATGTCTATTTCACAGCTCTTTACAATGAACAGGTTGGAATGTCCATACTACTGGCTATAGTAAGCAGAGAGAACAATATTCTTTTTTTTTTCACCCTGTAAAGTAAAACTTTTATTAGTTCTCTTTCAGATTTAAAAATTGAAGATCAGAGCCAAGCAGCTTAAATTAATTATATCTGCACAGCAAATAAGTGTTGAGTCAAAGCTCAAATCCAGAACCTATTTCAAGTATAAAAGTTTAGGGGTGGCTAGGTGGCGCAGTGAATAGAGCACCAGCCCTGGAGTTAGGAGGACCCAAGCTCAAATCTGACCTCAGACACTTAACACAAAAACTAGCTGTGTGACCCTGAGCAAGTCACTTAACCCCAACTGCCCTCCCAAAATAAAAATAAAGTATAATATTTTCAATGGAGAACAATATTCTTATAGTTAAATCCATATCACTCCATGAAATCTTCCAGGGGTATGGTCTCTAGATCATATGTGACCGTCTAGACCCTCAAATGTGGCCCTCTAACTGAATCCAAACTTCACAGAACAAATCCCTTTAATAAAAGAATTTGTTCTGTAAAACTTGGATTCAATGAAAAGACTATCCCAGGACCTAGAAGACCATGTGTGACCTCAAGGCTGCAGGTTCCTCACTTCTCTAAAAGACAACGGTAATTCTGCTAGCCAAAGAGAGGAAATTAGAATGGTATCTTGCCTTTCCTTTGTATGGAGACTCACAGGTTTCAAGGAGTATTCCTACATTCATTAGTTAAATGACATGCAAAAGGTTTTCTCCTCAAGGAGTAACATTTTTAACACTGCAACACATTATTGGCTCTCTCATGCCACATTGCTTGGAAAGGCAATGAAGTAATTAAGTCTTTAAAAATAGAGTTTAAAAATTAATATGTTTGTTGAGATTATAATAATAGCTATTAGCATTTCATTTCCATAAAGAATTATAAATACCACCACTTTCCTCATTTGTGGAAAAGAAAGTCTCTGCAAATTTACAATTGTCTGATATTCACTACAGGAGTGTATGTAAGTATAAAGGGTCTTTGTGTTTATAACAAGATGGGGAAATTTTCTATTAATAAATAACTATGCATTTATATGATGCTGAGATTTTCATCCAGCCTCAGTGCCCTTGACAAATCTAATCAAACTCTGCCTGTTACTTACTAGTGGAAGCCTCTGAAATTTCAGTGGCCCTCTACACCACATCACCAGATCATTAAACCATTATTTCCTATTCACTTTCTATTTCTTTCGCCCAATTTTCTATGAATTCTGAACATACTTAAGTCAAAGAATAAACCCAACCAACACAGCTCTGGGCAGAGATATAATTTTCTTCTTCCTGAAATCTTTTTAGCTTCAATGTCCCCTGCGCCCTTTAGACCTGCAACCACGTTAAAGCAAAGTCGATTTCTAGCGTTTTACTAGCAAGTACTTTGTATATGGGGAAGAATGAGGTCACTAAATTAATTTTCATTTGTAAAGCAGGACAACAGGGAGACCATAGGGGTAAGGCATGACTTTTTCTTTTTGTCCGATGGATGCCTATTAGTTGTACTGTGCCCTCTCCCTCACTTCCCAACAGTATTTTCCCTACCAAAAAGCAAGATGGATCAAAATTGTTTTCTGCACTAGATAAGTTTTGAGCTCCTAGAAGAGATTTCAAACATTTCAGATTAAAAGTGAAACACTATGTTATGTCTGGGTAAATGTAATATTCAAAAACGAGAAGAAAAAATGATGACAAGGTTAAACACAGTTGTTCCAACTGGGTAACATTCCTTCTTTAAATAGATAAGGTGTATGTGGTTAGCTGACATGCAAATGAGCCACTAGGCTTTGGGTTTTGTTGGTTTGAAAATTAAGATGTAAAACAAGATGTTTTTATTCTGAAATACTGTGATACAGTTGCATATTTCACCTCAGAATCGGGGAGAATCTTAGGTACGCAGTCTCATCCAGACCAACTCAAAAGTGAAAAAAAAAATTACCTACAACATACCTGGCAAGTGGCTGTCCACTCTGCAGTGTAAGGCTTTCATTACTTCCCAAGGCAACCAGTTCCACCCAGTGTAGGTTCTCTTTCCACTTCCCCACCCTCAAAAGAGCCTCATCATAGGAAATGCACATAATAACCAAATGAGGTAACATTAAGGTTACCTGATAAATAACAAATTGTTTTCATTTTCTCCTTAGAAGTGCTAAAATCACAAAACCTAGGTCTACCTTCTGGAGGAAAAAGTAGGTTGTAGGTGTTCATTACAAATTACGGCAATTAAAAAGGTTCAAGAGGCATAATTTCTGGGTAATTTAATCATTTTATTAATAAGACCAGCAGGTTATTAATAAAAGGTCGGTCATTTGGCTGTTTCTCTTAGACCAAAGACTCCCCATGGTGGTGGACTCACAGTTCATATGTCCTCCGAAACTAGGGTACCTAATCACCTTGGACTGGTTAACACAATGGGAGGTGGGCTATAATGGGGGTATGAAACGTAGGTCCCTCAAATCTTGGACAAAGAGACATGGGAGAATCGACATTTTCTCAGACTTGTCTAAGCAAACACAGTAAGCAGGAATTTACTCATTAGCCCCAACTTAGAATTTATTTTACTGTCTGATAAGATCTTGGCCTGAGTAAATATCTTTAAGAGAGACTTCTCACACTGGTTGGTTTCTGGATGAGGAAACAAAAAAGCGAAGAGACAGATCTAAAGATATCTTTACTCATCCTACTCACACATTCCCACGTGCTGACCACTTTCCAAATAGGCCATCTCAACGTAGCTTGGTGTAATGTTTGATCCTGGCTGAAGGTGATAATATTGTTTTCATCAACTGTGAATATCCCCTCTTATTCCAGAATCAGCTACTAAGCAGTTTAATGCTTGTTCATCTGTTCCTAGAAGGTTTGAAGCGCTCAGACTTATACACTGTAGGGGAAGTTTCACTCTAGCATTCTGAATCTGGCCTATAAAATTTCTATGTTTGAAATGCAGAGTGTAGGGTGGGACTGAAGACTCATTGCAACTGCACACAAAGTTGAATTACTTGGGCCTCTTTTGGCTCTATGCTCAGACTTAAATTCTTCTTCCATGTATGTATTGTTTAGGGTTCTGGCGTTGTTCCTGCAGCAGGGACCAGAGAAGGAAAGCAGAGGAGTGAAGAAAAAAAAGCAAGCCAGAGAATATAATCACAAGACCATAGATTTGGACCTAGAAGGAATCTTACAAGTCAAAAATCCTCACACCACTTTAGAAGCACATAAATATCCATTTGTGTGCCCCCTGATAATTGGGTGGAAAGTCTGTTTTCTGCCTTAATACCAAGAAGGGATTAGTTTAATCAAACTTTCCATCCAAAACTTCAATGATTTCATTGACTTTAAGATGTGCTCATCATAAGGATTAAATCTATCAACATCACTGTTATTTCCAAAATGAAATGCATCCATCTGAATTTTCTCATCCCCTTCATTATAGTATTCCATTATTTCACTGTATAATTCTTTCATGTCAAAGTCAGCATATAGTATATGATTTATGACAGTGATAATTCTGTACCTTTCACAGAATCTCAGGGGTTGGCAGGGACCTCAGAGCCCATCTGGTTTAAGCCACATGTGAGCAAGAATCCCTCCTATAACATACCTGATGAGTGACTATATCACAACAGCATTTATATAGCATGTTAAAGTTTGCAAGGCACTTTATATACACAATTATGTTTGAATCTCATAATTGCTGTGTGATGTAAGTACTGCAAATATTACTATCTTTACTTTACAGATTAAGAAAAGGTTAAGTGACTTGTTCATTGTTATATAGCAAGTAAGTGTGGAAGGCAACACTTGAACATGGTTCTTCCTAAATCGGTAAGAATTTTGGGCAGCTCAAATCTCTAGGAAATTGTTCTTAATAGCCCAAATCCACCTCACAGCAACTAAATATCTATTGCTCCTAATTCTATGCTCCTGGGCCAAGCAGGACAAGTCACTAATTTATAATCAACATTTACTCTTTTCTTCCTATAGTTATTTTATGTTTTTTAAAATACTAATAGGTACCTCATAGCTTGTCTGTCCTCTTGCAGTAAAGGGTGAGGCCTAAGCTCTCTAGCAATGTTATTCATGGTCTAGAGAGAAGAGTTTTCCTCCTTCTTTGATGTGAACACTGCTCTGCAGGGCTTTGTTTGATCAGAATCTTCACTTAGCCAGCTGACTCAGACTTGTTCCTGTGCTTAGGAAAGGAGTTCATGCAGCAGACAGGTGGGGCTGTCTAGAAATGACTTACAGGAGAGAGGACAGAGAACCCACTTGATCAGGAGCTGAATTGAGTCCATGAAGGATGGTGCATTCATGTCCAGGGGGTGCAAATGCTTAACGTCTATGGTAGAACCTCTGTAATCTGAGGTGAGGAAGAGAGGATGTGTGACCACTGGCTCTTGACTGACTTCAAGCTAAGGAATGTATATATTCACTCATAAAGGGCTTTATTTGTAATTGTTGACCATTCCTGAGGAAAATGAGAGTCCCTGTTCAGGAAGAGGTCTGGGGCGTTTCCCAGACAAGTGTCTGGTGGCTGTGGAGCTGGAAAGGCCATGTGTCTAACTTGGGGGTTAAACATGAAAACAATCTCACGGTGCTTCCTCTTAAGCAATGTACAATAAAAACAGAAAATGAATTCATTATACTTTCAACCAATGGCATTTATGTTTGGTTAATCAAACAACACTGTTATGTTATGTTGGGCAAGCAGGTGATGAAATGAAAAGAATGGAGTCAGGAAGATCTGAATTCAAAACCAGCCTGAGATACTTAATAGCTGGGCAAGTCATTTAACTTGTTTGCCTCAATGTCTTCATCTGTAAAATGGGGATAATAATGGCTCCCACCTCTGGGATTGTTGTAAAGATCAAATGAGATAGTAAATAGCATTATATAATTTTTTGTGGTGATGCTCAAGTTAAGGCAGTATAAAACCATGGAAAGGGCACTAAATTTGGAGTTATAGATAATGAGTTCAAATTCTCGATTTACTACTTATTCCTGTGTGATCTGAGATCCTTTGATGTCTCTGGGTATCAGTTTCCTTCTTTTTCAAATAAAGATATTGGACTAGGTAACTTCTTGGCCCCTTCCAGGTTTTTATCTATTCAATGTTCTATTACCCCTTGCTTAACAACTACCACCATCCATTTGTCTTAGTTTATCTACATCTCTCCAGGCCAACCAATAATACGGGATATATAGACCAGTTCAAATATACTCTGGAATCCTTGTACATAGGAGTGGGGAAGTTTCTCAAGTTTACCCGTCATGTCACCAAACTAGACTAGGGACAAATTACAAATAATAGTGTATTATTTATCTCAAAACCACCTTTATTTCAGATTCATCTTTTTCTAGTCAAACCAAGATATCACCAAAAAAAAAAATATCACCAAGACATGACAACTGTTTTGTTATAATTGCTCTAACATAATCTTTCCTTCTTTTGTGAAGGATGGAAAAAAGAAGTTAAGACCCAGTTAACTTCTAGGACAAACAACCCACTCGAGTTTAGAAAAAGTAATTCAATTTTTCCATGTTTCTATTTATTTATCTATAAAATTTATATTTATATAAAATTTATTGGAACTGAATATTATAAACTAAAGGTAAATAAACAAATCAATTTTTAAAATGAAAATAAAATTTATAAGATGGAATAAGCAAGATCTTCTTAATTCACAGTACTATTGCAAGGATAGGTTAAAAGTTTCAAAAATGCTTTCAAAAAGTAAAATGAACTACATTATTTGCAAATGATTACAAGTCAAATGAATCTGATATTAACTTTTAACAGCTGGAGGAGAAGCATACTTATAATGACCTATTGTTTGAAAAAAAATCTTTGTAAATTGGTGTCAAGTAGAGCTCTAGAATATTATATGAAATGTGCTAGAATTTGTACACAATGATAGGGTATTCTGAATTAATCAGGGGTATAGAGAAAGAACTTTAGTAGTCAAGATATTCATGTTTCACCTGTGTTGGGTAGAAACAATCTGGATAAGCAAAGAAGAGAAAATTAGCCTAGATGAGAAATTGTGCTCTCATAGTCCTAAGCTCTTGGAGACAAATACTGGCTGATTCTTGGCAGGGTGAGAGGTCATCTGCTGCAAGCAGAGAAAGGAAACCTCTGATGACGAAATGAAGTCAGGAATCTAGTACTCACATGATCAAAAAGCAAGTTTCAGGAGAGTAAAAAAGGTAGGAAGTCTAATTACTTAAATGCTGAAATAGAGGGAGCTAGGTGGCTGAAAGGATGCAGCACTAGACTCGTAGTGAGGAAGAACTACGGTCAAATCCTCCCTCTGTCACTAACTGGCTGCAGGATGCCAGGCGAGTCACAGAACTTTCTGACTCAGTTTCCTCATCTGTAAAACAAGTACAACAAGAGGAACTACCTTACAGGGTTAAGGTAAGGGTCAATAAAGGTAACGTGCGTGCAGTACTTTATAGAGCTTAAAGTGCTGGGCACTGTGTTAAGCATTTTACAAATATTATCTAGTTACCTAAGTACTTTTTGCTGTTGTTCAGTTGTTTCAGTCATGTCTTGACCCTTCATGACCCCAGCTGGGCTTTTCTTGGCAAAGCACTGGAGTGGTTTGCCATTTCCTTTCTGGTATCAAGCCGAGTCCATCCATCCACTACATTACCCAAGTTCAAATCTGAGCTCAGACACGTACTAGCTGTGTGACCCCGAGCAAGTCACTTAGCCCTGTTTGCCTCAGTTTCTTTATCTGTAAAATGATCTGGTGAAATGTCAAACCATCCCAGTATCTTTGCTAAGAAAACCTCAAATGAAGTCATGAAGAGTTAGACATGAATGAAACTGAACAACTTCCTGCATCCAGGCCCACGGCATCACCTACCTGCCACCTTCTAGGTACCTTTGGTCTAATCAAGCTGCTTTTCCCCATCTTTATTCCCTTCCACGGTACCTCTTCTATAAGCAAAAACAGGGCTGTGGTTCTAGGTATGATGTCCTTGATGGAGAAAAAAATTCCCACAATGATCGTTGCCAGTCTTTTCCATTTCTCTTCCATTTGTAATTCTTTTATGCCAGTGGGATGAAGGTGCTTGGTTGGGTATCTTTGCCAAACTCTCTTCAAAATGATTTTAATGATTTTACCCTCCACTGCTTCATGAGATGATACTTATTATTTTATAATCAACCAGCATCTTTCCAGAAATGATTTTAAAAACAAATGTTTAGTTTATCCTGGCGTTGACTTTGGCAGGCCTATCTCTCCTTTTGAAAACTGAAGCTCAGGCTTGCTGACAAACACCCTTTATGGACCTACAGGTCTCATGTAACAGTTATAACATACTGGTGAAACTTCTAAGTGAAATTATTTTGGGCAGTGTTTATGTCATTCATATTCTCCATTTCCCATTTTTGACTGTCAGTTACTCATTTAAATATTCAGGGTTCAGTTGTTTCAACTGTATACTATATGTTTTCCTCATTATTGTTTTTTCTGATAACTAGAAGAAAGTCTTGAAAGACTGTACTGTTCCCCAACTCAGCAAAATAATACCGATAGAAGTATCTTAGGTTTAAAAGACAGAAATTTGTTTCATTGAGTTTAGAGCAATTGAATAATTTTACCATTTCCCAAAGGAAACATAGAACCCACTCTTCTACTCCTGTTTAATTGTGTGCCCAAATCACTGTCCATATGTAGTGTCTGTTATGTGTATGTGTTTGTAATATCTACATCTAAATGGCATATATCTATAAAGAATATATAAAGCACATACACATATTATGCATAATATAATTCATGTTGTATATCATAACCCATAAAAATATACATAGACACATGTTTGTGTAATAGCTATATCTATATTATGTAAAACACATACATAGTATATATACATAAAACAAAAACATGCAAAACATCATAATAAAGCTATCACACATGAATATATGTATAAATTTTCTGTATAATATAGATATAGGTATGACATACATATGTGTATATATTTATATGTTTTTAGATTTCATGATTTCAATATTTCTAAAAGGGCAATGAAATGAGGATTTAATGTTTTAATAATAGTTGAGTAGTTCATTTCTTCATTTAATACAATGAGGCTCTTTGTATGTGAAGGGGCAAAAGAGTATTGTGAGAATCAACACTGAGTAGAATGGGTGGCTAAGGTACCTTCCATCTCTGAAGATTACATGTGTCACTGTGTCACAATAATTTAGAATAAGAACTTCTTATTTTACATTCCACCAAGATTGACCCACCATATTTCTTAATCCAGGCCCAGCGCTCTATTCACTGCATCATCTACCTGCCCATCTTCTATGTACCTTTGGTATAATCAAGCTGCTTTTCCCCATCTTTATTCCCTATAGTGTCATTTCTATAATACCTTTTCTAGAGGCAAAAATAGCCCTGTGGCAAGATATCCTTGATGGAGGAAACTCTCATAAAGATTGTTGCAAGTCTTCTCCATTTCCCTTCTGTTTGTAATCCTTTTATGCTAATGGGATGATGACACCTAGTTAGTGACCTTTGGCAAACTTTCTTTAAACTGATTTTACCCAGTGGATAATCTAAGTGTCAACTAAAGTCATCTACACATGAATTAAGGACATCCATAAGGAAGGAACTGATAAGGAATATGCAGACTTCTGTACTTAATTCAATAACAACCAAACTGTTATGGCTTCATAATTAACTGAAAGATAGAGAGAAGATAAGATTATGTTGTGCTTATTGTTTCTGGATTACTAAAAAGCATTTGTTTCAGCAGAACAAAAATGCTACCATAAAGCTCTTTACAATACAGTGCTTCTCTTTCATATGTCAAAATCATTCAAGATCATCTGGAAGATCTGACATTAATAACCTTATTCAATGATCCTCTAATACCAAACATCAGTCAAGAAGTAACAAAGGGCAATGGATTCTGGGCAAAAGTATTTGCCATAATGATAGAAATGATCCAATATAGCGTTCAATTCTGAGAAGTTTCAAGATAAGTGTTGGCCTCTAGACGGTCTCATCTCTAGAAGACATTATGCTAATTTTAACAAACCTCAGAATACTGAAGAGCTTCTAGTGAGAGACCTGAAATTTAAGGCAGTTAGGCTTCTCTCTCCACACAAGAGGATAAAGAATGTCTATTGCCCATATCTCCATGGGCATTTGGATGGACACACTATAGATAGAGCTTATCTATACATACACACACACACACACACACACACACACACACACACACACAGAGGAATGTTTGTACGTACATACCCATCTTGTTTAGTCCTAAGATTCTAACAGTGTTGCTATATATGGCAATACCATTTTACTCTTGATCTTATTTATCATCAGAAACTCAATGAATCAATAAGCATTTATTATATGTGAAAATCTCTGGGCTTGAAAATCTCCCTTGGTGCTGTCGTTAGAAAGGCAAACAAGGAATGGTCCTTACTCTGTAGGAGTTTACTTGGAACAATAACAAATAAATGAGCAACAAACTATGAACCCATCATTCATTGTTTGATATACTTAATAAAACAAAAGGAAGTTTCTTGAGGTTGCATAAACTTAAATAATCCTATCATATTAAATTCTAAGTAATACAACAGAACACCAGATTTGGAGTCAGGAAGCCCCATGTTCAAATCTGTCCTCAGACACTTGCTAGCTGGGTGACTCAGAGCAAATCATTTTACATCCATCGGTTCCTCCCAGAGTCATTGTGAAGATCGCATGAGATAAGAATATTAAAGTTCTTAGTACAGTGCCTGGCACACAGTAAGAGTTATTAAATAATGTTAGCCATTATTACTATTAGCTTGATCACAAGAATATTTAATGCGAAGAAAAATAAGTGGTTTAAGGATGATGGCCAAGACAGAAAGAGAACACTGCAAATGAAAATGAATTCAGTTTATTTTGGCAACATGAAGATAGGTATCTATATCAGGAAAATATTTGGTTCATAAGGAGGAGAGAGAACTTTTTTCCCATTTTTATTGCAGAAATTTTTCAACTTACCATTGAGTTTGCCAGTGTATTTCTCTTTTTTTTTTTAAGGACTTCACTGAGTATAAAGCAGCAAGTTACCATCAAGGATAATTTTCTCTTTGGAATTCATTGTATTCTACTGTCATTGTAGGCAAAGCCATTACCATGAACATGGAACATCTGTCATATAACCAAGAGATGAAAAAAATCCTAATGATAGATAATGATAATGTATTTGTATAATTCTCAATATTTACTGAATTATTCTAGAAGAAATTTTCAATGAAAATAGTAATAACTGTAATTTCTCATGTTTTTCCATTAAACCAACCACTGCTAGAATGAGAATGAATATACTGACAGGCCTAGGAGATCTATCATGGAAGACAGTCAGATTCAGAACATGATATACACTATCTCTAACTAGGATTATCTGGGAGTTTCTAGAAGTGGGATCTATGATTCTAGGTGGAAGATATTCTTTTGACCTCAAACGACATCTTCTTGCAGTTCATAGCTAAGAATGGCTCTCCTGATTAGGCAGTTTTCTCTACTTAGATGTGATTACCAAAGGATATAACTATAGCAACCACATTCTGAAATTTCCTAGAAAGTCTTATTCTCCAGAAAAGAAAGTAAGATTTTAAATAAAAAGTTTGCAAAAGGATGGGGCGCTCTTAAGGAGGGCTTACAAGAATGCATTCTCCAGAGGCAACTAGTTGGCTCAGTGGATAGAACTCTGGGCCCGGAGTCAGGAAAACCTGAGGTCAAATCTGGCCTGAGACATACACTCAGGAGCTGTGTAACCCTGGACAAGTCACTTCATCTCTGCTTGCCTTAATCCACTGGAGAAGGAAATGGTAAAGCACTCCAGAATCTTTGCCAAGAAAAACCTATGGGGAGCAGTGGCGTGATATGGGTCACAGGGTCACAAAGAGCTAGACAAGACTTAGCAACAATAACAAGAGAATATATTTGCCTGGAGTCTTGTAAATCTAATCCAAAGGGTTTTAAACTGAAAAGTATAAGAAAGAAGGAAAACTGCCTATGTGTATGGATATGTATCAAGGAAGATACTACAGAGAATAGTTATAATGTAGGAAGAATAATAGCAGAACAAACATTTAGAATTTCTTAAGGGGGAAAAATCAAAGGAAGGATTCAGAAATAAAAGTCATGTTTCCAAGTCAGTAAGTAAATTCACTAAGTTATGGGTGACAAGAAATATACACTAGATTTTCACATGAGAAAAAGAAAACACAAACTTTAACTTCATAGGTATCTCTGAGACTTGGTGAGATGAGATTCTTGAAAGGAATATGGCTCTGGAACGATATCCACCCTTTCCAAAATATATGTGACAGATAAAAGTGCAGAGAAATGAGGGGTGTTATATATTAGGAAGATACGCTCCTGTGAGGAAATCCAGGAACCAGACAGAGGAAACAAGATACACAATCACTGAGTGAAAAAGAAAAGCGGCTGAAACAAAAGTGATATTGTCATCCGTATCTACTACAGACTGCCTGGACAGGATGATGAAATAGTGGAAGAATGGATGGGGAAAGAGAACACAATAAGCCTGGTACAGAGATCTTATACAATAGTGATGGGAGACAGCAATTATCTGGAAATTTGCAAGATCTCCCTCCCTCTCTCTCTCTCCTGTCTCTTTCTCTCTATCTCTGTCTTTGTCTCTGTTTCTCTCTGTCCCTCTCTCTCTTGCTTTCTCCCTCCTAATAATTTCTTGGCATGTCTTACCAGTTATTTCTTTCTTCAAAAAACTAAGAACATGATCCAAGATGGTGGAGTAAAAACAGGAACACTGTGCAGCCCCTACTCTAAACACCTCCAGTACCTGCAAAATATGACTCTGAACAAATTTTAGAGCTACAGAAGCCACAAGGTGACAGAGAGAAACAAATCTCCCACCAAAAGCAGCCTGGCAGGCTGACAAGAAGGGTCTATTGCAGCACCCTGGTAGCTGACCAGCAGTGGCTAGAACAGACATCAGGAGTGAATCACCAGCAGCTGTGGCATTTTCCAGACTTCTCAACCCATAAATGCTGAAGAAAAGTAAAAGGTTAATCAGAAACTCTACTGGAAGAAGGGGACTGAAGACCACAGTCCAGCCCCTGCCCCCAGTGTGAGAGGTGGCAGAGGTGCAGTGGCAGCAGCTGCTGCCACATGGCTGCCTCCAGAGCTCCTGGCTTTCAGATTGTAGGGAGACCATAGGGTAATTGCTCTTGCTTTAACCTGCTTGGATCTGGATCACGGTCTTGGGTGGTGGTCCTGGGATGTATGGCCAGTGTGCCAGAGCTTGTGGGGGCTACAAGGAGGGTACCCAACTAATAGCTCCAACAGCTGTGAAAACCTCAGCATTTTGGGACAAAGCTCTCTCTATTCTGGAAGCATGACATCCTTCTCTACCATGGCAAAAAGCTCAAAAGTCAAGTAATGGACTGGCAAGATGAGCAAGCAGGGGAAGCACTGTCAGACCACAGAATCCTTTTTGGGGGACAAAGAGGATCAAGGCATGGAGAAGGAGGAAAACAATGAAGTAAGAACTCCTCAATCAAAAGCTTCCAAGAAAAATATGAATCAGTTACAGGCCATGGAGGAGCTCAAGAAGAATTCTGAAAATCAAGTAGGAGAAGTGGAGGAAAAATTGGGAAGAGAAATGAGAATGATGCAAGAAAATCATGAAAAGTGAGTCAAGAGCCTGCTAAAGGAGACTCAAAAAATACTGAAGAAAATAACAGCTTAAAAAGTAGACTAACTCAAATGGCAAAAGAGATCCAAAAAAAGTCAATGAAGAAAAGAATGACTTAAAAAGCCAAATTTGCCAGATGGTAAAGAAATTTCAAAAACTCACTGAAAAGAATAATTCCTTCAGAATTAGATTGGAGCAAATGGAAGCTAACGACTTTATGAGAAATCAAGATACTATTAAACAGATCCAAACAAATTAAAAAATAGAAGGCAATGTGAAACATCTCACTGGAAAAAACATTGATCTGGAAAATAGATCCAGGAGAGATAGTTTAAAAGTTATTGTAC
>CM053600.1:114253202-114292645 GCA_028646575.1 Pseudocheirus occidentalis | reverse complement strand
TCAGGAAGGAACAATTTGAGTGCTGTGGAAACAAAATCAGGATAAAACAAGTCCTAGCAGCTTCTACATTAATGGATTGAAGGGGTTGGAATATGATATTCTGGAGGTCAAAGGAGCTAGGATTAAAACCAAGAATCACCTATGCAGCAAAACTCAGTATAATGCTTCAGGGGAAAATATGATCATTCAATGAAATAGATGATTTTCAAGCATTTTTGATAAAAAAAAACCAGAGCTGAACAGAAAATCTGACTTTCAAGTACAAGAAACAAGAGAAGCATGAGATGGTAAACAGGCAAAAGAAATCATAAGGAACTTATTGAAGTTGAAGTAATGCCATTCCTACATAGAAAAATGATAATTGTAACTAATAAAACTTTTCTCAGTATGAGGATAGTTGAAGGGAATATATATGTATATGTATATGCCTATGTATATGTATATGTATATGTATATGTTTATGTATGTGTATGTATATATGTATGTCTGCATTATAGGAGGGTTTAGGTGTGTATAAATATATATGTGAATGTGTGCATATGTATGTACATGTATACATAGATGGAAGGCACAGGATAATAAAATTAAGAGGTAAGACAGGAATTTATTGGGAGAAGGGAGAAAGGGAGAGATAGATTAGAGTATATTATTTGATGTAATAGAAGCAAGAGAAAACTGTTACAATGGAAGGGAAGAGCAGGAACATTAAAGGGAATGGGACAACCTTACTTTCATTGGATTTGGCTTAAGCAGGGAATAACATACACACTCAATTGGGTATCTTACCCTATAGGAAAACAGGGGGGAAGGGGACAAGAGGGGGGATGACAGAAGGGCAGGCAGATTGGGGGAGAGGCTAGTTAGAAGCAAACACTTTTGAAAAGGGACAGGGAAAAAGGAGGAAACAGAATAAGTTGGATAGGATGGAGGGAAATATAGGCTTTCACAATATATCCACTATGGAAATGTTTTGCATAACTACACATGTACATCCTATATTGAATTGCTTATCTTCCCAGTGGGGGTGGGTGAGGAGGGAAGAAGGGAAAAAATCTGGAACTCAAAGTTTTAAAAACAAATGTTTAAAAAAAATAAAAATAAAAGTTAAAAAAAAAACAACAAACAACAACCTGAGAACACAACCACAGGCTATTTTACTCTGGATGTGATTCTCATCAACAAGGAGCAAAGTTGCTAGGGCAAAAACAAAAAAGGGAAGATCGAGGTAAACTGATCACAGAATTTAAGGTAGAGCAGAAGACACAATTTAGGCATAGTCTTATGTGCATCTTAGATTTTGAAGGGGCAGATGCTCATTAGATTGTAAACTACTGGAAGGCAGTGAATGTCTTTTGCCTCTTTTCCCATTCCTAGGGCTTACCACAGTTTGTGGCAGATAGTAGGTGCTTAATAAATATTTATTGATTGATTGAATTCAGAGAAAAGATAAATATCACCTCATAAAATTTCACAGGGAAACAGCTCAGTGGGAGTGGGAGAACTCTCAAGAATAATATTCCAAGGGTATAAAGAGAAAAATTCTACTAAGGAAGACAAGGAGTTGTTTAAATAGACCAATGTGGATGCAAAAGTAATTCATTAACCATCTTGGATATTACAAAGACATATATAGAAAATAGAAAAAGGTCAGATAACAGGATGATTATACAAATGTGGGACAATTCTAGAAGAGTAGTGTCATGAATGCACAATTTTAGGATACACTGAAGGCAAAGTAAGGACTACAGACCACAAGATTCTACCCTCCCCCCAAATCCACACATATATTAGGACAAAATGCAGAATTAAAGGAGGGAAAAGAGCAGTGCTTGGCGTAAAAGAAAATACAGTATACAAATTACAGGCTGGTGTGCTTAACCTCAATGCCTGGAAGTCTTTTAGAACACGGAAGTACAGGAATGAGTGATAGTCATCTAGAAAAGGATGTCATGTTCCCAAAGCCAGCCAAGTGTCACTATGAACTGGTTAGGCTTGACTACTACCATTTCCAAACTTTTTGATAAGGACACTGGACTAACAGATAAGGAGGATTCTATAGATATAGCTTACCTAGATACACCTGACGAAAGTATCTAATGTTATTATCGTACAAAAAGAAGAAAAAAATGTGAGAGATTATAGTACAGTTAAAGAGATTTGGAATGAGCTGAATTTTTGGTCCAAAGATTAGCCATTAATGGTTTAATGTCCATTTGGAAGGACTTCAGTTTAACCACAAGAATCTGTGTTTGTCCATTTACCATTTAATATTTTCCTGAATGAGCCCCCTCCCCAAAAAAAGATGTGAAAGAGATGCTTTATTAGATTTGCAGATGACACTAGTCTAAAAGGAACAGCTAATATTTTCCATGAAAAAGTCAGGATCCAAAGAGAACCTGACACACTAGAATATTGGTTTGAAGCTAATAAAATAAAATTTAATAATTTGGATACCAAATAACTTCATAAGCATGAGGTAGGAGACGCATGGCTAGACAAGTTTTACTGAAAAAGGATTTGAGAGTTTTAGCAGACTGAGTCTACACCATAATAGTGTGATGAAGAAAGCTAATTTAATCTTAGGCTACATTAAGAGAGATTAGGTGTTTAGGCCAAAGAATGTTATAGTTTTGTTGTATTTTTCCCTGCTAAGGTCACATCTGGAGCTTAGTTCTAGGCACCATATTTTAAGTAAGGATGGTGACAAGATAGAGAATATGGTCTGAGTATATTGCCGGATAAAGACTGGTTGAAGGAATCTGGATATTTAACTTCGTCAAAAAGAGGCACTGGTGAGGTTTGGTAGGAAAAGAAGAGGGTGAGAGTTGTTTTTAAGTATTAGGGTTGTTGTACGGATAAGGGATGAGACTTGTTCTTTTCAGCCCCAGACAGTAGAAGTACAATTATCACTTCCACATCCCGACTTTCTCCATCATTGTTTCAATATATCATGGGTTGACACATGAAATTAAATGAGAATTTTGGGAGATTTTTGTGGAAGCTGCAGATGACACATGAAAGCCAATAGTCAACAAAGAGTTTAGAAACTCAGAAATGCATGAAATATATGTATAGTATTGTAAAATATCAACATATTTTATCTTTTTGTACCATAATAATTCAGACCTTTTCTCTGGTAAAAGGGCTGTGGATTGTCCAGATTACAGGACTGCCATACTCCTAACCCCCCAAATGTGGAAGGGATAACTGCAGAAACAATAGACAGAAGCTGCCAAAAGGCAAAACTAGGACTGATGAAAAATATTTATCCAAAATGAAAGCTATCCCCAAATCGAACGGGCCACCTTTGTAGGCAATGGTTTCTCCTTTGAAGGTCTTCAATAAAAGACTGACCATGTTCTTGGTATTATGTAGAAAAAGATTCTTATTCAGGTAGACTAGGTTTGTACTGGAGAGTCTGTGAGATTTCTTCTGCCATGTGAAATTTTTGGTCATCCACGATTTTTGGTTTGGTTCTGAAAATGTAGTCACCACAGGTATGATAGAATGGAGTGGAAAATAAGTAAGTAAACTTATGTTCTCAAGAACTACTAGATTATAAATTATAATTATAATTTTCTTGGAGAGAGGCAGGGATCTTACTTTATTTGTAACTCCATGACATCAAGGATATCTCTCTGTAATAAATACTTGCTGAATGTACAAAAGAACAGATGAACTTTCAAGGATTGTATGTTTCATCCTTGGACCTCATATAGCACTTTATTTTTCGGTTTTCCCCAGATCATTCAAATATCCAGCTGGGTTTAACCTTTGTGTTCATTGGCTGTGTATGAGAACTGGCTGAAGGAAGTATGGATATTTAGCCGGGAGAAAATAAGACTTGGGAAGAGATGTTACCTAGCCTTGAATTTCTGAAAAGCTATCATGAGGAATAGTTATTGGACTTCTTCTTGACCTTGTAAAGAGAAGTAGGAACAAAGAAGCTACAGAGAAGTAGTTTAAGTCTAATATTAGGAAAACACAAACAAAAACAAAATTTTCTAACAATCAAGAGTTAACTGAAAGTGGAATGGACTCTTGTGGGAGTCTAGATGACCACTTCTTGGGTATATCATAGATGGGATTCTTGTTCAGGTATGAGTTGGAACAGATGGCAATTGAAGTTCTTTTGAATTCTGTGATTCTGATTATAAACAAAGTCTAGCTTTCCAGCTTAATGGATTAACTGTTGAGTCTTACCATTAGTAAATAAAACAGCTGTGCAACAGCTCTAGGAACTCAGGGAGTACAGCAGAGACAAATTAAAGACAGAATCCACATTTCCTTCTAAACACAAAAGATCTGGAAATGATTCCAACAAGGCTATTTTGGATACGGTATGCACTCAGGTTTGCTTAATACACCTTTATGATTGGGGAGCTGTGGTGGGAAACCAAATCTTTGCTTTATGGATATAACAAATGGGTCCACTGTGGTAAATATGTCATTTGTTCTTTCTCACAAAGAGATATTCATTGCACAGTACAAATAAAGTAAAATTTCCCTTCTACTTAAGGTTTGTTAGCTGAAATTTATGTTTTTAAAATGCACTGCAAACACCAAAAAACTGATCTGTACCTTTATCAGCTTTTAAATCAAAACAGCTTGCTATCTGGTAAGGACAGCAGAAGTGGTCGATTTATTTCATAAAACTTTATGTACAAAGCGACAGTATCCATGAACTTAATGGAGAGAATATAGAGTCTGGAGGGGTAATTTTTATTACAATTTATAGTGGGATTACCCATACTCCACAGTTTTCAAATTTTATTGAGATTTTATGAGAGCATGATGCTGACGCAGTTAACAGCAGTAGGTAGAGCAGGTATAATTCTGGCTCATCATAAATGGAAAATGGAATTGACGTAACTATTATATAACAAATCCAACAGTCTATTAATTGGTAGGGCCCAATCAGAGCCATTATTTATCACAGTTTCACAGGTAAAATATTTCACCTAAGAGTCACAGAATAAATAAAAGCTGACTGTAATTTTCTTGCAGCGATATCTTTTCATTAAGACGGTTTGAAAACCATAAAAATATTCCTCGCCCTCAGGAATTCGACTCCTGAAACTATTAAGACTTAAATCATATCAAGCATCCATAATATACCACCAGACATTAGATTTAAATATTAACCACTATGAAATAAAGCAAACTTGGGGCATCAACTGAGGCAGAATATATTCAAGAACATGAAGAAACAACATATGGCTCAAGAACTATAAAACAGAAACAGGTTCTTTGAAGGTGCTGTTGCCACTCAAGGAGTCTGGGAATGGCTTTTCTTAGGTTATGGCCTCTGACAGATCGTCCTTTCTTCTCCACATCCCTCCTCAGCTGCAGGTCACTGACAGCAATACTCTTTCAGCCCAGGGACGCTGAGTGCAAATAAAACCTACTTTACTAGGGGTGTGAGAATTTATAGAGGGATACACTATATAAATTTAAGCAGTTACAGATAAATAGAGTAATTACAGACCCCAACTTCATCCACCTAGGGTGATAGGTCTCCCTCAGAGACTATTTCATCGTAGAAACCTCAATCTAGTTACCTAAGATCTTGCAGTTTCTTCTCACAGTGTCTTACTTGAGTCAAGTAAATTTTCTTCCTAATTTCCATCTGCTACTAGACAGTTATTCCTATGTTCCTGGTCATGCAAGGTAGCTGAGATACAGGTAAGGGACAGTGAATCAGTTAGATTCCCTTAAGGCTCTGAACAATCCAACTTGTACAAAATTCTCTCTCCCGCTTAATTCCATCTAGTAAATACTTATTCTGTATCTCCCAAATCCAAGCACTTTATTAGGAGTTATGAAACCAGCAATGGGGACTTGTCCTCAAAGAATTTATTCTCTACTGTTTAAACTACATTTAAAGTTTCTGATTAGCTTTTGTTATTGCTGCTCAGTTGCTTTCAGTGGTACCTGACTCTTTTTGTCTCTCCATTTGGGCTTTTTTTGGCAAAGATATTGAAGTGGTCTGTCATTTCCTTTTTCAGTTCATTTTACAGATAGAAACAGAGGCAAAAAGGGTGATGTGACTCACTCAGGGTCACATAGCTTGTAACTGTCTAAGACGAGGTCTAAATTCAGGAAAATAAGCACTCTATCCACTGTGCCACACAGCTGTCCCCCCCCCCTTTATGAGTTGGCATCAATCTATTTTTAACCTTATTACAAATTACTACTCTTCATGATGTCTAGTGAATAGAAGATCCACTTTCAAGTGAATTTCTATACATGTAATCATTTCACCATACTAGATATGGTAGAGTTGAATATATAATACAATATAAAACAGTAAGAAAGGATATGCAGGGTAACATAAAAAAAGCAGTTCTTGAAATCGGGAAAACCCAATTCAGACACATATTGACTTAGTTACATGACCACAGGCACAGGCACAACTTCATAGTGGCCAAGGTTACTCTCTAAGACTATGAAAGTTTCCAGCCAGTTGTCAGTCTACATTATTAAAGTTTCCACAAAGACAGTCCTCTACATGGATGAAATTACAGATCCAGAATAAAAAAGAACACATTGATTAAGTACCTCCTCTGTCACAGGTCACTCTACTCTCATGCCCAGATGCTGATTTTGAAGAAGAGATATGCCTTACTGCAAATGACCGCTTGGACTGCTTCACTCTTATGTTCTTTAGGTTTCTTTAAATAACACAGTCTTCACTCCCCTCATCATCCTGGGTGCCCTTTTGGGAACGTGCTTAATTTCATCTCTACCCCAGTCCCTAAAATACAGTGCTCAGAACTGAATACAATACTACAGATAGAATCTGACCAGCTCATAGGAGAGTATATCACCTCCCCTTCATCTTCATGCAGTGGCTGGTAATGCAGTATGTCCCTCTGTACAGAAAGAGAGGAGGTGACACGCCTAAGTCACAAATTTATAGAGACAGACATATACATATACATATGTGTATATACATATATTGAGAGAGACAGAGAGAGAGGGAGACACACACACACACAGAGGACCTTATAAATAATATGGTTCAAACAGCTTATTTAACAGATGAAGAAGCTGGGGCACTCAAGGCTTGCCCAAGGTCACATTAAGTAAAAAATCAGCAATCAGATTTGAACCCCAAATGGTCTCCCACACCACATGTAAGAACTCAAATATTATAATAACTAGAATTAGCACTTGAGCATAGAAGTCTGTAATTATTTTTAATGATCATGCTATTATTTGTTGAGAGACAAACTTTAACAATTATTAGTTTGATATTATATCTGTTCTCCAAAGAGCCCAAACCAGTTTATACTAGTTAATCAAATCAAACTGAATCAAAGTACTCATTAACCAAAAGAAGATTGGTAGAGTTAAGTAAATGCCTAGGATTAGAAAAATAATTTTATTTGGGGAAGAGGGCCTATTTTGAAAAAAACACTTAAAAGAGCCACTCCCAATGGACATTTCAAAATAACAGTGAATGATTCTGAGAGAATAATTTTTAATCACATACATTTCCCCCCTTTCTTTGCCCTTGCCAAGTCCTAGAGCAAAAGTAAGCAGTTCAGTTGCCAAATGTCTGTAAAATAAGACCTCACGCAAAAGCCACATAATCTGAATATCATACTAAAGACATATCAGGAATATATACATTTTTAACATAAAAACCAAGAATTTCTCTTTAGGAAATAATAGGACTTGTATAAGCAGAGTGAAATTAGAAACGCTATATTCTTTCAGGGTAACATCTGAACTGAGTAGAAAAAGCCTACTTTAAAAAAAATTCAATAATGAGATGAATTTGCCTCATATTTCAAAATCCAGGCTTTAACATCAACTATCTTTAAAACTGCTATAGAAAACTTTAGTATAAATAAAAATATGTGGAGATGTGTGAGGAAATAATGATAGCGAAAGATTACCTGTTTTTCACATTTATTTAAACATAAAATAAGACTTCTTACTGAAGGAGTCCTCTTGATTTATAAAAATTAAAATTTCAGTATGCTAGGTTGTTTTACTTAATGATCCCATAGCAGAATGAAAACAAAATCACTTTGTTCAAGTCTGGCTTTGGCTATTTCAGCTAACTGATGGAGTAGTTTTTAATTTATTTTTCATTCCACCATCCACCATCATTTGGGCTCACTTTATACTACATGGTTTTTCCTCTTCCCATCCCCTCCTTAGTTTCCAATTTTAACCACAAGATTCCAAAACAACTGGTCAGCTCAATGGCCAAAGAACAGTCTGTGGTAGTAGGACAACTTTTTGTATATAAGCGATGAACATTTGGCTAGGTTTTTAACTTTTCAGCTGGTTTTGCTGGCTCTGTATAGATGAAGCAGCCTCTGTCATTCTCTCTCCTCATGGCTCATTCCTGACACAAGTTAACTACTTGCTTCCTTCTAAGAGCCAATCTAGTTTCTGCCAGAGGAAGCAGAGGGACAGGCAGATTGCAGACATTTCAGATAAACACTAACAAGGACAGAAGAAGCCAATTCTTTTGGTGGGGCATGTTTAGCCTTGATGATTCCTGTGCATTTCCAGAAGAAAAAAATAAGAGACTAAGTTTCTAGTGGAAAAAATTCCATGCTGGTAATAAGATTAGGAAAATAAAGAGAAATGGAGATTCAAACAAGTGAATAAACAGGTTTCATAAATTAAACACATTTCAATTCATCAATAAATCATTTACTGATTTCCTACCAATGTCCAAACCTATTTACCAGAAATTCACAGATATGGAATTCCTGCCCCAGTGGGCTCAAGACACTATTACTATCCTTTTCGATATATTTCAATTTGTGAATTTTATTTTAAATTGATTAAACCAAACTGTAAATTAGTAAAATTTAGAGATGGAGTCTAGGCCTGTGATTTCACTGGCAGAGGGAATCCAAGGATGAGCAAACTCTACCAATGCAGATTTGCGACTTCTTTGCAATTTATAATCTTAGTTGATTATAGCACGGAGAGGTTAAAAGACTTGTCTGGGGTCATACGGTTGTGACACACGTCAGTCAGATTTTGTGGCTCTGATCTGGTACTTTATCCACTATGCCATGAGGTCTCTCCACACTATCCACACATGATGAATTATAATTCAATGAAACATTCTTGTCCTGTCAACCTTTAGACTTAAAGACAATGAATGGATGAAAAAGCATTTATTAAACACTCAATGTGTTTAATATAAAAGCAAAGTCAGGACTTGCCCTCAAAGAGTTTACATTATATAGTACTGGAGATAACACATATATGGTAGTAAAGGCCAGGGCAGGGAGGTAATTTTTGCCCATTCACTGGGGCAGTAAATGGAACTCTAGGGGAGCAGAATGACATATCCTTTCTAGCAACAATGAAAGAGCTGATTATGGTTCTAGAACTGGAAAAGGGGAGGAAGTGATTATGGCATGTTAACAGTAGGTCTGGATAGAGAAGTACAAGCAGCGAAATGACAGGTACATGGAGCCTAGACCTATATGAGTCTGGGAAACTAAGAGAGGGAATCAAAAAACAACAACAACAAAAACACCCCCCCCCCCACCAAACAAAAGACACACACACACACACAAAAATATCCTTAAACTTCAAATCTTCAAATGACCACTGAATCCCATAATAATCATTTTAATGCTGATGAAACATAAAATTTCAAAACAAAAACGACAACAAAAAACCCCCCAAATCTAAAGTATTTCTTTTGCTCATCAGAGAACTGTGTCAGCACTAAATTGTCTGGTTCAGTTCTTAGAAAATGGAATCCATAGTCTTTAACGATGAACCAAAGGTTAAAAATTACCTAAAGCAAGGTTTACTAACTGACTCCACAAGCAAACTAATTGACCTTATACTAGGTCAGCCGCACTGGACTATTCTGGTGGTGTGGACAGATGACACCAGCATTCCAAACAGGCTGCTGGACGGCAAGCTAGATGAGGTCACTCCTATGTAAGGTGGGGAGAAGAAGCACTTGAAGGACAAGCTGACAATCTGAAGCAGCTACGAGACATGAACATCATCAATAGCAGATACTGTGGAGAGAACCCATCAGAAAGAAGTGATCCAAGACAGGAGTTCCATGACAGCGAATTCAGGGTTGATGAGAAAGCTCATAGCTGGGCATTCTGAGTCCTGAAGGCTCCGTAGTATTCACTGCACTACTGGGGGTTGTATGATATCCATAGCTTCCCTCCACAAACATAAATTATGCAGATGCTAAAAATACATGTGTGGTTTGCTCTTGTGGGTTGCTGAAAAAAGCAATAGCCTACAGGAGGGAAATGGGGTTTGCTTATTTCAACCATGCCCGAGGCTATGTCTCATTCAAAGTAGGAACGGCTGCTATGAAAAATATGGCATATTTCTGGAACATTCTTCACTCTCTTCCTGTGTCTAAATATGAGGGCACCACTGTTTCAGAAAGGGGAGACTACAGGTATTTTGGGCACACCCAGTAGCACATAGTGTTATACTCTGTACTTAATTCAAGCACACAAAAATGACTTCTTAGAAACAGAGCAGGACTACCTTGGTCATACACTTCCATACTTTAATGGGATCGTGAATATTCTGTGTGGACACTCTTACCATGGACACTGATCATAAGCTTTTTATGCTTTACTAGAAATAGCACGTTAAAGTTGATTTGTCCCACCATCCTCCTCCAACAAAACAAAAACAAATAAAAAACTCCCTAAAACAACAAGCAAGACCAACATAGACAATGTTCCAACATTTTCACTGGTTATCTGCCATGTTTATTTCTCTTCTCACAGCTGCCTCCTGGCTTCCATGGTTTCCTTCAAATCTTAGTTTAAGCCTCACCTTCTCAAGAATGATCCTAATTAGCCATAGTACCTTTTCTCTGAGAGGACTTTTAATGTACACTTTACATACCTACTTGTTTGCATGTTGTCTCACACATTAGACTGTGAGCTCCTTGAGAGCAAGGGATGTTTCTCTGCTTTTCTTTGTATTCTCAGTGCTTAGTACAGTGACTGACACGTAGTCATCACTTGGTAAAGGCTGATCAATTTGACTTCAGTTTTTCTTGAGGATTTCAAAGTATCGCTTAATTATTTCTATTAATTTTAATTCTCAAAACTTTCACACATACTGTATTCACATATAAGCACAAAATTCCTTTCAAAGCCAAATATAAAGTTA
Source organism: Pseudocheirus occidentalis (assembly GCA_028646575.1). Classification (NCBI taxonomy): domain Eukaryota; kingdom Metazoa; phylum Chordata; class Mammalia; order Diprotodontia; family Pseudocheiridae; genus Pseudocheirus; species Pseudocheirus occidentalis. The sequence continues at coordinate 114,281,488 of CM053600.1, read as the reverse complement.
TTTGGGATTCATATATTCTCTTGTGCTCCTTTCCTCCAGATTTCATATCACTGAAGATAATGCCCAGAAACTCAGGAAAAATGTCTGCATTTGACAACTCATAAAGCTGCTACCAAAATCCTATATTAGGTGCCACGTCTCAAAGGCACATCTCGTTTAGGAAAAAAAATATCACAAGTAACTTGGTGGAACCCCATGTCCAAGGGATACTAGGCTGAGTATTTCTCTAGGTTACTTATGTCTTCATTCCATAAAGACTTTGCATACAAGGGTGCTCCATGTGTAACCATAATGAAAACCTGGTGAACTTTTAGATGTCCTTAAATGACATCTTTTCTAAGTGGGTATCCTCTCCTGCTGTTCCTCTTATTATCATCACCTGTTTCTCTCCTTTCGTTAAAACACAAGATCCAAAGTAGTGTTCTTCAAAGAACTTATTCTGCATTCCTATCCAAATTAATGCAAAAGGAAGGTTTTGGTGCCATGTAAATAGAGAGATGCATGTAGCTTCCTTTGGGCGTCCCTCTTTGGAGCTTCTCTCCTCCAGAGGTTTAAGGTACAGTAGCACAGAAATAAAGAACAACACATGCCTAACCCTAACCTGGTTATCCTTCTAGCTCTGTTAGAAAGAAGGCTATCCAGCCTTCCCAGTAGTTATTCGTTCTAGTTTCCTAGATATAACCCGTTCACAATTGACTCTGAATTTCTATTCTCATGAGGAAATGAGTCAAATTAGGTAAACAAAATAATGTTTTACAGAAATGATCTATTACTTAATATGAACCTGATACCCCTTTTACCACTGACCAACTTTCCATGATATCTTTATTTGCATATTATATGGATGAATCACGATGAGGGGGAGGATTTTAACAGTCAATTGATTTACCATTGGCCTAGTTCACTATACACGGCAAGATGAATAATGGAATCAAGAAAGATTTATTAAACTTTTACACTTTACTATGTGCAATCTATATAAATAGAGCAGCTAGGCTGTATAGTGAATAAAGTGCTGGGCCTGGAGTCAGAAAGATGCATGTCCCTAAGTTCAAATTCGGTCTCAGACACGTACTATTCATGTGACTCTGGATAAGTCACTCAACCCTATTTACCTCAGTTTCCTCATCTGTAAAATGAAAAGGAAATGCCAAAGCACTCCAGTATCTTTGCCAAGAAAACTCCAAATGGGGTCACAAAGAGCCAAGCACAACCAAAATGACTGAACAACAACAACAAAATGTGTGTGTATGCCTTCCTTTCAGGTAGTTAAATTTTCTTAATCAGCTTCTTTTCATATCAGCCAATCAAGTGATCGGTCAACAACAGCTTCACATAATTCTACAGGGATATTATTAGAAAACACTGATTAGAAAATTATATCAGAAAATATTTCATAAGCAGAAAAATAAATTTAAAAACCATTCTCAGACATAAAAAGCTGTACACAAAAAGAGAATGTTTCTCCATCTTAACTTGTAGCCAAAATACATGTTCCGGTGCTTTCTTAGGATTCAGTAAAACTGTATTTGCTATTTAGCTAATTAAATTAAGTCAAACTCAACAAATAATAAAGTAACTACTCTGTGCAGAAAACTGTATTATAGTTGAAGAAAGAGACACAGAGTTTAAGTGAGAAATGGCCTTTGCCCTTATAGAATATAGTAGGGGGAACTACATATATGCAGAAAATTATAATGAGAAATAATACACCTACATGATAGGAAGATGCAAAGCAAAGTATTATGTATAAGTTTTGAGAGAGTCATTATTCTTTGGGCAGATCATGGAAGGCTTCTTGAAGGAGATGATATGTGAGCTAGGGTTTGGACGCTGGAAAGGAATCTAAAAGGTGCAGAAGGAAGGAGACTACCCTAAACATAAGGAACATTAGTGAGAAAAAGCAAAGAAGTGGGAAAATGAAAAAAAAATGTTTTTAAAGGACAAAGAATAGTTCGATTTGGTTGGGATATAGAATGCTTGATAGAGATAGGGAGGGGATTATATGTGAGTCATGGCTGAAAAAAAGTGAGCCAACAAGCAACATAGGGGCTAAGACTGAACTCTGTGTAGGAGGCAATATTTATTCACTGAAGATTTTTGAGCAGCATCTTTAACATGACAAGATCTATGCACATGGAAGTTTATATGGTTAGACAGTGGTATAAAAAAAATGAACCAGAAGAGGGGGAAAGAGGAAACATAAGCATCAACGCTCACTTTAAAACAGGTCAACTAGTCCAATACAGAATATTCAAAAGGGCTTGGAAATTCCCTCCAATAACACAGGTTACAATCATCCATGCCTGTTTATCCTGTGTGATGTCTGTGCATTTTCTCCTAGAATTTTTTCACAAGGATTCACCCACTCACTGTTTATAATCACTCAAAGCAGTTTGACCCAACTTGCACACATATAAAATTTATATTACTCAGACTAAAATGGGCATTTGGGTGGACAATGTATATGGATTGTCCAATCAGGATGTGTAACCATGATAGACAATGCAGACTGACAGTATCCAGCATTGAACAAGAGAGCTTAGCAAGATGAAAATGCCTTTGGGGAACTGCAAAACTTCTTTAACATATACTTTTCTATTATTAATAGTATTAATATTATATTACTAATATTAGTCAAATCAATTCCTGGTGAATGTCCAGATTTAATATTCTTATCATCTTATATAGCCTGGAATAGTGTGACAAGATTTACTCTTACAAGATAGACTGTATCCTAATTTCCAAAATGGTAACTGGTGAACCCCATAATGATTTCAGGTAAATATTCATGCATATGAGAATACAGCATCGAATTTCCATATTTGATTATATTTACATTAATAATAACTTTAGAACCAGATTGGTGTATGCCAGGCATGGGGAACATGCAGCCTCAAGGCCACATGTGGCTCTCTAAGTCTTTGGGTGAGGCTCTGAATTCAAACTTCACAAAACAAATTCCCTTAATAAAAGGATTTGTCCTATAAAACTTGGACTCAGTCAAAAGGTCACACCCAAGGACCTACAAGGTAACAGGTTGCCCACCTGTGTTGTATTCACATACCACATACTCTGTAGGGGCCTCACAGCTCTCACCTAGGCATGTCAACATCTACTATTCTCTTGCTTTTCTTGTTGATTCCAACCTCCTTTCACATTAGCAGATCAAGAGTACCAGATATTTCGTATAACAAGAACTTGGGTGGTGCCAAGATGGTAGCTTAGAAGCAGGAAAACTCTGTCAGCTCCCCCCCCCAACCACTTCAAATATCTATAAAATATGAGTTTAAACAAATTTTAGAGATACAGAACTCACAAAGTGACTAATGTGGCAGGTGGACAAGAAGAGTCCATTGCAGCATGGTGGGAGCAGAGCCCAGCCCATGGTGAGCTCCTGATTTTAGCCCCAGTGTGGCCCTGACCAGCTGCAGTGGACTTCAGAAGAATGGATCGCCAGCAGCCGTGGCAGTTTCCAGAATTATCAACCCATAAAAGACAAAGTAAAAGGTCCTTGTGGACTTAGTGAGAATAGAGGAATGGGGGAGGGGAAGGGTCTGGCCATTGCCCCCCTCCATTCCCCCAGAGTGAGTAGGCAAGAAGCAGCTGAGAGTGATACAGCTGGGCAGCTGCCTCCATGTGGCTGCTTCAGAGCCCCTGACCTGCAGATTGTAGGGGGACCAAGCGACCATTCAGAGGGGTCATTGCTCTTGCTTTAATCTGCTTGGATCTGGATTGCTGTCTTGGGTGGAGGACCTGGGGTGTGTGACAAGTGAACCAGAGCTTGTGGGGGCTATAGAGAGGACACCCAACTAATAGCTCCAGCAGCTGCAAAAACTCCAGTGATTGGAGACAAAGCTTGTTCTATGGTGACAAAAAGCTCAAAAGTTAAGTAACTGAGTAGCAACAAAAGCAGGCAAAGGAAGCAAAACAAGCACAGAAAACAAATGTTAGATTCCTTTTTGGGGGACAAAAAGGATCAAAGCATGGAATGGGAGTTAGACAATGAAGTCAGGACTCCTGCATCAAAAGCTTCCAAGAAAATATGAACTGGTGACAGGCCATGGAGGAACTCAAGAAGGATTTGAAAATCAAGTAAGAGAAGTGGAGGAAAAATTGGGAAGAGAAATGAGAATGATGCAAGAAAATCATAAAAAGAGAGTCAACAACTTAACTGAAGAAAATTACATCTTAAAAATAGATTAACTCAAATGGCAAAAGAGGTTCAAAAAGCAAATGAGGAGAAGAAAGCCTTAAAAAGCCCAATTTGCCAGATGGAAAAAGAATTTCAAAAGCTCATTCAAGAGAATAATTCTTTCAGAATCAGACTGGAGCAAATGGAAGCTAATGATTTTATGAGAAATCAATATACTATTAAACAGATCCAAACAAAAGAAAAAAAATAGAAAGCAATGTGAAATATCTCATTGGAAAAAACCACTGACCTGGAAAATAGATCCAGAAGAGATCATTTAAAAATTATTGGACTACCTAAAAGCCATGATCAAAAAAAAAAAAAGAACTTAGAAATCATCCTTCAAGAAATTCTCAAGGAAATTTACCCTGATATTTTAGATCCAGAGGGCAAAATAGAACTTGAAAGAATTCACCAATCACCTCTTGAAAAAAATACCCCAAACACAATTCCTAGGAATATTATAGTTAGGTTCAAGAGTTCCCAGATCAAGGAGAAGATATGACAAGCAACCAAGAAGAAACAATTAAAATATTGTGGAAACACAATCAGGATAACACAGGATCTAGTAGCTTCTACATTAAAGGATCGAAGGGGTTGGAACATGATATTCTGGAGGTCAAAGGAGCTGGGACTAAAACCAAGAATCACCTAGCCAGGAAAACTGAGTATAATGCTTTAGGGGAAAATATGGTCATTCAATGAAATAGAGGACTTTAAAGCATTCATGATGAAAAAACCAGAGTTGAATAGAAAATATGACATCCAAATACAAGAAGCAAGAGAAGTATGGGAAGGTAAACAGAGAAAAGAAATAATAAGGAACTTATCAAAGTGGAACTATTTACATGCCTACATAGAAAAACAATAATTGTAACTTAGGAAACTTTTCTCAGTATGAGAATAGTTGAAGGGAATATAAATGTGTGTGTGTATACATACATGTATGTTAATATAGGAGGGTATATATATATATATGAATACATATGTGAGTGTGTATATATGTGTACAGGTATACATAGACAGAGGGCATAGGATCAATTAAATAGGAAGGGATGATATTTTAAAAATAAAAGTAAGAGGTGAAAGAGGAACAGAATGAGAGGAGATAGGGAGAGACAGAATAAGGTAAATTATCTCATATAAAACAGGCAAGGGAAAACTTACAATGGAGGGGAAGAACAGGAAGGCAAAAGGGAATGGGTCAACCTTACTCTCACTGAATTTGGCTTAAGGAGGGAATAACATACACACTAAAGTAGGTATCTTACCTTACAGGAAAGTAGAAAGGAAGGGAATGAGAGAGGGCATGATAGAAGGGAGGGAAGATTAGGGGGGAGGTAGTTAAAAGCAAACACTTTTGAAAAGGGACAGGATCAAAGTAGAAAGCAGAACAAGTAGGGGGTGGGATAGGATGGAGGGAAATATAGTCAGTCTTTCACAATATATCCACTATGGAAATGTTTTGCGTAACTACACGTGTACAACCTGTATTGAATTGCTTATCTTCCCAGCAGGGGTGGATGAGGAGAGAAGAAGGGAAAGAATCTGGAATTCAAAGTTTCAAATATTTTTAAAAAAATTATTAGTAGTATTAGTATTATTTACATGCAACTGGGAAATAAGATATACAGGAGCTAGGAAGTGGAGATCCATCTTGCCCTACTGGAAAGTCAGTGAATGACCATATTTTCCCCTAAATTTGGAGGATACAGGAGAGAGAAGATTGGGGGAGGGAATGTTCAGTGGGATTACTGTTTTGGGGTGGTAGGTAGGGGATAGATGGGGAGAAAATTTGTAACTCAAAATCTTGTGGAAACGAATGTATACTAAAACTAAACAAAATGTATAAAAAAAAACTAGATCAACAAAAAAAATTTAAAAATCTTTTAAAAAGAAAAAATAATGTAAAATTAAAATTAAAAAATAACTTTAAGAGGATTGTACATAATACATGGTATTACATACATAATATATAGTAACCACTTAATGCTTAGTGATTGATAGAACTTGAAATTTTATAGTGTCCCTGTAAATATACAAATAATTTGGGGATACTAGAGCAACTAACCCATGAATTTGTTTCAAGAAAGAAACCCATGAAATATCTGACTCCATAATCACCCCCAGAAGAGTGAAAAAAAGGATGAAGATCTTAAGATAAACTCTACAGGTACTTACACCATCAGCCTCCCAGCCCAGACCAAGGTCTTCCCCTATAACTCAAGTACTTCCTTTACTCCAGATCCACTGACTCTCTCCAAATTCTCTGTTACCTCTGTATTTCCTCCTTCTCTCTCCTGGGCCAGTCTCTATCCACTCAACCAGGCACAAAATACTAGTTTTCATCCCCTTCAATACCATTAGTAATATAAAAGAAACTTCTGCACTTTCAACTTCTCCACACTGCTCATAGTCATTCCTATAAACACTTTTATGTCTCAACCCTATAGCATTCCAATCTTCTGATATACCTTCAGTTTTTCTGATCCAAATCTTGTTGCTAAGCTTATTAAAGTGATGCTCCAGCCCTTAGAAATCTGGCCCAGCTTTCACTTTGGGAGATATTTCAGTTTTCTGAGTAGGGTTTTTTTTTCTCTTTTATTCAGGTCTTTCCCTTATTTATCAATCTTTTTCAGTTTATGGTATGGAAAGCTTTAAATTCTGAAAGGTGTTTGATTCTATTCAATAGTTTCATGATTAAAAAATAAATGTTATTATTCAGACAAAAAACCCTTGAAAAATAAGTAAAAACTACTTACTTACCTTCACTTACAATGAAAATGAAAGAATTGGCTGAGACCAAGGTCATTCGACAAAAATGTTTTCCTATCAATATGAAATTTGGTGATTCACCCTAAAAATTTGTAGAAAATTTTTTTCTACTTGAATGATCCTTAAAAGTGAATTTTTTTGAAAACTCAATAAAATTATATAAAAGACACCATAATGGAGAGACTAGGTGGCATAGCGAATAGAGCACCGGCCCTGGAGTCAGGAGGACCTGAGTTCAAATGCGGCCTCAGACACTTAACACAAAAACTAGCCATGTGACCTTGAGCAAGTCACTTAACCCCAACTGCCCTCCAAAAAGCAAAAAGAAAAAGAAAAAAAATCACAAAAAACAAATAAAATGCACCATAATAATCTTCTTTATGGATGCCTAGGTGGTGCAGTGAATAGAGTACCAGCCCTGGAGTCGGGAGGACATGAGTTCAAATCCGACCTCAGACACTTAACACAAAAAAACTAGCCATGTGACCTTGGGCAAGTCACTTAACCCCAATTACCCTACCTTTCCCCCTCCAAAAGCAAAAAGCAAAAAAAAAATCTTCTTTACAAGTCAGTGTCATATTAGAAAAGTGGCATTTCCTTTAAAGAACAATACATAAAAATATCATTCTTCTATTTACACAGCTAAGTTATCTATAAAATGCTGTAATAGCAATCAATAAATAAACATTGATTAATGTGCTCTATGTCATGTACCATGTAGGCCATACAAATACAACCCAAGAAACAATCTCTACTACCAATGAGCTTATATTTTAATGAGGTAAACAAGTACATATATAGTTAGTTACATACAGAATTATTTGTGAATTAACTTGGAAGGGATGGCACTAGCGGTTGAGGGAGAATCAGGAAAGGCTTCATGTAAAAGAAGTTAGTGCTTGAGATGCATCTCAAAAAGAGAGAGATTCTATAGGTAAAGGTTGGGTGCACTGCAGCTATGGGGTGTGGCCGGTGCAAAGACGAAAGTATAAGCAATGGAATGCCTTGTGTGAGGAAGAGAGAGAAGACCAGTTTGACTGGAGAGCAACATGCAGGAAGCGGAATAATGTATAGTGAGTCAGAAAAGACAGGAAAGACAGGCTGGGGATAAGTTGCAAAAGCAACTTTTAAAGCTAAACAGAGGAGTTTCTATTTTATTTTAGAAGCAATAGGAATCCACTATATAGGGACTAGAGGAGTGACATGAAGAAAACTTCACTTACAGAAATCATTTTGGCAACTCTGTGGAAAAGGATAGTAATGGAGAAAGATTTGAGCAGCAAAAACATTTATTAAATCTACTGTAGACAAGAGATGTTTAGGGCCTGAGGGCACTGACTTCATCAGTGAAAAGAAGGAATTAGATACAAGAGATATTGTGGAGGTAGAAGGAGCAAGCTTTGCAAGATATGCTGTGGAGATAGAAGAAACAAGACTAGTAGACAAGTGTTGAGGAAGAGTGAGGAATTTTGAACTTTGGAGACATATTTTGTCTTAAACCATCCCTTACTCCCACCTTCCCAACAGCATCCTCCCACACTCTCAAACTAGCAACCTGGGTGTTATCCTGGACTCCTCAGTAGATCACCCCGCCTCACGCCTCAATCTGCTGTCAAGGGTTGTCAATTTTACCTTCACAGCATTTTTCAAATATATTTCCTTCTCTTCTCTGAAACTGCTACCTCTCTGGTATAGGCCCTCCTCACCTCAATCTGAACTACTACTACTACTACTACTACTACTACTACTACTACCACCACCACCACCACCACCACAACTACTATTACTACTACCACCATTAATATTGCTACTGCTGCTGCTGCCGCTGCCACCACCACCACTGCCACCACCGCCACCGCCACCACCACCACCACCACCAGCACCACCACCACTACTACTACCTACTACTACTATTACTACTACTATTACTACTACCACCATAGTCTGCTGATAGGTCTGCCTGCCTCCAATCAGCCACCAAAGTGATTTTCCCTAAAATATAGATCCAACTTACTCAATAAATGACTTACTCAATAAATGCCATGGCTCCCAATCACCTTCAGGATCAAATAAAAAATCCCCTGGCCCTCAAAGCCCTTCATAACTCACATCTTTCTTATCTTCCTAGACCTTACTCCTCCAGCGTGGACTCTTTGATCTTGTCACACTGGCCGACTTGTTCCATAAACAGGAACTCTTATCTTTAAGCTCCTAGCATTTTCTCTGACTGTCTTCCATGTCTGGAATGATCTTCTTCCTCACTTCTGCTTATTGGCTTCCCTGGTTTCCTTTAAGACCTACCTAAAATCCCATCTCCTACAGGAAGCCTTTCTCAAGTCCTCTTAATTCTAGTGACTTCCCTCTTTTAATTATTTCCTGTTTGTCCTTATCATAGCTTATTTGTACATATCTGTTTGCTTACTGTCTCCCTCATTAAATTGTGGAGGATAGAGATGGTCTTTTGCCTCTTTTTATATTCCTAGTACAATTCCTAGTACAATGCCCGGCCCAGAGCCAGTACTTAATGAATGCTTTTGACTACTGACTAGGTGTATGGTGTGTCAGAATTAGGAAGTCTGGAAAAGTGATGCAATTGGGTACATAACTTTTATTTCGAACATACCATGTTGGTGATATTTCTAGAATATCTAGTTTGAAATATCCATCAGTCACTGGTGATATCAGACTTCAGTTCAGTGGAGAGACTAAGTTGTATCTATAGAGCTGGGTGCCATCTGCATAGTAATAATAATTATACCCTTCGGAGTTAATGAGGCCACCAAGAAAGAGTATGTAAATAGAGAAAAGGGCCACGGATAGACATACGGGGAATAGCCGTGGTTCTGGAGTACGCTGCGGATAAAAATAAAACAAGGGAGACTGGGAAGGAGCAGAGCAATTATACAGGTGGGAGGAGAAGAAATAAGGAAAGCAATGCCATGAAGAGCTAGAAAGGATCAAGGGTTCAGAAAGAAAGGTCAGCAGTGTCTAATGAAGTATAGAGGCCAAGAAGGAAGAAAATTAAGAGAAGATTAACATATTTGTTAATTAAAGAATGTTAATAACTTTGGAAAGGGTAATTTCATTTGAGTGATGAGTTTGAAGGTCAGGGTGCAAAGGGTTGAGGAACGAGGGAGAGGAGAGGAAGCAGTGGTAGGAAATATATACAGGATTTTCAAGCAATGTGGCTGAGAAAGGGAGGAAATACATAAGATAGTTTGAGGGGAAGATAGCATCTAGTGGAAGTTTTTTTTTAAAGGACGGGAGAGACCTGAGCTTGTTTGAAGGCAGTAGGAAAAGAACCAGTAGAGAAGAAGTTTCACGTTAGAGAGAAGAGGTATGACTGAGGCTGGAATCAGCTGGAGAAGATAGGAGAGGATGGGATCAAAGACACACAAAGAGGGGTTTGCCGTGTCAAGAAGAGTCATCTCTTGACTTATGGGAAGACTGAGGAACTGAGAGAAAGAAAGAGATGATGTCAAGAGGTTTGGGGTGAAAAGAATGAACTTGATTGTCTCAGTAAATTAAAAGACAAGGTTCCTGGCTGATAGAGAGAGTGGATGGAGGCGTGGGAGGCTTGAGGAGAGAAAAGAAGGTATGAATTGTTTCTTTTGGGAATGAGCAAGGGAATCAACTGTAGAAGGAATAAGAGGGTGATACTTTAATCTGTTGACTTTGGTGTTTAAGCGATGAAACTCTTCTAAAAAATAGAAATAACAAATCTATCTGTGAATTATTCTTTAAAAGAATGAATTACCTTGTTATCGTGTATTACTACTATCAATAGTAAAACTGACCTACACATTGCAATCATAAATATAAGCTAGATAAAAAAGAGTTTAATTGTAGTGAAATCCATTAAAAAATAATTTCTTTTCTTTTTCTCTAGCTCTATACTACAGGTACAACAGTGGTAGTTACTGGCCATTGACAACAGCAACACAAGAAGTGACTTTATCAAGCTAGCAACAAGAGTGGCTACATCTTGTATTTGTAGGTTAAAGCCCCCAGAGTGTTGTCAATCCAGAGATTTTTTTGGTGAACTTGGTGAAAGAATTTACTTCTATGTGTACATAGTTTCCTTTGACAAAAGGGAAGCTCTTTGGGAAAAGGAAAATTATATTTTTTTCACTGTATTCCCAATTCCTAGCATAGTGCTTGGCACTTAGGAGACAAGTAAGTGCTTACTGAGGGATTGATTAACTGGTTTCACCAGCTGGGAAGGAACTACCAATACCTTGGCAGTTCAGTAGTAATTATTATTCAGTAGTTTTCTGTGGTGTCTGACTCTGTGAACCTCTTTGCAGTTTTCTTTTCAAAGATACTGGAAAAGTTTGCCATTTCATTCCTCTGCTCATTTAACAGACGAGGAAACTGAAGTAAACTGGGTTAAGTGACTTGCCCAGGGTCACGTGTGAGGCCAAACTTAAACTCAGGTCTTCCTGTCTTCAGGCCCCAAACTATGCACTGCACTACCTAGCTGCCCTTAAAAGATATACTAAGAGATCTTAAAATACCATAAACTTTGACAAAGACGAGCCTATGAAAATGACTGTGGACTATTTCTACTGAAAGATGACTTTACATGATTTCATACACAGAATTTAAAGCAAAAAAGAGAAGGGAAATGATGAGGCTGTTATTGTATAGCAACCTGGCAAAAAAATAAAATGAAATTTTGAAAATGGAAAATTACTTCAGAACTAAGAAATAATAAAGAGCCAAAGGAACATCTTCAAGAACTAATGAATAAAATTACCAAGTCTTAATTAAGCAACTGGGGCTCATCAGGGTATTACATATGTAGTCAACTGTCTCCCATACCTAAAGGATTCTGACTGCATCTTAAAATGCTCCCACCCAACTGAGACATCACCTCATTTAGTGAAAAGAGGAGGTGGAAGGAGTGAGCCAAAACTGTTATTTTTATAGTCAAATTTTCAACTGTTGGATGTGTTATTTCACTGACACATTAACAACTTGCAAGTGACTCAAACTTGAACAACTCCAATAACCACCAGAGCCCACACATTGCAGTCCCATGGCAGTTTACCTGTCATTTTAAAAAATGTTTCAGGATAAACAACTAGAAGGAACACTGATTTATAAGGGAAAATCTTCATGATGGCTAACTTCAACAAGAAGGTATTTATATCTGCATGCTTCTCCAATACCTGAACCAACCATCCATCTATTGCTTCCAAAGGTAAGCATCATAACAAATACTAATCAATGTCTTGTGTCCTAAAACTAAAAATGTCTAGATTGTACAGTAAGAATAAAGTGGTACCCTCGTTATTTTCATACAGACGGAGTACGTATGCATGTATATGTGCATATATATCTCATGTATATTTGTGCCTATATGTATATATATACACACATTATTAAATAACAGATACATTGACCTGCATGTATGTGTTTTACCGCTCATCAGAGTCTCAAGTAGAATGTTTAATGGCTCAAATGCACACTTTTAAAAATTTAAATAAAGATAGATTATTTTGGAATAAAACCTTCACCAAAGCAAAGGGCTAAGCTCCAGGTGGACTTTACTACAATTAATTTTAAAACTTATTCACCACCCTTGGACCTAAAATAAAACTTGACCTCTCTCTTTGTCTTACCTTTGACATGGCTTCTCCCATCCTCCAGCAACGGCACTACTATAGTGTTGTTCATATTTCCAGGTGACCGCACAGCTGTATAGACAACAGGCACCGACTGTACTACCACTGGGATGCGGTGAACATGACTCAGTTTGTTAGACTGTAAATTCATGGGGCTTGAAGGTGGTACTGGATGGATAATGTGCAAAAACTGCTGGCCTCCCACACCAGATGCAGAGGCCACAAGAGGCCCCGGAGTTAATACTGTTGGCGCAGATGATGCTGACGATACTGACGTGATGACAGTTGGGGATGAGGCTGGACGACAGGAGGACGATGATGAGGAAGTTGAAGTAGAGGAAGGAGAGGAGGCAGAGGCTGTCATGGAAACTGGGGAGGATGAGACTGCTGTAGGGGATGTCCTGGCTTTGTTTATTGACAAGTCCACTGGCTCAGTTTGTGTTTGGAAGTGATCTGTGGATAATGAGTCCTCCGGGGGCTCCGTTTTCATGTTATTTAACAAGAGGGGTACAGCTTCCATATCCGGGTAGTTGTGGACGTTTGGAGACTGTGGAGGGAAAAATGGAATATTAATTTCTCTTTTTTGTCTGTAACTTTTCATAGGTATATGATAAGAGCATGTGAATGTTTACCTTTCTTCATATTTCTATGAAAAATCTAACATTTTACACAGCCTGTAAGAAAAGCTCAGGATAATGTGTAATCTCCTCAAAAATAACAAGAGGATGATAGAATTCAATCAAACTTCACAGAGAAATACTTACCTGATTTTAAACAAGATTTTCTTGGTTCTCTCAACTCACATATCACCATATGGAACAAAAAATAGGAACTGAAGACATAGCAGAGAAAAATCACTAAGATGTTTCTGTTTTACATTCTGCAAGATACTGCAAGATCTAAGTTACTACCTGGAAACAAATAAGGCAATTAGGGAAGTGCAATAATTATTTCAAGATCTGTGAGTACCACTGAATGCCAGGGAAATATAAATTACTAAATACCCTGAAAGGTGTCTAACTTAATTCTAGATTATAGTTTACACACAAAGCAACATGGTGGGGCTAACCTCAGAAATGGAGATCATCACAAAATATTGTTACAACATTTTTAGAAAAAGAAATAACGGTGAAAACACAAACTGTTTACATGCAAAAAAGGGAAGAGAGGTACTAATAAAGTCTTACTGTGATGCCTCATTGTGGTATACATGTGACCATGGGTTCTCTTGGGTTATACCAGCTGAGCTTAAGTTCTGGCAGGTTCTATTAAATTGAAAAAGTTTCTAGCTCAAACCCAATGACAGACTCTTGAAGTCTTTCACTTGAAGACCAAATTGGTTTCATTGGCAGGGGCTCTTTACCAACTATTGAATGTTTTGAGCACAGAAACCCCCAAAGATCATGGACTAAGTCAAATAGCTGCAATCTGCATTGGTTAAGAGAGAAACAATACACATGGAATCAGAAATTCTGGACATGAAAGAACAAAGAAGGCCCTTGCATTAGTAATTTTTTGTGAGAAATAAGATGATTGCTCAAATTCTGAAGGGGAGGAGGGGGAAAGGTATTCTTAAAGTGTCTGGTAATCCATAACAATGTACCCTATTAGTTTAACCACAGAGAAAAAGAAAACTATCTTGATTTTCCAGTTTATTTTAATTGCTTTAGTTTTTCAAGAGTAAATTAATTCTCTTTGTAAAATAGCAACAAAGATCAGATTCATTGATTAAATGTTAGTCCCTTAATGTATTTCCTAAAGTCTAAGGCCATCCAGCATGCAGAAATTGGACGTGGATCTAAAATTGAACCTAATTTGCCCAAGGCTAAGCAAATGATTCATAAATTGGTCATATCCAGGGCACTCACACATAGTGGGGCCACATAATTTGCTCTAATAGATTATACAAGGTCAAAGGTTATAACACGATTCATTTTGGTTATTATCATATATAATTGGCTTCTGACATCTTCCACCGAGCAAAGAACCACCTCAACCTTCAATATGATAGCAAAGCAACAATGTTCAAAGGAGATGAAATTGGTTCATTTCACAATTTGTTTTGAATAAAAAGAACTATTCCTCTAAAACTGGGATACCCTGACAGTGATAGAATATATTTCTGTAAAATATGGGATTCTTTGTTTCTGTAAAAACATAGCAGCTCAAAAAACAATGGTTACAAATACAATATAACACAGAATTCAACTTCTCAAAATTAAAAATAAGAAGAAAATTATGAAGGTGACAATGGTAACAGATCACCTGAAAATGGAAATGTGCTGGTGGTTTATTGTTCTCATTTTTTTCTTCCAAGCTAGCATGATTACATCTGTAATCTTATACGTTCAAGTTGAAATCAAAATGAACTATCTAAAAGAAGATATATTGAAGAAATTTTCTAAATAATAAGGTTTCTAGCTTTATTGTCAAAATATATAAAACCAATTGTTTTATAATCTTTTCAAAAGCACTTAAAAATCAAATATCACAAATATGTCACACCTGTTTTCTTCCCTTGCAAATAAATAACACTGCCCAAGGATTCCTAATCAAAACAGTACTCAATTTCTCACCTTGTCGGGTATTTCTCGATCTCCCCAGTACATGTTATCTGTCGGTCTGTTTCTCTCAAATTTACCCTGCATTAGTTTCATAAATATTTTGAATGCATTTAATTATGTATGTATGTATGTATGTATGTATGTATGTATGTATGTATGTATGTATGTGTGTGTGTGTATAATGTTTTTCCCCTATTGAATGTACACTTCCTGAGGGCAACACAGGGTTTTTGTTTTTATCTTTGTATTCCCAATGCCTAGTATACTTCCTGACATGTAACAGATAGTTAATAAATATATTAATCTATTGTAGAATGACTTTTAAGAATCCCTTTTTAGGTTATAAATTTCAACACATCTAGCAAAATCTCCAGAGTCTGCTTACATGTGCTTACCAACTTGTTCAGATTTCTAAATAACATATGCTATATTCTTTCTAAACTATATCATTCAACTGAATGTACTTTGACTTTATAGCTGATTGTACCTTTTTATGTTTCCTTGCAACAGATATGACCAAAAAACTTAATATAGAACAAAGCGGTAGTTTATACTAGAATTTTTCTTTTGTTTCCTCATGTTTATGTCCCTAACACCTAGGAGCCACATTTTTACATTTGTTTGCAAACAAATGAGTATGGTTTGATTTTTCATCCTATCGACACTGGGTCATATATATATGAAGGAGAGGGGAAAGGGAAATTGCCTTAAGAGACCACAACAATGAATGGTAGAGATGGGCTGGCAAATATTAAGCTTGAGTCTATTTAGATGAATTCTACATCTGCCTATTAAATTTGATGGAGAGATTTATATTCCTTAAGAAAACCATTGCCCTCCTTACTGAAAAAGAATGTACCCTTTGGAAATAGCATCAAGAACCTTACTGCTAGACGTTTTCTCTTAGTTATGTAGTTTTTCAACAAGAGAATGGGTGTGTCTCTTTTACAAGCATTGTAGAAATCTTAGAAAACTGGGTTGCTTTTGTATAGGCTCAGGACCAAAGATAGAAAACAATTATATACATGAGGAGAGTTGAATATAACCTTTGGACTAAAAAAAGTGCCTCATTTGGTATCATGGGCAGATTATGCATGGATCCCTAACCACAAACATAAAAAAGACACATGCTGGTTCTTTTTTCAACAGAGTTGAAATGTGGCCAGACTGTTCAAGAATAACATTTCTACAGAAATCAGGGACAAAGGTCTTATTATATTGGCCCTCTGTTAGCACTGTGGATATAGTATTATGTCTTGGGAGCCCATACTAATCTCTTGCATTGTGATAATATGGTCAGCAAAGCCTACTAACTCTAACTTTGTGCAAAGTATATACATTAATACGTTCTTTATAATGACATAAAAAGTGGTTCAAGAAAACTTATAGATCCTTAGCCCTTCAAAAAAAAATAAAGAGAAAGGTGCTGCATGGTTATTTTTATTACACTCCTTTTGCTTCCTATTTGAATGGAAGGTGTGGCCTAGATAATTATCGATAGGGTCCTAATTACATATTCTCCATAGGAAGTTATAGGAGATGAAGAATGCAAAAAGAGGAAATCAAGGCACAGAACAACAGATACATAGAAAGAAAAGTTTAGACCACAGAATGAGAAGTTGTTTTTTAAAAAAAGCCTTGAAGCTGAATGAGTCATACATATTAGATAAAGTGAGAGAAAAGTCTGGAGCACCATCAAAAGAACTGAGTCTGTAACAAAGGAGCTAAAAACATATAAAGAAGTAAAAAAAGTGGTACAGATGAAAGAAAACACAGAATTGCTTCTTTCTGAAGTTTATGCTCTAGATAAACAGCATTCCCCAAACATCTGCTATCAAACAACCAAGGAAGGAATAAGTAGTAGCTATCATAAAGCAAGGAATTCAATTGTTTTCATAGGCTCATAGATGTAGAGCTGGAAGGAAATTTTAAGAGGTCATGTGCCATATCAATTCCTTTTTCTTTTAAAAAGTGAAGTCTTCATTGCGAACTTCAAGTGACCCATCAGTATAGTGGTATGTGAGAAAAAAAAAACATTAGCTTTGGAGTCAAAAGATTTGAGTCTCATGTTTGGGATCTGACATTTAATAGCTACCTGATCTTGGTCAAGGACCTTGACTATTCTTTTATAAAATGGTACTTGTACCACCAAGTTTACTGGGTGTTTGCAAGAAAATAAATTAACGCTGAAATTATCATATATTATTAAAGGAAAGCTAGATTATTATATATTACCTCCAAATCATAAACCGAAGACAGTACTATTTTAATAGTAATGACAGTGGTAAAAATTGGAACTGAGCCAACTGGAATGAACATAATTAGGCTAACTTTGCAATAAATTATATAGCAAAATAACCTTAGAAGAGCCAATAAAGCTTGAAGATTTTATGAGATACAAAGAAATTCTGCATACATCAGAAAGCAGTATCTTGACTGGGGAGTAGGGGCCTTGGGTGATAGAAGAGGGTTAAATGAAACCTGACAGTAAGTCTAAATATTACTAAAAGTATATGTATACTTCTACTAAGTATACTTTCTCCATAGTTCTGAAAGTAAGCTTTGAAAGCAAGTTTTAAGTCAAATTGTAAGAGTTACTTGAAAAAATGATTATTCCAACCAAAAAGTAAGAGGTGTAGTATTACTGCATTCCTATCTCAATATCCATTTATTCTTAATTTGCTTAGTGACTGATTTTTAACATAACGTTTCTGTATTTTAGGGAAACAAATGGCTCTTATAAAGGAATTATTTTTAAAGTAAATTAAAGAATTTAATATTAATACTTATTGAAGCATTATCTTCTGCTTGTAATCCTGTTTTATTTATTATTTCATACACATCTGCTCCCTGTTGAATACCAAATGTTTATATCATGAACAATTTATTATTTCTCCATTGGTGCAAGGTATTTTGCTGTTCCCTTACTCTCTTTCTCCCCAAAAGAAAATTAAACCTCTTCTTTAAACTGCTAACTCACATAGAAAATATATAAACTTTTTAAAGTCACGTTCTCTTTTGTTTTGTCTTCTGTACCAAAAAAACTACCAAAATAATTTGAAAAAGGAGAGATTTAATATTTGATGATGATTTAATAAGTTAAATTTAATTCCTAACCTTTTGTGAGCTATGACATATTCATTATATTTACAATTTGCTCCTAAAAAGTTTTGTATGACACAAGGAATTTATAACTAAAATGAATGAAAACTTCTTTTGTTTTGATAGACTTAGACAAAACCCTGGACATGGTTGGAGATATTTGTGCAGTATAAAATCAGAGATGGAATTTAAAGTTCTAAAACCTGCCTTCTAAAATGCAATCATTTGCAATTGCACAGACCTGAGTTCTAGCTTTAGATCTGTCACTCTCTAAACTTGTGATCTGTAGACGTTACAGTCATGATGAGCACATTTTCTTTTTTTTTGTATATACAAATATGTAAATAAATCTGTGATCTTATTGATCTGGGCACTATCACTAATAATGCAATCCATTCATTCATGCCTACCCTTCCTATGCAATTCTTATCCACATCTTCTCCTAAGAGTGCCGCAAAGAACCCATCCAACAGTACTAGG
The DNA here is from genome assembly GCA_028646575.1 of Pseudocheirus occidentalis. NCBI lineage: Eukaryota > Metazoa > Chordata > Mammalia > Diprotodontia > Pseudocheiridae > Pseudocheirus > Pseudocheirus occidentalis. The sequence continues at coordinate 114,262,742 of CM053600.1, read as the reverse complement.
GTGGGAGGGGGGGAAGTATCCATCTGTTTCTTTTAAGGAAGAAATGAGAATAGTAATGGAACAGCAACTGGTTATTCCATCAATTATTCCTCCTTCGCACACAATCCACTCATCTTCTCCACTCGTACATCCTTCTGATGGTATACTTTATGCTACTTTTCCTTTATAGTCCCTTATTTGCAGTGTTGCATCCCGCTGCCCTCTGGGTGGTCCTCATTCTGAATCCTCTAGAACTTCAAGTGTTACATGACATACACCAAGTATGGAAGAACAGCAGTATTCTAAAAAAAAAAATGCCTTTGTTTCAGGAAGAAGCTTGGGATCATTAAAATACTTTTGTGTTGGCATTCTTAGTGTTTGGCACATAGTAAGTTCTCAATAAATTCGTGTAGGTAATGCTATAAACAAGTGTACTGGACTTAGAATAAGTAAGACTTTCTAAATCCGAATCCAGACTCAAGGCGCTTACTGGCTATTTCAATTTCCTCATCTGTAAGTAGGGGGTTGGGCCAGATGACCTCAACCATATGGTTGTCTTGAAGTCTCTTACAGCTTTAAATATGTGATCTTACGACCTTGTGAACTGAACTAAGCAATTTTCCAAAGGAATTCCCTGTCTTTCTTCTATTCGGTATGATTCTTTTTCTCCCTTCTAAAATGCAGCTGAAAGGATAATCTCTATAGCCTACACGTATATATATGTATATATGCATGCATTCACATACATGCATACATATATACATACACACACAGTTTACTATGTACGCTATGTGCATGTTTGAATAGTTATATACCAATCCATACACTAAAGAACAAGTTATACAAGAACTGTCCTTTCAACTGTGCATTACAGTCTAGATAATCACTGTATAGCGATTATAGTTGTTATTGATGAGACTGTGAAATATTTCAGGGTTTTATATAACATAATTCTCCGCAAACAGCAACATCCTAAGGTTCTCAACATGTATAAGAAATCCTTAACAAATATACACTCTTATCTATATTTCATCCACAACAGTGAAAAACGACTTCAGTGAACAAATGTCTTTCTAATCCGTGCCGCATCTTGAATTAATGATCACAGGATCATCAAACAAGGTTATCTTTGTCGTTACGTACTTCATGGTATCTCACACAATTTTCACAAATACGTGGGAGACACATGGCTGCAGAACGCATTTTAAACTGACTTCCTCTAATGAATCAAATGGCTTTTTAATAGTCAACCAAAATGAGCACAGTGGGATCTCATGTTCTATACATCTTTCATTCAACTGTGAGATGGCAAAGATACAGTCAACTTTGGAATTGCACTTCTAAAGCTTGCCTTTCTACTGCCCTCATCAAAGGTTACCACAAAATGTATGTTATATTATCTTCACAAAAATAGTAAAGGAAGTGAAGTATCTGGGACAAAAGTCAGGAATGTTCCCTCAGCCACTTTTATTTGGTAATAAGCCATTAGATTTTTGTGCACGCTTTGCTGTCTTTCCCCTTTGGGATGTCTTGTCGATTGCTCTCTCAACACCCTCACAATTTTTTCACCTCTACCATAGACCTCTTCGGTGCATGTTTGGTAGAGTTCTGCCATTTAGCCCAGCTCTGTTTGCTTTTGTGGCATTTCCAAGTCCTTTACAAGAGGAGCTCTTACCCTTTTTTCTGTGTGATGGCTGGCACAGCCTATGAACCCATTCTCAGAATGGTATTTTCAAATGCAGAGAGAAATACACATAAGATTACAAAGGAAGTCAAATAGACTGAAATACATCTAAACTTTTTTTTTTAAAGCTCATGGTTCTCAGTTGAAAACCTTTGCTCTGGAAAGACATCCGAGACTGATGTGAGTGTCCAAATGTGGCGGCTCTATTGTTCGTGATGGTGAAAAATGTTTTGCAAAGACCTTAGCAGATGTTTTCCATAATTTGCTTGCTCATCATAAAGTGCCCTCAGGATTACTTTCCTTACTTGTGTTTTTTAGGAAGATTTCTTCAAGCTGATTTTTGTTCCCATTGCTTCTCTTTGTTTTATGACGTGTGACAGATCACCCTGTTCCTCTATCCTTCGCCACAGGATTTTACATATGACTATATAATCTGATCTGGTGATTTCCTCTCTCCCATCCTTTTCTGATGGCAAGGAAGCCAAGAGTTTCCTTACTAAGATGGTTTTTAGGTGTTTCTGACCTTGTTTTGTTCCCTCTTGCGTACTCTCTGACCACATTACTGCAAGATGAGAAAGTGCTACGTGGAATTGTGGGCCATTTTATATTTTGCTTTGTTTCATGAATGGCTATGGCTAAAGAACTCATTACCAAGAGGCCGATCATGCTTAACTAAGCCAGTCCTTAGAAAGCAAACATAATCTTTTGCTCAAACACTTACCAGATGTATGACCCTGGGCAAGTCACTTCACCCTGTCTCAGTTCCTCATCTGTAAAGTGAGCTGGAGAAGGAAACGGCAGTGTCTTTGCCAAGAAAACCCTAGACTGGGTCACGGAGATTCAGACACGACTGAAACAACCCAACAACAATAAGGACGACAAAAACAAGAGTACTTTATGGCATTCTAACAGGGCAGAACTTTCAAAGTCAATTTGTTCCTCTTGTGTAGGACTGAAGAAATAGGCCATTTCCATGCCATGACGAGGCACTATGGAGGTCTTCTCAAAAAAGCATAACGCCTATAATTTTTTTTCTTTTTCAAACTTAATCAATTATATAGTTTAAATGTTAAGCTACAGAATTACTTATGTTATAACACTATACTTATCTTTGAAACAGGAATAATAGTGCTTAGAGCACCTGTTTACTTCCCGGGGGGTTGTTAAGATCAATTAATTAAGTATATGAAAATGTCCTCAATGCACTAAAGCTCTGTATTAATAAAGCTTATTAAAAAGGAAGATATTGATAATGTCATATAGATTAAGTCATGCCATATACATGTTTTGTCATTAAAACACATGGAATACAGGGCAGCTAGGTGATGCTGTGAATAGAGCATAGGCCCTGGAGTCAGGAGGACCTGAGTTCAAATCTGACCTCAAACACTTAACACAAAACTAGCTGTGTGACCTTGGGCAAATCACTTAACCCCAACCGCCCTACCTTCCCCCCTCCAAAAGAAAAAAAAAGAAGAAAAAGAGCATGGAATCCAAGTCCATTTATTCAACAATATTAAAAAAAAAACATTTAACTTCTGTTGTGTAGAATACTAAGAGAGATCTAAAGATAAAGAAAAAAAGAGTCTTGGTACTCAAGAACTTATGTGTAGGTTCAATAAAATTCCATCCAAATTTTGATGTACTCCCTTGGTTATATCTTTGCAAATATAAAAAGCAAAGTTCAAATACACTATAGCTAAATTGGACCCCTTGAAAGGCTTGCCTCATTTAAGACTCTCTCAAGGGCTAGTTCTTGCATACTTTCTGTTGTTAGTGGAGATCAATTGGTTACTGATTATCATACTGTGCCCATTTTTAAAGGAGTCGTATTCTCTTTTTTTTTCTGGTATTTTTGGAGGGGGGAAGGCAGGGCAATTTGGGGTTAAGTGATTTGTCCAAGGTCACAAGGCTAGTAAGTATTAAGTGTCTGAAGCAAGATAAGGAGTCTTATTCTTTCCCACGACATTTAGACTCAACTACAAAATTTTTGCCAGGTAATAAGTAATCAAAGTTTCCAGTTTACATCTAGGAGAGGAAAGGAAGAGGAGTAAGAATTAGTCCAAGTGTTTTCATTAAAATTTCCTTATAAAATCTGTCCAAAAGACTAAAAAACAACAATTTATTTTTGGATCCGTTATCGCTCTGCTCCACTGCTCACTGTTGTGACACTTAACAGCTCCACTGAGATCAGTCATTTCCATGTATGGTTTCTATCTTCTTGGACCATAAACTAAATCTCTTGAAGGTCACATTTCAGATCCACCTGAGATCAAACTCTCAAAATGGTGGCTATCGATAACATCATACAGCTTAAGCTATACCATCTACATGTTTTATCATTATAAAGCATGTAGAAGACAGTATTCTGGAAATGAGTAACAGAAAACAGAAGCTACATTCTGGAAATAACACATAGAACCATAAATCAATTTTAATCTTCATTTAAAACCATAAAACGGGTTGTTTGGGTAAAAACAAAAAATGATCTGTATAAACTGACATGAATTTTTGTGACTAATTATTGTAACATTCCATTAAAAAATCAACATTTTCCTTCATTTAGGAAAATTCTGGGGGCATTGAGGAAAATATCTTTCTTCCCTTTTATCAGCAGTACATAGAGTGGCCTCATAGTTTTGCAAACATTCCTCCTACTCTTCCTGTAATAAAGGAGACAAATTCGAAGGCAATAAAGGAATGACTCATTTTAGAGCTGGGAGTTTGACTAGAACACATCTTTCCATAGTTAGAACATTGTGAAGCTTGAGTATGACCTTGCCAGTTGGCATTCTGATATACTGTAAACTACAATATTCTGGAGAGAAGTGTGCCAATGTGCAAACTTGGTAATAAACTTCTCCAAAGTATGCGACATTATATGAGTCACTAATGGGATTCTGTAGTGGCTTTTTTTTAGTATTATACATTGACATATAAATAGTAGGACTGTAGTAAGCAGAATAATTTTCCTCTTGACTCATTACTCAGTGTCCCTTTAGACTACTTCAGCTTGGGGTCCCACAACTAAAACTGGATAAAGATAAGTTATTTTTAGGGATTGGAAAGTATAAAAATAGTTACTAGAAAGGACAAAGAAAAAAGTGGCTAGAACCTTGCGAAATATACCCCTGGAGGAAAGACTAAAATTAATCGATGGTTCCCTTTTCTCAATTCTTGCAGCATTTGTATATCATTTGTTTGGTACAAATGCCACTATTACTGCTGCTAGTTCTCTTTTCATGTCACGCCATCTTATCTCAATAGCTAAGCTCCCTAAGAACAGGAGTCCTGGGCATAATGCCCTAAGACAATCAGTACCTGCTGATTTGTTTTACCCATAGTTTATGTATCTTAAAAGGAAATTGAACATAACTCCTATTTATAAGCTTAGTTCATTTCTACAAACATTTACCAAAGTCTTGTGATATGAAAGGCACCATGCTAGGCACTTGGGATACAAAGGGTCACAGTGACAAAAGGGCACCTTCCTAGGGCAGTTTTCATATGTTCATAAGAGAATATAACCAAAATAACACAAAATACTTTAGGAAGGAGAGAGTTCTAATAATTTGGGGGCTCAGAGGGACAAGAGGATCTTATAAAAGGTGGTACTTCACTTGTGCCTTGAGTGAAGTTAGGAATTTAACTAGGTGAGGGTGCTTCAGACTTGGGAAACCAACTGAGCAAAAGCAGGGAGGTGGGAAATGGAATGGCATGCACAGAAAAGGGTCAGCAGGAATGTGTGACTGGTACACAAAGTGAATGAGGATTATTAATACAAAATAAAGCAAGCAAGAAAGAGAGAAGTCACACATGTAAAGGCTGAGCAACTTGTATTTCATAAAAGTAGTGTTTAAAAATTTTTGAGTAAGGATGATAAATGATATAGATCTCTGCTCAGAATCTTTCTTTTAGGAATGTTTTACAGCTACATTGAGGCTGAATTTTAATATGGAGAGAATGTAAGCTGGGAAAACAATTAGCAATCTGTCTAGAAACAGTTCAAATGAGAAAGAGGTAGCGTGGTACAGTGAAAAGAATAATGGCTTTGGAATCAGAGGGCCTGGGTTCAAATCTTGCCTCTAATACCTACTACCTGTGAGACCCTGGGCAGGTGAGGTAACCTTTTTTGGGTCTCAAGTTCCTCATCTACAAAAAGAGGATTTTTTTTTTATTATACAGGAAGAGGGAGGAGGCAACGACCATTTATTAGGAATCTTGTATGTGCTCAGTGCTTTATAAGTAGTACATCTCATTTGATCCTTACAACTCTGTGAGATTATTGCTGTCATTATTTCCACTTTACAATTGCAGAAATTGAGACAGAAAGAGATTAACTGACTTGCCCAGGGTCCAAGAACTAGAAAGCGTCTGAGGCCATATTCGCACTCAGTTCTTCCTGACTTTAGGACTAGGGCTCTATCCACTGTACCACCCATCTGCTTAGGTTCCTAGGCTTCTAAAGTACCTTTTGGCTCAAAATCTATGATCTTATTACTTGAATCAAGGTAGAAACTATAAGTGGAGAGAATAGATGTTATAGAGGTAAGAGTCCTAACTCTTGCAAAGAGATTAAATATGGAGCTAGGGAGGTGGAAGAATTAAGGCTGAGGGTGGTAATATAAACAGAAATAGGAATATTTGAAGGAAAAATAGATTCTGAGGGAAATTTAAAGAGTTCTGCTTTAGAGGTATTGAGCTGACTATCTATACCTGAATAGGCACCAGAAGACTGATCAACTGATTGATAGAGCAGCAGCATGTAAACCAAAGGAAAAATGATATAGAATGGAAGGATCAAGTGAAAGTTTGGTTTTTTAGAGGATGAGGGAGACGTTGATATGTTTGTAGATACCAGGGAAGAATAAGGCAAGACTAAAAAAACCCAAAAAAACAAAAAACAAAGGGGTAGTTTGGTGAAAGAGACAGGATGTGATGGGGTCAAGAGAATAATTAAACCCTCCCTTCATGAGGGACTGGACCAAAGAGAAAGTGAGCAACGATTTATGGTGGATAGCCTCTACTTTCACAGTAAAGTAGGAAGCTAGTTCCTCTTCTGAGAAGGAGTGGGTAAAGAGGCAGTATTAAAGGTCTAAGGAAGGAAGGGGAAATGGCTGTTATGAAGAACGTTCTAGAGAATAAACCAGAGGCGTCTGCTATGCAGCAATTAGGGGCCAGTAGAAATTAGATAACAACAATCTGTAGTGAACCCGATTAGCCCAGTTGTGTAACCTTGAGGACCAACTGGCAATGTGTAGTTTGAGGATGTTTTCTATGAATTTACAGATATGGAAACTGCCGCTAGAACTGGTAAAGCATTGTTTCTGGTCACAAAACTACTAAGTTTTGCTCCAAGAATCTGAACTTAAGTCTCCTGATTCCAAGGCTGTGGATCTTTCTAGCATACCCTAAGTCCTATAGGGTAAGGAATAAATTGTTTAAACTGCAACAAGATGTAGCTGCAGAAGCTGCTGGGAGATTACCCTAGATTTAGTCAGTCAATAATGTAAAGCACTTCAGAATTTTTCAAACTGAGCTTCCATTTATGGGATTTCATTTGGTCATTACAATGAATCTGTCTGGTCGAGCAAACAAGGTATGATTACCTTCAATCTCCAGGTAAGGAAATTAAGATTCAGAGGCATTAAATGAGTTGTCCAAAAATCTCATACCTAGTATTGGGAGGAGCTGGAGTTTAAATTCATTTCTCCTGAGAACTTGCCCATAGCATTTTTGACTAAAGCATGCCGATGCTTGTCCTAATTGGAATGCTTTTAAGACATTAGAATAAGGAGATTATGGAGTTTCCAAGTTGAAGAAAGGTAGACCAGGCTGCTGAGATTCATGAAACTGGGCAGTACTTTGTGCATAACAAGTACTCAAAAAATGCTGATTGAATTCAATCATACTCTCTAAGTTCTTTCTTGGCTGGAGATTTCCATATAACCCAGCAAATCATTTTATTAGGTCAGGTTGCTGTTGTTTTTTTTTCCCCCAGTGCATAGTCCAGAGTCTTTGTTTAATAAAAGATATTTGATTTTCTGGAAATGAATAATTAATCATCCATCCCTCAGAATTCAGTACTTGCAATGAATGGTTCTCTCAATCTTTGCAGTGAATTACCCAGGCTCTCCGTTCAGTCTCTTTTTGTTTAAAAATGCTGTGAAAAAAATACTAATCCTACACAAACCATATCTACCTCTATATTTATTGAAATGAGTGTAGGAGGGGCTGGTAGTAGTGAGACCATAAGAACATAAGTTCTAATGAGAAAGGCCCTAATGTTATAAGGAATTCTATAGTATCTGAGATATCATAACAATAATTCATTTCTATAGAATTGTAAGAAGCTCAAAGCATTTTCCTCATAATAACCCTGAGGGGCAGACACTGATGTTTTGTAGATGATGGAATTAAGGCTCAGAGTAAGAGAGTGTTTTTTCCTTTCGTTCTTTCTTTTTTTTGGACGGGGGAAGACAAGGCAATTGGGGTTAAGTGACTTGCCCAAGGCCACACAGGTAGTTGTGTCGAGTGTCTGACGCTCATGCTCTATCCACCATGCCACTTAGCAGCCCAAGAAAGTGATTTTTACCAAGATCACATAGCTAACAAATGTCAGAACTGGGACTTGCACCCAGGCTTCCTGACTCCAGGTCCAGCCCTCTCTCTGTGCTGTCAGGAAGGGCTCAACAGTGGCTAATAGTAACACAATGTATTTTATAGATCGGGGCGTCATCACTGTGAACAGAAAAGAGCAGACAGACTGACTGACTGACTGACTGACAGGGTAACTTCATTCAGCAGCATGTGAATAAGAGCAGAGAAGGAGGGTGTGGAAACAAATGAGAATCAGTAATTGTCAAGTGATGACTGGTGAGAAGATAAAGGAGAAAGGAATTCGATAATAGAGAATATTTCAGAGTTGAATTGGTTAATTAAGGCTCAAGGCTGGAGAGGGAAGAAGAGCATGGTCTGGGGAAGTACCAAGGACTGGAAGAACTGTTGGTCACAGTGACAATAAAGAATGGTTTTAAGAGAAACAAGACATGGAGTGAAGAGGCATGACAGGCTGTGGTCAGAAAAAGGCATTTCAGGGCTCTGAAGGAAGTCAAACAATATGGGTGTTAGCAAGACTAAGGGCTTGACCACTACTCTGTGCATCAGAGGGGCAATGTTGAAATGAAGGTATAGGTCCTAGAAAGAGTAGACTGATAGTTGGGGAGAGGTCAGGAAAACATCAACATTTATTTAAAGTCTCCTAACATAGTGGACATAAGTTGAGTTAGGGAGGGAGATTATAAGACATACACTAAATTCAATGATTGAGAAATCCAGGTTGGAAGACAGTAGAAAATCGTCACTGAGATATGGATTGGGTGAAGAATTTGGATAAAGTGAATATCAAAAGACAGTGAATATCAAGAGATAGGCTGTTGAGTGATAGTGATAGATGGAGAATCTCAAAGTGGTAATAAGGAGGAAGAATATTCTGATTTCCTTAATGGGACCATTGAGTTAATAGATAGATGGATATGAGACATGAAAAAGCAGAGATATATTGTCTATTTGGTGGGAGCCAAATCTCTGGGAGTGCCAAAAGATTGAAGAAGCAGAAGAAGAAGGAATGTGGGCCTAAAATGAAGGGAAGTTTGTTATTTATTGAGCAAGAAGTCCAGAAGGTGCAGTAGAAGAGGGGAAGATCTGACATTGGATACTGGAGGGCTGAAATTGAGGGGAACTGGGATGAGAAAATATGAAGTGGAGTTGAAAAGGGCCATGGATTATTTTTATTTTTTTATTTTTTAATAATTTTTAAAATTTGTTTTCTTGTATAATTCATTTTCATGAGATTTTTGATTTACAAAATTTCTCCC
>CM053600.1:114214467-114252702 GCA_028646575.1 Pseudocheirus occidentalis | reverse complement strand
AAGGCATTCTTCTCCTCATTGGCTTTCTGGGCATCTTTGGCCATTTGAGTTAATCTATTCTTTAAAGTGTTGTTTTCTTCACTCAGGTTGTTGACTCTCTTTTCATGATTTTCTCGCATCATTCTCATTTCTCTTCCCAATTTTTCCTCCACTTCTCTTATTTGTTTTTCAAAGTCCTTTTTCAGTCAATCTATAGCTTCTAGGAATTCTTCAAGTGTCTTGGAAGCATTTGGTGTGGGAGTTCTGACTGTGTTGTCTTCCTCCCCTTCCATGCTTTGATCCTTTTTGTCCACAAAAAAGGATTCTAGAGTTTTATTGCTGTTCTTATTTTGTTTCCTTTTCCTCATGTTGGCCAATTAATTGGTTGGTTTTTTTTTTAGCTTTGTGGGACTTTGCTTCCGGGGGGAAAGCTCTGTTCCAAATTGCTGGGGTTTTCCCAGCTGCCCGAGCTATTAGGGGGGTGCTGCAGTCCCCCCCAGCTTTGACTTGTTGAGAGTGCACCCCAGGACCACCACCCAAGACCACTATCGGGATCCAGGCTGCTAAACGCAAGAGCACTTGGCCCTGATCAATTGACTCCACCCCCCTGCGGGGTTTGCAGGCCAGGGGCTCTGAAGTTGCCCAGTGGGGCAGCCTCAGGTTACAGCAGTTCCTGTCCTTCCCCCACTGCTTTCTTCCCCTCGGGGCAGATTGGCAGAACTGCTTTTCCTCCCCCAAATTTAGCTTCCAAGTTTCACTTTCACTAACCGTCTCTAATCCTGGCTTGCTAGATGTGAAGATCCCTTCAGGTGCTGTAGATCTGCTCCCCGGGGTAGACTCACACTGTGGCTTGGGAGGCTCGGTCCCTCCAAACCACCCTGGGGCCCTGCCACAGCTTTGGGGTGGGCTGGTCTCGGCTCCCAGCCTGTGCGATAAGCCCCTGCTGCCAAGCTGCCTTTCTCTAATGCTTATTTTTCATGCCTTGGTAGATGTGGAGTTGCTGGAGGTGGTGTAGATCTTCTCTCTTGTAGACTGGCTGCGGCTCGGCTCCTCCCAACCGTCCTGGGGCCTGGCCGCATTTTGGTTACAGGCTGGACTGGTCTCAGCTCCCGGCCTGTGTGATGAGTCCCTCCTGCTGATCTGCCTTCAGCAAGAGATGTGTTTTCTGTATTTCGGCGGCTCATGGTACAGCGGTGCCTCCTTAGCTGCAGCCCCGACAGCCTAGAGCATCTCCCATGGATTACTTTTAAACAACTGGGGAATGGCTAGAAGCATAAGACTGTCCTGGAGTTTGCTAACTACTGGGGCAAAGAATCCAAACAGACTATTGGCAGATGGGAGCAGTTTTGCTGAAGAAGGCAGATAAGTTGAATGTTTAAGGTTATAACTCTATTTCAGTGTCAGCATGGTCAGAGTTTTAGTTACACTGTGGTCAGTCTCTTAGTGTAGTTACAGCTTGGTCTGTTTCTTGATGCTCCATCTTACTCATAGTCCTTACATATTTCTCTGTCTCTGTTTCTATTTCTCTGTCTCTATCTCTTTAGTTCTTCCTGGATCCAGAAGTCTGTCTCACAGACATTTATCCCAATTAAATCTCATCTGGTTTGATTTGGTCTATTGTTCAAACTCTTCAAAGCCCTATTCAATTCAGCAATTCAATTTGACAAACATTTATTAAATACTTACCTTATACAAATGCACTGTGATGAGTGCAGAGGGAAAAACAAAGTTAATCAGACAGAGTTCATGGTCGGTAGGGCTGGTTATGTTATCCAGAGCAATAGTTTTCCCTCCAAGCTTTATTTTTCCCTCAAATTAAGTTGAGATGCTGTCTGTGTTTCCATTAAGTTGTTAGTAAAAAAAAAACTGAATAGGACTGGCTGAGAGGATTCAGAAATTAATCATGTGCTAATACCTTTCAGTAATTTTTCTACTGCTGTCTTTAACTATTACTTAAATCTTTTCTTCTTATTTAACTTTTCACATATTTATGTTCTCCCTTTCCCTATAGATTACAAATTCACTGAAGATAGGGAACAAGGCTTAAAGGCTTCTTTGTTTTATTCATTATGTCTAGCACAGTCTTTCCCACAAAATTAAACTCAATAAATATTTGTTTATTTGATTTGATATAATCACTCATCCTAATATGATATAATTTAATTTAACTAGTATTTGTTCAGCATCTACTACGTGCAAGTCACTGTTACCAGGCATATACCGACCAAAATGAAAGAGTCTATAACCTCTAAGATGTTGGAGGGGCGAGATGAACTGTTTATAGATATAGGTAAATACAAAGCGTATAGGTTAGTAAATGAGGGGGAACATGTCATTTGGGATTAAAGCAGATAAGGAAGACCTTGTGGAGGAGGTACCATTTGAACAAGACCTTGAAGAAGGAGCGAGGTCAGCAGAGGTGGAGAAAAAAGGAGAGGAGAGGATCGAGGGACCTTAGAGGTTGTCTAATCTCCTTACCTCAGTTTATAAAGGATAAAACTAAATCCCCAAGAGGTTAAATGATTTGTAACACAGGTACCAAGTGTCAGAACAGGAAACCGAAGTAAAGGCACCAACTTATTATTTCTGGTGCATCACGCAGGGAAAGAAGCACAATGACCAGAAAACATGGAATTGGGAATAGGGACATAATAACTAAAGGCCCATTCTAACAGAAAACAAAGAATCAAGGGGACTAGATGCTAACGGGTGATAAAATACAGTTGTTGAAAGTTGCTCACTATGGAGGGCTTTGGGAGCCAGACTAAGAAGTCTGGCTTTGATCTCAGCAACAGTAGGAATCCAGTACGAGTTTTTGAGCAGGAGAGTGAAATAAGAAAAATAACATCATAAGGATATTTAATTTAGTGTGATACTGGGTGTACAATGTGTGTTTATAAAATCAAGTGGGATGTGATGAGGTTCTGCAGTAGTTGGTAGTGTGAACCTAACATATACTACGAAGGATGTATCAACAAGGCTTGGCAATTGATTACATATAGGAGATACAGATGAAATGAAGTCAACAATGCCTCCAAGATTTCTAGATTCAGAAACTTGGGGATGAGGGTGGAAATTTGAGGTATCACTGAAAAAAATTCAAAGTCGCGAAGGGAAAATCAGTTTGTGGAGAAGAGATGATGGATTTAGTTTGGGATATGTTATGCTCAAGTGGAGAAGTCTGATGGGTTCTGGAAAACATAGGGCTGGATCTCAAATGAGAAGTCAATGATAGAGTAAAAGTATTTAAAGTAAACCAGATTAAAATATTTTTAAAATAAAAAAGTAATCAAGAAAACTATTGTTCTTTATTAAATGATAGGGTCAATTAATTTTGCAGAAACTGAATAAATAATGTTGAAGGAGATCATGCCATTGTTGTAATCACTTGCTAAATTAATGGGTAACATTCTCTTAACAAACACTTGAGCATGTCTTAGAAAAAGTTAGTTCTTAAAGGCATATATGCTTGAACCATGCTCACATCTATAACCTCTACTAATAAAGTCTACAGAAGTGTTCCAGATGTCTCAGAAGATTTTATTTTACCCAATTCCATTATGTTTATATGCTATACACATTGATCTAAAGCTATTTAACTTTTCACATGAATAAAAGTCAGCATAACTGCTGATATGTTGAAAATATAATTATGGATAAGTTGTCTAAGATTGAGGCACACCACTACGTTCTTTGACAGTTTCCTTCTCTGAGTAACATGGCTACAACACTGATGCAGCTCCATGTTGCAAAAGCCAGGCCATGGTCAATAGCTCTTAATGCATGTGCTTGAACATAAATGGGAATTATCTGAATACAAGTAACAGAAACTGACTATATTTCAAAGTGCCACTGATAACTAGTGGGACACCTTTTTACCTAATATATGACTCAAGGAGTCTGTTAATGTAGATTACTCAGATATGGGTCAAATTAAGTATAAAGAAGACACCTTGCACTATCCTGTCTTCATACCTTTCCCTTTAACTAAAATGAGCTCCACTGCACCTATACCTGCTTTCAAAACCTTGGTCATCATCTCTTAAATTGTTTAATACCCCACCTTCCCCCTAGAACAGCTCCCATGTTCTTGTGAGTCAAGTCGGAAGTGCCCCTACTTTCTCTGAACGCTACTAAGTATTATTCCTACTGCACTTATCATATCCAGCCTCATATTTCAGTATTTGAGTACATGTCTTATCTCCCTTACCAGATTCTAGATTCCTTGAGGGCAGAGACTGTCACATAAATCTACGTATCCTCTGTTGCACCTTGCACAGAGTAGGTGATCAATAAATGTTTCTTGAACGAAGGAATGAATCAATCAATAAGTGAATATGTGCTCAAGCAAGGCAGAAGTCATGCACTCCCCAAAGCCCAGTAAATCTCTTGGGAAATATTCCTTCCCTGCCTTCTTTTTTTCCAATAAGTGTACATAAACAGACATACTTAGGAAAGAGGGAATGAGAGAAAAAAAGAACTAACATAAATAAACAGAAAAAGACCAGTACTATACACCAGAGGGAAGCAAGAGATGCCAGTTCAATCAGATTGCCTTTCTCAGCCACTACTCTCACAACTGGGAAGGACATGAAAAAGATGGAACAAAGAGAAGCTCTCCCCCTCCCCCTCCCCCTCCTCCTCTCCGTTCCTTAGTGCAGGAGTCCTGGCTTGAATTCTACACACTACTAACTCTGATGGAAGGATTAAATAAACATGGACACTTTGTAAATTCAAATTCCATACTCAATTATGCATCGCTAATGCAACAAGTATGACAAACAGTTCGTGTTTTATCTCATATTGTTTATTTATGAATATATCCAAAAGTAAATTTATTGATTATGATGTTGTTAATATAAATCATTTTTTTCACAAGGAAAAATGCAAACATTTAGGCTCAGCCCTATGCTTCACTGGGATCACTTGCTCCCATCTGGTTAATTTTAAGCAAACTAAATAACTGAATCTCAATCAATTTATTGCTTAACATGCATCTCAAATGACAATCCAAATATTCCTTCCTTAAACCCAGATTCACCCCAACAATAGCTGGTGTGTATATGTGTGTGTGTGTGTGTGTGTGTATGCATGCATGTGTGCATGTTCCATGTGAGGTATATATATATATATTTGGTAGATTATATTTATCAACAAGTAGAATATTACACCTAGAAGGTAGGAATGAGATATTTTGAAAGTCTGGTACCAGCATTTCACATTCCATTTGGAACCTGGGGTACGTTAGCTAACTTTGACTTACTCTGTTCTCTATGTACTGCTGATTCCCTTCCCCAGTTGCCAACATATTCCAATCTGACTTCCATTACACTATTTCCCCATTCTCAATCAGCTAGCCTTCAATGCCAGCTCCATGTCCTTCCCAAACCCTCATCACTAATCCATCAATCCTTCTCTTCTCCAAACACAGACCAAACTGGTTCTAATTCCATTCTACTGTTCCCTTTAGAATCCAAGTTCACTTTCTCAATAAATTTGCCTATATCATTGAACTTTTCAAATACCTTTCCTTCAGACTATTTTCTTTAAGTAAAACACCAACAGATACCATATTCCTTACAATATTCTCCAATGGAGGTAGTAGTTCCAATTTCTCCCTCTTACAGGACCACAAAAAATGATCGGAATCTCTGTCCCTTGTAAACTATTCTTCTTTTCCCATGCTGGTCATTCTATCTCATTCCAATTCCATAGGATCCATTTATATCACAACCTACCCTCCATTCTGCAGTCATCTTCCAACAACCAAGTCACTCTTCCAACTTCCTGAATGAATTCAGGGCGTGTCTTATGAGGTCTCTTGGACCCACCTCTTGCCTTCATCTTTGGATTCTACAATATGCATTCTGATAACCACGCTAACATTCTAATCACAAAATTCTCCAACCTCTTCAAACATAAAGCTCAACTTTCCCATTCCACATGAACCTAATATCAGAATATACCTTAAATTTTAACCTCTAGGGGCAGCTAGGTGGTAGAGTGAGAAGAGCACCAGCTCTGGAGTCAGGAAGACCTGAGTTCAAATCCAGCCTCAGACACTTAACATGTACTAGCCGTGTGACCTTGGGCAAATCATTTAACCCAATTGCTATGCCTTCCCCCCTCCAAAAAGCAAAGAAAAAAAAATTTAACCACTCACAAACATAATCTCTATATCAAAAATGATAATTATCATAATAATGGGTAGCATTTACGTTACTGCCTATTATTTAACAGGCACTGGGCTAAGTGCTTTACAAATATTTCATCTGATCCTCACAACAACCCTGCAGATAAGTGCTGTTTATCATTCCCATTTTACAGTTGAGGAAACTGAGGCTCAAAAATAAGTGTTAAGTGACTTGCCCAAGGTCATGTAGCTAGTATCTAACTGAGGCCAGATTTTAATTCAGATCTTCCTGACTCTAGGTCTAGTGTTCTGTCCACTGTGCCACCCAGTTTCCTCTTCTAAGGCATATTTTTTTTTGCCTTTTTTTCAGAGGGCAACTGGGGTTAAGTGACTTGCCTAAGGTCACACAGCTAGTTTTTGTGCTAAGTGTCTGAGGTCACATTTGAATTCAGGTCCTCCTGACTCCAGGGCTGGTGCTATATTCACTGTGCTATCTAGCTGCCCCTCTAAGGCATATTTAATACAATAAGAGTTAATTATATTCAATGCATTGAACTTTTAATTTAATTCTCTATCCACAATCTCCCGTCCATTCACCTCTCTTACTAAACCTTGATTTCACTCTTTAGACCTTCAACACCTTCCTTTTCTCCCAGTTCATCTCCCCATTCTGGCTTCACTTCCCTTCACACCTAGCCCTGACCCCACTCTCTATCATTTTAATGATTACTATTTGCCACCCTATAATAATCGTTTTTACCTCTCACTATCCAATTTCTTTATTCCTCCTCCGGGCCTTTTGAGTATCACTGGAAAAGTCACAAAATCAGGCTGATTCCATTCACTATAAATTTATGATGCTCATAAACTTACAAGTTCAATGGGCTGTTCAGATTCCTTCTACTTTACTAACACCCCACAACTGTTTTAAAATTTCTCTTGTTCAAATCTCCTATGAAACCATTAACCTATAAATATACTTATAACATATGGCAGCCTCCTACTTCGCTGATAATATTTAGGATATTTTATATGAGAATTAGCTCATTAGCTTTTGCTCCTAAACACTTGTTGGCATCATCATCATCACCAGGACTCTTTCTTTTAGCCGCAGGAAGTAGTATCCCCACTTTTTGCTGAGGATAATCTGTATCTGGGACCTTGATCCTATCC
Source organism: Pseudocheirus occidentalis (assembly GCA_028646575.1). Classification (NCBI taxonomy): domain Eukaryota; kingdom Metazoa; phylum Chordata; class Mammalia; order Diprotodontia; family Pseudocheiridae; genus Pseudocheirus; species Pseudocheirus occidentalis. The sequence continues at coordinate 114,245,417 of CM053600.1, read as the reverse complement.
TGATCAGCTTTGCATCAGCAATCATCCGGACTTCCCTTCTCTACTGACACCTTCTCATTTCCCTACATGAGGCTATTTGCGATAAACTCCCTCTTCTCCGCTCATCCTCATCTCCTATCACTGATATGCTCTGTGCCAGTATCACCTCCTTCACCTCTGTCCTGCATGATGAGGTAGCCTTACGCTTTACCAAAGAAAACCCTTCTATTTGTTCAAGCGATCCTTTCTATCCTCCAACAGACTGTTCCCTCTGTCATACTCACTCTTACATATTTTCAATCTCTCCCTGGTTCTATCCTGAAAAAACTCTGACTTGATCCTTCCATCCTTGTTAACTACCATTCTTTTTCTTTTCTGCCTTTTGTAGCTAAACTCCTTAAAAAGCCCATCTACAATGGTTACTTCCACTTTCTCTCTCCTCACTCTCTTAACATTTTATAATTTGTCCTCTTTCAGTATGACTTTATCATTCCACCAAAACTGCTCTCTCTGAAGTTACTAATGCTCTTTTAGTTGCAAAATTTAATGGCCTTTCCTCAAGACTCATTCTCCTTGACTTCTCTGCAGCCTTTGACATTACTGATGACTCTCTCCTCCTTAATACCCTCTTTTCTCTGGGTTTTCAGGACACTACCCTTTCCTGGTTTTCCTCATATCTATCTGGCTACTCCTAGGTCTCCTTTGTTGGAGCCTCCCCCAGGTCATTCCCTTCTACCCCAGGTATCCCTCGGTGCTCTGTCCTGGATTCTCTTCCCCCTCTATACTACTTCATTAGGTGATTTTATCAACTCCCATTGATTTAATATCACCTTTATGCTGAGAATTCTCAAATTTACCCATCCTGTTCCAATCTCTCTGCTGACCTCCAATCTCACATTTCCAACTGTCTTTCAGACATCTTGAACTGGATGTTCATTAGATATTTTTAACTTAGTATGTCTAAAACAGAATTCACTATCTTTCTTCCCAAGTCTTCCTTTTCTCCTACCTTCCCTATTACTGTAGAGGCCAACACCTTCCTCTCAATCCCTCCGGGTCCCAACTTAGGAGTCATCCTAGATTCTTTGCTCTCACTGACCCCCCGACCCCCATTTCCAAGCTGTTGCCAAACCTGCTGATTTCACCTTTGTAACATCTATTAACTCAAAAAGAGTTCTCCAGCTCTTAAATCCACAACTTTGGACAACACCATTATAGTGTGTTGGGACCCAGAAGGAAAGACAGTAGTACCTTCCAGCCCCCTTTCCCTAGTCAGTTAGCCCTTACCAAAAAATACTAGCTCACTACTAGAATCTAATTTAGTTAAATGAATTAATTTCAAAAAAGGATAATGATTTCAAATAAACTATACTAGCATTAAAATGTATCAGTAAGTAAAAGTGAATATTTTGGAGGGGAGTCCCATATGGAGAGGAGGCAAATTCTTATGGTGATTAGTCATTTGGGTTCAAAACACTATGGGAAGAAAGTTGCCCAATATGCCCAATCATGAATGGTAGCTAGATTTTACTTGCATTAGAAATGCTTTATTTCTCTGAAAAGAAATGCCCATTTTTCAAGATTGGCCTTGCCTCTATATTGGGGGATATATTTTACTTAGCTTTCAACCTAGTGAAAATGGTTATTTTTCTTCTTTACTCTAGGTATTTAAGGGCGAACTCTTAAGAATAAAAGCTATAAAAGTACAAATTTATACAACTGACAAAAAGCCAAAGAAGATAATAAAGAAACAAGAAATAAGTACTCCTTCAAAGGGAATACATGACAGAATGAAAGAAAACCCTCAGTAATGCACCAAACTGCTCATGCCTGAAGTCTTGGTAAGTCTAAGAGTCAATTAAACATTTATTAAGCATATATACATATGCCAGGCACTGTGCTAAATGCTAGGATACAAAGAAAAGGTTAAAACTGTCCCTGTCCTCAGGGAGCTTACAATCTAACGTGAGAGGCAACATACGAACATATGCATGCTACATATAACACAGATACAAAGTAGCTTTAGTGGGGCAGCTAGACAGATCAGGAAAAGACTACTGATGATGGTGAGGCTTGAGCTAAATCCTGAAGGAAGCCTGGGATTCTAAAAGTTGGAAAAGAAAGTTTAGAAGGGATAACATTTCAAGCATGGAGGACAGCCAGGGCAAAAGCCTGGAGATGGGAGATGGAATGTTCTGCATGAGTAACAGCAAATAGGTAAATGTTCCTGATCCATACATAGAGTGGATGGAAGGGAATAATAAGTTAAAAAAAAATACTGTTAAGAGAAGGAAGGGCGGCTAGGTGGCGCAGTAAATAGAGCACCAGCCCTGGAGTCAGGAGGACCTGAGTTCAAATTTGACCTCAGACATTTGACACACTTACTAGCCATGTGACTTTGGGCAAGTTGCTTAACCGCAATTGCCCTGCCTTTCCCCCTTGAAAAAAGGCAAGAGAGAGGGAGAGAGAAGAGAGAGAGAGAGAGAGAGAGAGAGAGAGAGAGAGAGAGAGAGAGAGAGAAGGAGCCGGTTGTAAAGAGCTATAAATACAAAACAGAAGTATACTCATACCTCCAATTTTGGTTAACTTACAAATTATGTTCATGCTTGTTAGTCACCCCCACTAAACACTTTTACAGAGTTTTAATAAGTCATCCTATTAGCTCAAATTCATCAGTGACTACTCTTATTAACCAGAAAAGGCAATCAGAAATTTTTTCTTTAGAGGAAGGTGGAAGAAGGGAAAAATGTATGGATATAGAGGGGGAAGAGGGGGCAAGGAGCTTTCTTTTATATGTAGATGTCTTTTATTCAAGAGACTATCTTGAGAATTCAAAAGACTCAAGTACACTTTGGGATAGCAATTTTAAAATGTTGTATTTTAATATATAAATATTTAGAGCATACATAATACTTTGCTTTACCATGTAACATAGTCAATGAGAATTCTTCTTCTTTCCTGAATAAGAATACTGCCTCCAAGCTGCTTTGGGTAATGGGACCACTTAGAGTCTATTCACATTCCCACACCATATGGATGAGTACAGCCCCCCAAACGATAGCAAACAAAGGAAGAATAGGGGAGAGAGCTATGTACTTTATTCTCTATAATTATTTTCAGAGAAAGATTAATTCTCCAATTAAATCTCAAAAGGCACGCCAAAATGTTTTAATAAAAATAAATTGAGTTCAATATTAATGATGTTGATGAGATCCTGTTATTTTACCTACTGTTCTTTACAAATTAAAGATCTAAGTCTATTATCAAGGCATTTGCTGGTAAAACAAGCCAGGTAAACAGCATTTTCATTTCACGGATAGAAAAGAACTCATGATTAGAAGTGGAATTTTCTTGTGTTTTTCTTGTTCTTCTTCTTTCTTTGGGCACTAAAATTATATACGTAATATATTCTTAGATAGCCTTATTTAGTGGATCATTAGAAATATATTCATTAACCAAGGCTCTTAAATGATAGCAGAGGCAGAGATTTCCCACAAGCATTTTGAAACTAAAGATTCACTGAAATCTTTTTCTTAGGTCATACTCTTGCTTTGTTTCTCAGGGCAAACACGATCATTGTTTTCATACTCAAAGAGCTTCCTCACAGGAAACCAATGTTTCCCTTCTCCCTCTCTCTTTCCATTTCACTCTTCCTTTTTCACATTCACTATTTCTCTATCAGAGTCCCTGGTTGTAATGGTAATGGGAATCTGAATATCATCCCTGCCCCTTAATAAGCCCAAGGGAATCTGAGGACTTTCCCTGCTTGGAAGAATTCTGCCTCCTAACAGGCTGAATGTAATCACATGGAGCCTTTGGTGGGATGAGTTTGCTGAAGGGTAGAGCAGAGCCCACAAGAAGCTGGGAGTGAGAGGAGCTAGACTGGGGGGAGGAGAGGATGAATCCCAGGGAGACAATTAGGCTTGTGGGGAAATGTTGGTTTGTGGGAAGGCTAGAAGACGCTGTGGCTCTCTGTGCTGTTATAGCTTATTAACTTCTTTGCTACTATGATGGAATCAGCTTCCTGCTTTTGGGATTCAGTTTTCTAGTGTCTGAATAAATGTTTTGCTTCCATTTTCTATATGGAGAGCCTGTTATATTTTGTGACCAAGCACCATACTGACATATTTATAGCGATCACTGGCACTGTGAATATTGCTTTGGTGCTACACTGGTATATAGTAGAGGTTTGATGGCTGCCACATGAATGATAGTTCATTTTTTACTGAGTAGTAGTAGTTACTTTTCTGGTTAAAATACCAGGACTCCTAATGGGATGGTATCAATAGGTGTATTTCTGCAAAATTAGAGGATGTATAAAGAGGATTCTGGATTTTGTAATACTAGGTCATAAAATCATAGCTTATTATGGAGCTAAAAGAGACCTCTGAGATCATATCATTCAATTCTGCAAATATTTGTTCAGTGCCTACTATTTATAAAGCAGGATGGAATAGTAGAGCATTAGCCTTAAGAGTCAGGAAGAATTGGATTCTAACCCCACCTCTGACATATAAAGTCAAGTCACAGAAGTTCTCATTGTTCTATGAAGCCCTCTAAGGCAGTAAGATGCAGAAAGGTGGCTCATCCAACTGGGAAGAGGGAATTCCACCCTGTACCAACAAAATCACAGCTCTAATCCTTATCTCTATGTAGAAAGCACTGTTATAGGCATGGGGCACACAAAGCCAAAAACAAAGTATTTACTCTTCAAGGTGTTTAGATTCTTCTGAGGAGAGAGGAATAAAGGGGAGGAGATACAATCCAGAAATACATAAGTAAAGAGCACAGATTTAATGATAATATATTCTATATTTAGAGCAGGTGCTTACATTGTAAGATATCCTTCAGATATGGGGCACCAGATTTTCATTTTATTACCCAGCTCCCCAATTTGGACTGAAGGTGAAAGGGTTGTCTTGATGGCTATTCTTAAACTATTTCCCTATGGAATTCTTCCCTTCCCCACTTAATCACTGCCTTACACATAAACACACACTCCTGAAAAACTGCCAAGGTAGCCCCTGGACATCCTGGAGAAATATGCTCCCTGAATCCAGGGTCACCTGGGGTGAATCCAAAGGATGGAAGAGAAAAGACATAGTAGAAATATCTTAACTACTACCACAATCTGAATTTTAGTTTTGTTTTTTAATGGATGAATATCCATTAAACTGTTATAGATGCCAAAACCTTGCTGTTCAGTCAACAGTTTAGTAAAAATTGGTTGACACCTAAGAGATAATGAAAGGGATATTGGGAGGGGTGTCTGTAAAAGGGCTAGACAAAGTGTTGTGAAAGAGGGCAGAAAAATGCAAACTTTTGTCTATTTCAGAGTTTTTACTAAATCAATTCACTTCCAAGGAATTCCAAAGTCAGGTCCACAAATAGCACACTTCAGTGACAGAATTCTTTATCAAGTAAGGCTATAATCCTAGGTCTTTGAAAAGGAAGGAATGAGCATCAACTTCTCTCTCTCTCTCTCTCTCTTTCTCTCTCTCTCTCTCTCTCTCTCTCCCTCTCTCTCTCTCTCTCTCTCTCTGTGTATGTATGTATTGGGGGGCTGGCTCAGAGGGAGAAGCTTTTTTCTGTTTTTGGCGATGAGTGGAAAAGACAATCAAGTATCATCTCTTTAGATGATGGAAAACTTAGGTCACTGATACCATCCCATGATGCACTTGATAGCAATCTTTCTACAGCAATGCCAGTGTCTGGAAACTGGGCTTATTTGAAAAATGAGAACTGATTAGTGTCCTTTTTTTAAAGTACCTTTTACATTTCCAATTTCCCAATCTGTACTCATTCATTTGTCCCTTCATTCATGCATTTAACAAATATTCACTTCTGTTCAGCAATTTTCAGTCATGTCTGAGTCTTTATGACCTCATTTGGGTTTTTCTTGGCAAAGATACTGGAGTGGTTTGCCATTTCCTTCTCCAGCTCATGGTACACATGAGGAAACTGAGGCAAACAGGATTAAATTACTTGCCCAGGGTCACACATCTGGTAAATGTTTGAGGCCAAGTTTAAACTCAGGATGATGAGTCTTCCTGACCCCAGGCCTAGTACTCTATCTACCATGCCTAATAGCTGCCTTAAATATTCATTCACTATCTATTATATATACAAAGTGCCAGGCTAGGTATTATGGGGAACATGTATAAGACACAGTATTTATAACCAGATATCATGGATGGGATATGTATACAAATGTAGGTGAGAGACAGAAAAAAGGTATACACATACATGCACATGAGAGAACAGGGTAGAGGGACGGTGATAACGTATATTGGGGAGAAGAAGAGGGGAAGATGTGACCTTTTCCTCCCCTTGGACACCAATCTGATTGGATTCCTTTCTCTGTGTGGTGTTCACACCACTAAGTCTTAAATATTATTCACTTTGTGTGTCAGCAAGCACCCTAGTATACCCAGGGTGGCTGCTAGCACAGGTTCTTACATTTGCTTTTCTAAAAGAAAGCAACTCAAAAAGGGTTAACAATCTTATTTTAATCAATCAAACATATATCATTTACCTAGTTCAGGGGGAAAAAGTCAGCAGCCTGAACTTCAGAGAATGCAAAGAGAAGTTACAAGCAGACAGAGAAACAGATCAGCAGACAGGTTTTCAGCTGTCTGACCATTACATCCATACCTAGTCAGTTACCAGAGAGGGAAGCACTAACATCTGGGTTTTCAAAGCTGGGGCTCAACGGCTTCCCAGAGTCTCATCTGGCCAAAAGGGGCAGGGGACATCTTCATGAAGATTCCCATAACACTTTGGGATGCATGAATCCTCCAGCAAAAGCCAAACCATGTTTCCTGCTGTCCTTTCTAGTAATGCCCCTGGGCCCTTCCAAGCTATTGTCCTTCATCACTCTTAGCTTTCACAACCAAACTTCTTTAAAAAACCTGCCTCACTCCTCAACTCTATATACTTTGTTCAGTCAATTGAAGCTGCTCTCTCTAAAGCTCCCAATGATCTTTTATTTGATGGTTTTTCTTAATCCTCATACTTCTTGACCTCTCTGAGGCATTTTCTACAGGTGACCACCTATCCCTCCTGGATATTCTTCCCTTTTCTGAGTTTTTATGACCTGAAGTCTATTGATTCTCTTCTTGCATGTCTAACTGTTCATTCTTAGTATCCTTTACTGATTCACCATCCATCATCACATACTTAAACTGTAGCTATACATATATATATGAATGTGCTGGAACCAGTTCTTGAAAGGCACCTGTTAAATGTTCAGTAGCATCTTCACCTTGGCATCAGAAAATATTACAAATCAGCGCTTGTTTTATCGTTTTGCTGATTGCCTAAACTTACAAAAATGACGGAGGAAATGTTAAAAATGTAGATTAAACTTAAAAGTGTGTAATGTACACACAACTTCTTTTGTGCCCCCTCCCCACAAACCCCACAAAGCTAGTTGTTAAATATGTACAATGCACTTCTAAGCGTACCACAAGTCAATATCCTGAGCTCTCTACTCTTTCTATATATATTTTCTCATTTCATCAGCTTTCATGGATTTAATGATCACCTCTGTGCAGACGAATCCCAGCTCCATATATCCAGACTCAGTCTTCAACTTGAGCTCCAAATCACCAGCTGCCTACTGGACAGCTCCAAATAGCTGTTCTGTAAGCATTTCCAACTCAACATAACCTAAACAAAAGTAGTCATCTTTTCTCCAAAACCAACCCTTCCTGCTATCACTGCCCAGGGCATCAGCCCTTTCCAGTCACTCCAGGTCCTAACTTTGGTATCATCCTTAACTCTTCACTCTCTCTCACCCTCTATAAGCGATCAGTTGCCAAATCTTTTTTGATCACATATCCTCAACATTTTTCACATCCTTCCCCTTCTCCTGACGTTATAATGACCCTGACTCAAGCTTTTAGTACCTTTCACCTGAACTAGTGCCATACTCTGCTAACTGATCTCTGCCCTTTTCAATACAGCCTCCACTCAGTGGCCAAAGTGATTTTCCTAAAGAACATTTCCACCATGTCACTCCCTTACTCACTGAATTCCTGTGCCTCTTTATTAATTCTAAAATCAAATTTAAACTCCTCTGTTGCACATTTAATAAACTTTGCCCTTTAAATGACCTAGATGTCAACCTAACTTGCCAGTCTGACACTTATTTTCTGTCTAGGTATTTTTTCTCTGACTGTTCCTCACATCGAACACTTGATTTCTCTCTACCAATGCCTTTACATGATGTCCCTCATGCATGGGATGTTCTTTCCTCCTTTTGCCCCTTAGAAACTCTAGTTTCTATCAAGATTCAACTCAAGAAGTCATTTTCTATGTGCTGCTTTCCCTGACTCCAATGACCTTATATTCATTTTGCATGTACCCTCAATATAGGTACATGTTGTCTTACCCAGTAGAGAAACTGTAACCCATCTGAAGGGAGTAACTATTCCACTTTTTTCTCTCCATACCCAGCCCTCATGAACTGGCAAATAATAACTGTTAATATGCTGATTATACAGTGCTTTGTCTCACCACTCTCTATGCACAAGTGACTTTGTGATTTGTTAAGAATGTATGCAATTTAAGGAAGTCCTGGATTTCATGACAGGACAGGAAGTACATTCTGGAATCATAGACTGTGAGGTTTGAAAGGCACTTCCAAGGTCTGAACTTTTCACTTTATAGACAGGAAAAACCAAGACCCTTAGAAATAAGTGGCATCAAAATTCAATCAAATTAATAAACTTTCTTAATTTTTTTCAATAAATATGTTGTGTGCATAACAAGTTAACTAGGTACTGGGGGAGGGGGTGTGATCTGAAAAACATATAGACCTTGCCTTCATAAAGTTTGTAGTCCTACTGGGAAGGAAGGGGAAGAGAGCAAAAATAATTGTAACACACACATTACACTTTTGGTTCACTGGAGAATCACAAAAACTAGTGCTAAGAAGGGTTATGTGGGAGAAGGTTATTATAAAGTGAGTGTATAAATGGCTAATTGGAGGAGTGGCCTTTAATTGATCTTTAATGATGGGTGAGTACATTTATAGAGTGAAGAGGGAGAGGGAAAACAGTGTGAACAAAAGCACAGAAGTGAAAGGGGACAAGACACATTCAGGGTTCAGGGAAAAACCTAGTTTCACCAGAGCATAAAGGGGAAAAAAGGGTAGCAGTATGAAATAAGGATGAAAAATTATCAGCTTTGAATTGCTGAACAAGGAGTATGAACTTCAAAAGGAAACAGTGATGCACTGAAGGTTTCTGAGAAACAGCAATGATAAGTACAATATAATGCACAAAGTACTGGCTCTGGAACCAGAGGCCCTGTGTTCAAATCCAGAATCTGCTACTGCTGCCTCTGTGAACTTGGGATAATCACTTAACTAATGAAGAAAATTTGTAAAATTAGGGATTTGGACTACATGGCCTCTGGGGTCCCTTCTACTTATAAATCTATGAGTGAGAAAAAATTATTCTAGTGAAGAGTCTCAATTGCACAGAAAGTGATATTTTAATCATTTCCATTTTTAAAATTATTCTGAATGGCTGCAAGTTTACAGGTGATATATTACATTCATAACATGCTATAAATATCCTCACACATGACCTACAATTTTGCCTTCAGACTTTTTGTCTGCATGGTAGGAAGGGTTTGCAACCTGGGCTAGCTCCTGCTCAAGGTTGCTTGAATGGAGACAGGAAAAGATCTCATTATTATTTTGCATTCCCCATGGTGCCTAGAACAGTGCTAGGCACATATCAGAACTAAATTTAGTAATGCTTGTCGGACTAACACATGAATGAATCATTCAGGTGATGTAACAGGAAAATTAGATGAACGATAAGGAAATAGAATCGAATTTAGAAGAACATCATAGCATACAGGGGGAGTTAATACAGGAAGGCAGAAAGTGGGCCAGCCATCAGTGAAGTGGGACAGGAGGTGAAAGAAGGCTTCAGGGAAACATGGCTGAAAGCCAAGGTTCTGGCCACTCAGGTGATATTCACAATGGCAGGGGGATGGTCCCAGACGGAGAAACGGACCATCTCAGCTGCTTTAACGAGACCTAATCTTTGCTGGGACTGTAAGTTATAGGCAGCAGGGCAATGCATTCCCCCCATCCCCCCAAAAAAGCTTCTATGAAAAAAAATTTAAGGGTCAAAGACTGGACTTACATTATCTTATCTGCAGGAAGTAAAGAATACTAATATGGGGTTGTGTAGACCTTCGAACTTTTGTATTAAAAATGAGAATAGCCTGCTAGTAGAAGTAAATAATGACAGACATTCTATCAAAAGCACAGTTTGCCAACGGTGACCCTTACTATTACGAACAAAGGGGTAGTGTTAAATGCCAGCTGAGATATGGTATTTCCACGGCATTAACATGCTCACTTACAATTTGTGACTAAACAAAGAGACAAGAGCAGGGCACGTTTGATAACCAAAGGTTTCATTGTAAAATTATAATGCAATTACAAGATTCCCATTATGCCAAACAACTGTATAACCCTGGGCATATGCTCAGTCACAGGTAAAATTACTAGCTGCCAGAGTACAACTAGCTGCACCATACCACTTCTACCACAGGCAGATTGGAACAGTGAAAAGAACACCGATTTTGGATTCAAAGGACATGAGCTTTAAATAATACCTCTGTCACTTAGCACCTTGTGAGCACAGGCAAGTCATTGAACTTTGCCAGGTATTGGTTTATCTATCTATAAATGAAGGGGTTGCGGTCATTGACCTCTGCCTGAGGCCCCTTTTGGTTCTAAATCTATGAACCTATAGCTAAAGTCAAAAGCTACATATATGCTGTAGGAGTCAGACCCCCAGAAACAGAATCTTCCGATTTCAGAGATTAGTTACTAACCAGCAAGCGTTATTGAACATCTACTATAGGTTAGGTGCCAATGAGTACTCTATCTCTCTGATGCATTTATCCCATTTAAACTTATTTATTTATTCACTTTTCATTCATTTATTAAGGGCTGTGCTAAATACTGGGAATTTTTTAAAAGGCCAAAAATAATCCCAGCCTTCAAGGAATTTACAATATAAGGAAGGAGACAACACGCAAACAAATATACACAAAGCAAGGTGTATATATAGGATAAACAAGAACTAATTAAAAGAGGGCTAGTACTGGAATGAAGAGGGGTTAGGGAAGGCTTCCTGTAAAAGGTGGGATTTTAGTTTGGGACTTTTAAGGATGCCAGGGAGGTCAGTAGACAAAGCAGGGCAGGATGGAGAGCATTCCAGGCATGAGTGAGAACCAGAAAAAAAATGCCTGGAGCTGAGAGATGAAGGATCTTGTCTTTCCAAAGTGCTTGTTATCTCTTTAGAATTTAGAAACTGCATTTTATGTATCTTTCTTTCTTTAGTACCTAGAACTATGTCTTATACATAGTGAGCACTTAATAAATGTATCCTGAATGAAATAATAGCAACAGTTAGCTTCCACGAAGAAGTTGGCAGATTTAAAAAAAAAAAATTAAACAAATAAATATTCAGAATAACCAAATAAGCTCAACCATTTTTATTTAAAATTTTGTCTTATTTTGTTGGTGGTGTTTGGTTTTGTTTTTCCTTTCCTTTCTTTTTTATTTTTGAGCTTCTATGGAAACCTATTCTTTACTGATTTTTTTCCACCAATTTCTTGAGCGTCTGAGATAAAGGACCAAGGAGACAGGCTGAACTCTGTCAGACTACCTGGGAGGTAGGTAGTATTATCATCCCTACTTTACAGATGAGGAAACTGAGACAGACAGGGTAAGTGACTCTTGCCCAAGATCACACAGCTAATAAGTGTCTGAGGTAGGATATGAAGTGAGTCCTTTCCAGGTCCAGAGACAAGTCCAGGGCACCACCCAGACAAGAGTCCTTTTTTCTCACAGAATGTGGTTATCCATTGTCCTGCTCCAGTTTTGTGACACATTTACAGCATCATGACAAGGTTTAGGTAGTCATAGACAGTTAACGAGGTTCAGTCAAACAAATTTCACAAACATTTTATAATAGAATCTATCAGTCTGCAGCTCTAACTCCTGTGTGAAAAATAGTCTGGATACAGAGTATAATACAGTCTCTGTTCTCAAAGAGTTTATAATCTACTGATGGGGAAGCTAAAACAGAGATAAGGAGAGGGATGGCAAGAGGCAGCTACAAGGAGTGCTACGGAGGGTGAGAAGAAATCACAGGAGCTTTCATGGACAAGATGACCCCCATGTTTCCTCAACCATAAAAAGAAGGCACTGAATCAATGATCTCAGTTTTCTTTCTGTTTTGATTCTATGATCATATAATGATTCTACTCCTGAAATAAATGTGGTTCTGTCTTTGTAGAGACTGAAGAAGAAGAAGAAGAAGAAGGGAATAACCAATATTTTTGCTAGCAGATTATTTTGATGGGTGTTAGATTATTTGGTCCTGTTCTAAGCTCAGTAATAAATGTTCAGTGAAGATCATATATAGTCTTAGGTAGTTTAAAGAAAACCAACCTAGCTTTAATTAACACAAAGTCAGTCACAGAGCTCTATCTCTTTAGTCCTTTTTCTCAGACACTCAAGAAATGTAAAAAGAAACAGTAAAGAATAGGTTTCAATAGAAGCTCAAAAAGAAAAAAAGAAAAGAAACAAAAGGAAAGAAAAGGACAAATAAAACCAAACACCACCAACAAAATAAAACAAATTTTAAAATTAAAAAATGGTCGATTTCATCTGGTTATTCTGAATATCTATTTGATTACTTTTTTTTTATCTGCCAACTTCTTCATACAGCAACTATGGTACATCCAAACATTGAAACGTGCCTGGAATTTGGGGTGCTTGTTCTATAAATTTAAAAGTTGTACTAGTGTAAAGGGAAGCCTTGTGTCTCCATTAGAAGGTTGTTGTCTTAGAACTGAGGAGGTAAAGTTTTATAATCTCATGCTTGCAAGCATGAAAATCCCTCTTATGGATCTTGTGAGATTAACATTTGGAAACGCAAGGAGCCCTCTAAAGAATGATGGAGGTGGGTGCAGTGTTTATCCTTGGCCTCTTCTACTTTCACATTTTAAAATATAACATCATTTGCAACATGAACAAAAAATTACTAATTCATATCATAGACTGTATTTCATGTTTGATTTTTTATTTCTCTTTGGGTTTTATGCATATCAATTAGTAAAGAAGAACATTCTTTATTTGAAACACAGGGAAGATTTACAGACACAGAGACATTTAATATATTGGCCATACTACATGAAAATTACAGATGACGAAGGCCGTGTGGGTAAGTGGATAGAGACCTCGCCTTGGAGTCAGAAGACATTAAATTCAAATCCTATCTCTGTTATACCCTGGTGCGGTGACCCTGGGAAATCTGATTAATTTTTCAATGTTGAGGGCAACTCTCTGAAGCTATAAGCAGCAGAAAAGTTGGCAAATAGCACTAGTGGAGTGTTTCTTAGTAGGAATGTGCACCAATGAAATCTGAGGTCCCCTCAATTGTCACTGCATTTAATTCTAAAATGTAGGGTTTGCATAAAATTTAGAGCTATTAGAGATTCTAGAAATCCCTTTGTCAACAGGTATCATTTAACAGATGGGCAAAACTGAGGCCTAGGAAGAAGAAATTAATAGCCATATAGGTAATGAGTAGCAAAAGTCATGCAAAGCCATACAGATAATAAGCAACTGCATCAGGATTCAAACGGAGGTACACTGATTCTAAATCTACTGTTCTTTCAGCAAAGCCACGACGGCTACCATTGCACACGTTCCTTCGAAGGCCAGCACCCAACTATTTTTAACATCCTAAAAAATCGCTCCAAGACCTTCCATAACTGTCGCACTGCACCAGAAGTGCAAAAGCTTCTGCTCTTCTGGGTCCAGCTGATCATGTCAATCAAATTCCCTAAAATTAATTTATGATTCATTATCATTTTTCCCTATCACCCAGAAGGTAATACATGGAAGGCAGATTAAAAGTCCACATTACTGGATATTAAGATAAATGAGTTTCTGTGATTCCCAGAAGAAAAGTTAATTTTCAATCCCATGGTAACAACCCAAAACAAAACAAGTCAAATGGCTAATGGCCCTCGTGGCCTGTATGTTTTTATTCATTAAGATCCTCTGCCCCATATCTGTCTCACCCCTTTTGTCTTTCTGCTTCCCCTTCTCTTTGCCTTTTTGTCTTCTTCATAACCTCTTCTTTCACTCTCCCTCCATCAACTGATTTTCTTTCCAGCCTTTTTTTTTTTTGCTTTTTTATACACTCACTATTCCCCTCTCTTTTTCCTAAGGTCAAATTCCATGTTCTTTTACTCAGTTATCTTTTTAAATTTTCTTTAACATTCACATTTCCTTCATCTAATAGCTGTCAATGCTATTCCATGAAATCGATTTTTAAAATTTGTGCACTCTTTTCTTTTTTGTCTCATTAATCTTATCCCTTCCATCTTACCCCTCCACTCCACTTTTCCAAAAATCTTTTAATTTCTTGTTTTCCATATGCTATCCTTTTGTAGCATTTCCTCCTCTCCTTTCCTCTAGCTCAGTGGTTCTCAACCTGTGGGTTATGTTCAATTTGTAACAATGAAAATATACATCCTGCATCTCAGAGAGATTCATAATAGCAGCAAAATTACAGTTACGAAGTAGCAACGAAAATAATTTTATGGTTGGGGGTCACCACAACATGAGGAACTGTATTAAAAGGTCACAGCATTAGGAAGGTTGAGAACCACTGCTCTAGCTTCTCCAACATCATTTCCCAACTGTTTAGTTGGTCAGAGAAGCACCGTAATGTAGTGGGTAAAAAAATGGAATCAGAAAGTCTATGTTTAAGACCTGCCTCTGATACCTACTTGCAGTATGATATAGGCTTAAGTCATTTAATCTAGGAGTGTTCCAGTAAACTCTATAAAACTGTAAGTTTAGGAGATTGTGCTTACCCTCACGGTTACAGCATGTTTCTTCATTCACAGAATTCACTATACCAATCAAATCACAAATCTTGGAACTTTTTGTGGGAGTCGGGGTAGGTTCTCATTTTAAAAATTTGTTTTTCATAAGTATTTCTCCACATTTTTGTGAAGCAGACTGAGCAGACATTTAGATGTTTACCCATGGGTATGCAGGTGTGGGTGATATGAGTATATGCAAGAGAGAGGTGATTAATGATGGGCTTATATGTCAGCTAATAAGCTCACATATACTGAACTGTCACTGCAGATGGAACAGGTGAAAATCTCTGAGAATGCAAAAGAATGACCTTTAAGACCTTATGTTAAACTTGGAAGAGAGTGTATGGATGGATTTCTGTGCATAAATGGATGATATGTGGATATTCATAACATTTTAGAGTTCAGATAGAACTGAGAATTCATTTCTTCCAACTCCAGCCTGAAGCACTAATTTCTTCTTGATATAATTATGAAGGTATAAAAACTGAAAAATCCATAGATTTGACAATGGATGTTCCTAAAAACCTTCACTCAATGATTCTGTCCACAATGAGTTTCAGGCTGAGGCTTGAATAATGGCTTCTGCTGACTTTCCAGTTCCTGGGCCTGCATAGAAACTACCCGGGCAAAGTGCTTTCTCCAATACTAAAAAGGCGGAGGGCACCCTAAGGCTTGGCCATTCTCTCCAAAATAATTCTTTCCTCCAAACTACAAAGATGGGTTTGTCTTCCTAGAGTGAAAATTCTAACCGAGATACCATTACTAGTTAAGGCCCCAAACTCCTATGACAGCTGGGGCTGGAGGAAGGATTAGGAGGTGAGTAGTAGGGAATTTTCTCCTGCCTTTAGCAGGCTCTGTTGTGGAAAATGGCAATGAATCAAATCCTCAGCTAGCTTCCAGTGATATCCAGAGATAGGCACAATATGGTTGAGGCTTCTTTAGGGAATGAGAAGATTAAGAGAAAACTTCTTAATTTCTTTATGAATTTCTAACTTCAAATAGCCAAAGATGAAAGTTACAAAGCTTTGGTCACAAAGGAATACAAAAAAGAAGAATGAGAAAGGAATCATTAAGTTACCAAATTTTCATGCCCGAGTAACAATATAAATACAATTTCTAATAGAAACCTCAACATACACCAAAGTCAGCCTCTTATCCAAGCAAATCACATCTGCATCGCACATGCTAAAGTACGACAGCAGAACTTAGCTGTCATAATTAATATCCAAGTTTCCAAATGTGCATGAAGCAAAGGGTGGCCCAAAAGGATGCTGTGCACTTCTACTTACTTTTATGTCACCCAATGAAACTAACTTTTCTTATTGTTTAGCAACACCATATTAGAACACAGGCATCATTCATATTAAATATTAACTATTCTCTTTTCTGAAACTGAAGGAAATTAAAAGTTTTTAAAAGGGAGTTGGGAATAAGCAGGCCTAAGAATTAGTTTCTCCTATGTGTTTCTTTTTATTTGGCTAAGAGATGTGACTTCTCTAGTTTGGGGAGTTATCAGTGTAGAAACTTCCTCCAACTCTGTAATTGAGAATCACAGAAAGTTTCCTAGGGCACTGACTTGGCCCTCTTCACTTGACCAATACACGCCAGAGTTAACTCTTTAACCCACATCTTTCTGACTCCACCTTCTGACTCTGGGCCTCTATCCACTCTACTGGGCATCTTTTCTATCCTTTCTTGTATCCCCAGAATTCTTTTCCTGTTTTCATTTTCATTACCATGTTTCCTTCCAAGAAAAAGAATACTCTAATAACTTTTGCTGTTACTATTGGGATAAAGGTGGCAGTGGAGCATTGAGGGCAAGGAACAAACCTGGGCCTTGCACATTAAATGCTTCTGTGACCAGAGACATACGAGTTTGGTTTCCATGAGATAAAAATCCTCTACCTTTTCTATTTGATGAGTTGAAAAACTGAATTAGCTATAAAATAAACAATAGAACCCAGTTTATTTGAAAACTTTTCTTTTTTAACATCAGTATCTCTATTTTCACTCAGCATATAATTTTCAATTACCTATGCTAATGAAGAGGACTGACAGCACAGATATCAAGCCACAGATAACATAAAACTTTTTTGCATTTGTTTCTGAAACGCATTATTTGACTTTGGCAGATTTGCCATCAAAACTGTATTTTTCTCAGCTAATATCAGAATTCATTTCTATTCCCTAGACAAAACTTATGTAGGGTGAGGCATCTCAGATATATTCAGGATGACAGATGAAAACTGATAAACTGCTGCAAATAAACCATAAAGTATGTAACTGACATGTAGATAAGCAAGCTGACTATAATATTGCATGTAATCATTGTTGAAAACCATATGTAGTTCATTTAAAACTACAAATCACTGTAATTTTATGATGCTATGGAAGAATTCCTTTTTAACCAATAATAAAACAGCGACTTTAAAAAAGGAACTCAGTGAACACATATTTTTTTTAGATATCACAAAATCACAGAACTTGAATGTTGGAATGGACCTTAGTGGCCGTCTAGTCCAACCTCCCCACAAAAAGAACCCTGTTCTAATTGTTGTTGGGTCATGTCAGTCACGTCCAACTCTTCATGATCCCATTCGGGATTTTCTTGGCAACGAGTGGCTTGCTATTTCTTTATCCAGCTTATTTTACATATGAAGAACTGAGGCAAACAGGGTCAAGTGACTTGGCCAGGGTCATATAGCTAGTAAGCATCTGAGGCTAGATTTGAACTAATGACGACAAAGTCTTTCTGATTCTAAACCCAGTGCTCTATTCACTGCACCCCCTGGCTGCCCCGCAATATATCTGACAAATGGTCATCTATTCTCTACTTAAAGACCTCTAAAGAGGGGAAATACATCATCTCCCAAGGTAGCCCATTATACTTTTCCACATCTCTAATTGTTAGGCATTCTTTCCCCTGACGTTAAGTCAAAGTTTACGTCACTGCAACTTTTCTCTTGCTCCTGATGTCAGGAGCACATAGCTATATATCCAGGGATATCTTTATGATCAAAGATTTATTAAACTGGATGGCATTATCTACAGCTCTGACAGCTACCCTGGTTCTGGGTGGTTCACAAGAAGACCAAGCAAAGATCCATATCTGGGTCACTTGTCTAAGTCACTATTAAATACGAACAACAGACTAACTATTAGTGTTTCAGTATATACAGGTACAGCTGAGTAAGTCTCAGCATTATGATTTCTAATACATAAGGGTTGTGACTTTTCTACTGTTTTAAGTTAACTGTGTCTCTTAGATTAACTGCTCTTAAATCTTAGAATGCGTGGATAAAAGTTGACCGTAATTTATCTCTGTCATGACACCCATACAGATCTGGTTAAGTACCACAAATGATGCTTACTATTACTTTAACTTACATAAAATGACCGTGACAGCATGTTATAAAATAAACCATACCACACTGTACAATCATATGTGACAATATGATCATATTCCATTTCAGTAGGTAGCTTTGAAAAGGTCTGACAGATTGGTAATTCAGTCATAAGTATATCAACCAGAAGACTGCTCCGGTAAAGATGCTGTGGATGGAAGGTTTCTGCACTGAAGGTTGGACTTGTATAACCTGAATATTAATGTAATTGAACTCAAATAAATTAAACAATATTTATTAGGTACTTATCATGCATCAGGCACTTTGGGAGATATAAAGGTGGTCATTATCCCTGATTTCAAACAGATCATTCCAACTTGAATTATGCATGACTTAGAGTTCACATCGGCTCCAGTGTTTGTTACTGGTGGTGAGAGCATCACCTTATAAAAAACCAACTGAAATTTGGCAGAGTCCTTCTTTTAGTTCATAATAGATTTTACTGGGGAAAAAAACTTACACAAACTCAATGTGTAAATAGAAATTTATTAGATAAGCAATAATTATTTGAATTTTCCTGGGTAGATCATATGTAATATCTTTACTATTAGAAAGTAGAACTATGGACACCAACATAATTTCCTTTTTGCTCTTCTATTTGGAATTAATTTCAGCTTTTAGATGAATTTGGAATTAATCAGCACTCAGTGCGGTGGCTCACACTTAGTGAATGTTGACTGACTGAATTTCTTACTACTCTGGGAGCAAAATAGTGTTTTCGTGGTCTTCAGGAGCATATGTTTGGTTATAAATGTGCTGAATCCTATCATGGCTTCATGGAATAGTAAGTGACAAAGAACCAAAAAAAAATATGGTGGAAAATGGGAGAAGACCCAAATGACATACAGATTATAGTGTGTGGCACCTGTGTGGAGCTGTTCTTAATCTTCACAAAGCCGAGGATAATATCACTGGGCTTAATGAGGAAGGGAATCTTTTGCAGGCACCTGTAGTAAGCCTGAGTATTCCCAAAACGTATTTACTCAGTAACATGTGTGTATGTGTCTGTGTGTGTGTGTATCTGAATATTCTAGAGTCCACCGGGAGCCAAACCTCAATAATCTTCCTCAACAACAACAGCGAATGATAAGGTATGGATTGTTGCCACACCCTCTGGATGGATGTGGTCCCAGATCCATAAACTCTGTGTTCACTGGGATCTATCTTGTAGGATCACAGAGTTAAATATTTAGAGTTGGAAGGTACCTTATAAGTTATTGGGTCTAACATCTCTATCTTCCAGGTGAGGGAAACGATTTGTCTGTTTCTTTTGCTCTCAGTTTAGGAACAGCCTAAATGTCCTTAGTCATTAGCATCAAAAGATTAGTTCAATAGGAATTTGGATAAATTCCTAGTAGGCCGTACATAATCCTGCAGATTTCTGGGAATAAGAAGGGATGCAATGATGACTAGAAACAAATCTCCAGCTCACATTCCATCCGTTCCATTACCCAGACAGACTGAGAGTACCATCCCTACTTAGAGGATTCCCAAGTATGCCTGGGACTGAACACTGTAGATCTAGGTAAAATAATGGTGCATGGCAAGCATGGGTTTAGGTCAACAAAAAAGGGAAGGATTAGGGGAAGGGGAAGGGGAAGGGGAAAGGAGCAGAGGGAAGAGAAGGGAAGGGGCCAGGGGAAAGGAAAAGAGTGGAGGGAAGGGGAGAGGGAGGGAGGAGATTCAGCAATGGCTATTGTACAAGGAAGGGGCAGAGGAGGGAAGTGAGAATGAAACATGCAGAAGCTAGAGATAGGTACAATACTATGAAAATGTGATAATATGTGATGATGATAAAATTGTGCCAAAAGATTAAATAACTCCCCCAAGATCACAAAGACATTTTGAATCCAAATGGCCCTCCAGACCTGTTTACCTATCCTCCACATTCCCGACAGAGTCACTTTCTGACCAAGTTCTGCTCACCAACCAATCCAGAATCGCAGTCTCTACCATTACTCCCTCTGCCCTGAGAGACAGGGTGATGAAATTGTCAGCAAGGTAAATCAGGAAGTGATCTACTGTTCTGCTTTTTGGTTTTAACAATGATAGTTTAATTATATCACCCCTTAGAGTGATTCTAAATGCTTCATGAACCCTAACTCACTGACCTTCACAACAGCCCTGTGGAGTCAGTGGCAAGAGCTCTTTGGTTCACTTTTACTGTGGTTATCCTTCCATTGTTCTTCTCTCAGTAGGGAATGATTTAATCTGTGGTAGAGACAGAGATATTCTGGAAGATGCTTTAATATAACCACCTAATAAGTTACATCATCTTCCCCAAACATATCCCTTAAGCAAACAACTGTGACCTAAGCAAACAACAATGACCTGGATAAGAGTCATTTAGAGATCTTTTTCCTAAAATTTTTATTACAAGGAGAATGGTTCTATTCAGAGTTCTAAAGAATTCTTTCAGCTTCAACAAATATTTACCAAGTGCCTAGTGTGTACAGGGTTCTTTGCTAAGCTTAAGTAAGACATAACTCCTGATCATAGAAGACATGATGTAACAGAATCGCATCTGCGCCCAGATAACGATAATTATGATGGCAATGATTATATATCAATCTACTGGGTCACACATCTCACCCCAGATAACCAAAATGTTAAGTATATCACAAAGTATTATGTAAACTCCTAATGAAAAGACTATTGTCAGAAGAAATCTAGGAAGGCTTAAATGAGGACATATAAATTGAGGAGAGCTAAAAGAATGCACAGAAATTTAACAGGTAAAGAAAGGGAAAAAAGGTAGTTGAGAAAATGAGAATAGGAGATTTGGATGAAGAAATAGAAAAGGAATCAACAGCATTGGTTAATTTAAAATTACTTATCATAATAATTCACCTATGAGTCCTAATATTCCTTTTTTCCTCCAGAATGCAAATTGATCCCCCCCTTTCCTTAATGCCTCTTTTTTAGTCTCCGTGACCATAAAAGCATAGTGATGATGGAATCAAATCCATCAATTTTATTAAATTCCCTTCCATTCCTTTACTCATTTGTATTTTATACAGATAGAAGAGTTACAAAATAACTGAAATAGAAGAGTTCATCAAAGTTTGAAGATGAGGGGCGGCTAGGTGGCACAGTGAATAGAGCACTGGCCCTGGAGTCAGGAGTACCTGAGTTCAAATCCGGCCTCAGACACTTAGCACAAAAACTAGCCGTGTGACCTTGGGCAAGTCACTTAACCCCAACTGCCCTCCAAAAAAGCAAAAAAAAAAAAAAAAAGCAAAAACAAAGTTTGAAGATGAATACAAAAGATGAATAATAATGTGCAAATGTGAATATTTCTGAAAGAAAAATATTTAAAAATTGAGTATTTCAATCAAAAAGATGTATAAATTTTTAAAATT
Source organism: Pseudocheirus occidentalis (assembly GCA_028646575.1). Taxonomy (NCBI): domain Eukaryota; kingdom Metazoa; phylum Chordata; class Mammalia; order Diprotodontia; family Pseudocheiridae; genus Pseudocheirus; species Pseudocheirus occidentalis. Next base: position 114,223,726 of record CM053600.1, on the reverse strand, counting down.
TATAAATTGGGTCATCCCAAGAAAACCCAGGAAGCTTATCAGTAAGATAATAATTTGCACGATACTTCCTCAAGTTTCATCTCCATATTCAGAGTTTGTAGTAGCTGCTGTAAATCAATAGGAGAACTGTTCTCCTTAGAATAATACATAAGTACATATTAACTTTAATGCCCTTCTAGATGGAAAGGAAGTATGTGATATGGAGCAATGACACAGCACTCTTCTAAATTACTTTATTCTATCTCTAGTGCCTATATTTTTTCCATCTTTTTCACTGTTTCATCTGAAGGGACTAACTCATAGTTTGGCATTTTCCACATTTAATATGCTAGAAGCTGTAGTAGGGTAGGATCATGAAGAGAGAGGATGAGGAAAAATAATGTAAGAAAAGGGATTAAAACTACTGGAATAATGTCAGAAATACTGTAAAATTTCTGGGAGTAACATCCATTGTTATCCTACCTGTGGACTATTTCCTACAGCATTGAGAAAGTCTATCTTTACCCTTCCTGCCCTCTAATATGAAGATAAGCAATTCTGCATGTATTATTCATTGTGAGTGACCTAATTTTCAGTCCTAGTTTTCATCCATGTCTGATCAGACACACTACGATGTATTTCAAAATTTAATCTACACACATGGGTACCAATACCGCCTACCTTCACCCTGGGTTACTGATTTAGTGGAAAATGTTTCATGCTTAAATTTTTAAATTCCCTTCAACACGAATCGCATGCTTAGATCCTTGAACAGGAATCAGAATCAACACATCAAGTCTCACGCAGTGCCCAGCCCAGTAGTTGGCAGCTGGTTTCCTTATCTATTTTATGGCTTATCTAGTCCCTGTACTCTTTCGTTGGCTTACTGGTTACCTCTCTGCTCAGTAGCCCTTCTACTAAGGGATAGTCTGGGGAAATGAGAGTTGCAGTTTTGGTACCAGCTAGCAGCATATATAGAGAGGTCTTCTGGAATAGGAAAAATCTGTGAATTTCAACTGGCAAGGTCATCCTGGTCTCTCATGTCTCAAAAGTGCCTGGAGCTGGTTTGATTTTGGCAGTAGAAAGAGGTCTTCACCATGAATGGCATTAAGAAAGGCTCACTCTGAACAAGGTGATTCTATATATGCGGTAGTGACATAGAGATTCCAGTTTTTGAGATGACTACCCATTCAGGGAAGAGAAGGGTAGCAAGGCTGCCATCAGTTAAAACCATGCCATGTTAGCATGCTCATTCTAGGGAGCTTCCTTGATTGTACTCTTCTGATTCTCTCCAAAACCAGCTTATTTCCCAACTCTTTATGCTAGTCCTAAACTTTTTAAAGAACTAAACAGGGGAGTGGCTACATGATGCAGTGAATAGAGCACCAGCCCTAGAGCCAAGAGGACTTGAGTTCAAATCTGACCTCAGACACTTGACACAAAAACTAACCATGTGACCTTGGGCAAGTCACTTAACCTGAATTGCCCTCCAAAAAGCAAAAAAAAAAAAAAAAGAGGGGGGAAGGAATTAAGCAAGCCTGTACTTCTGTCCTCAGGTTTTGCAGACCCCCTTTGTGATGATAAATCTTTCTCTTTGACTCTTGGGATCTGAATTACTGCATGTTTGTTCTTTTCATCACGTCCTTCTCCCTTTTTCCAATTCTGATGCCTACTTCCCTCTCCCATGCTGCCAAGCAGCTCTTCTCCACTGCCAAGGGAACTGTTTGCCTACCAGACCTTCCTACTCCGATCCCTACCAGTGACATGATGACTGGTGGCTCCCAACCATAGACCATAGGTGTGCACATCACCTCTTTAATGAGAAGATGTAAATCCAATAAAAAGATGTAGTAAGAGTTAAGAAATACAATTGTTTCCCAAAAACATTATACCTTTGCTCCTTGGATCACACCATTATTTATTACCTTCATCACTTTTTCATGTCCTTTCTTCAGTCTCAATCATATTCACCATACTTCAAGACTGCCTCAGGTCCCATTCCTTCCCCCTACCAACACAACCTACAGTGATCTTGTTCTGCCCTGCTGGTTGCTGCCCTATCTTTCAGCCAGATAAGTGGTGCAGTGGATAGAACACCAGATCCTGGAGTCATAAAGACCTTAGACACTTATTGTGTGGCCTTGGGTGAGTCACTTACCCTCTGCCTGCCTCAGTTTCAACTGTAAAATGATAATAATAACAATAATGATTCTATGGCCCTACTATGAGCTACTGTATTGGTCTGGATGTCATCCCTCCTCCTTCCTCTTCCCATCACTGAATCCTACCTATCTTTCATTTTTTCCCCCTTTATGTTTATAATTTAATAGATAAGGTGAAATGTCTGTCCTATTAACTTGTTCTATAATAACCTTTCCTTCAACTTTGAGACCGTTACATCAAGGACTCATTCTTTCCCCTCTTCTCTCACTTTTCTTCTCCACTTACCCCTACTTAATTTGTTTGTATGCTGGCAAACAAAGGCAGATTTAAACCTATTTTCAAAATATTTCATTTCAGAAAACTGAGCAAAAATGTTTGACAATTTTATACAACAAAAACTTTAAGTAGTACCCAGCACGGCAAAAAGGTGTTGTGTTAGTGCATATGCGATAGGTTAGTAATGCCTATGAAAACAATGAAAGTTCGCATTCACTAATGGCTTTCCCCCATATTCAGCATGTCAGTATCATGTAGGGTTTATTTCTGTTTTCCTATTTGTCACCTGTATTTGAAGGAAGGTTACTGAAGTTAGGTGGCACAGTGAATAGAGGGCTGGGCCTGGAGTCAACAAGACACATCTTCCTGAGTTCAAATCTGACTGCAGATAATTACTAGCTGTGTAAACCTGGGCAAGTCATTTGACACTTTTTGCCTCAGTTTCTTCATCTGTCAGATGAGCCGGGGAAGGAAATTGCAAACTGCTCTAATATCTTTGCCACGAAAACCCCAAAAGGGGTCATAAAGAGCTGGACATGACTCATAAATGACTTAAACAACAACTGGAAGCCACTGTAAGGCAGTACAAGTCCTCCCCATCTCCTGTTCTCCATTCCCAATCCTCTCCTCTCACCAAGACTAAGCAAAATGGTTTTTCAGGCACATTTTGTTTTCAGATACTGATATTCTATCATAAGTAATGATCAATGACCTATATTTTACTCCTTTATTAAATCACCAAACAAGGTAAACAACATAAAATCATTCTTCACAGATTTTTCTTAAGAGTTTAATTTGCACGTTTATTATATAGTCATGTTTATTAGGAGGAAGTCTAATTAAGAGGTTTAGGAGTAGAACATATAATCAGGAGTCATATTCTCAGCCACTTTATTACCCTGGCATATGGCCATCAGTCTGAGATGGTATCTTCATGATACCAAACAAACATTTGAGGGGATGGAGAGGAGAGAGTAAAATAACAATGTGGTGGTCAAATAATTTGACTATGGAGCAACTGAATGACCAAAGTGATTATGTCTTCTGATTTTTAACCACTGATGAAAATAAGGGATTTTATTCCCTCTGACCACTTGATAATGGCCCATTAGGGCGGCCAAATCAATGTGACCAGCTTTTCCCTCACCCTTGCTCTCTCGTTAAAGTGATGGCTTTAACAAGGGGTGAGAGTCATCATTTTCGTGGATTTAATCATAAAGGAGAAACAATAGATAACATAATCATGCATGTGAAAGCCACGACCATCACCTACAGTAGAGACTGGGAAATGGCTTCTGGACAAAGCAGCTCTCTACGAATAAGGCCCTTGAGCTTCCATCCTTTTATATTTAAATTGTTTTTCAAAGGATATTAATTTTCAAAGTCATGTGTTCTAATTTTGTTTCTCAAAAATTTTTTCTCTTTAATATTAATAGTAGAAATCACTTTCATTTTATACATGCTATGTCTTAAATATAATACTGGAAGGTAGAAGGACACTGACTATTGAGTGAGTCTTAAATACTTTTGTAATAAAAGCACTTGGTAATCAAAAGCCATGACTTGTCAGTTATCTCCAAACGTCTTTATTATCATCACACATTTATTTTTACCAATATAGAACACTGTCTAATAGAACACAGAACTAATCAGTGTACCTGTTTTGTTCAAATAGCCAATGGACGGATTGATTAGTTCTGGGGCATTGTGATGCTTAATATAGTAAAGATTATGAGCAGAGAAAAAAATTAATGTAGAATAAAAGATCTCTCATTAAAAAACAGAAATGTATAAGGTCACAAAACAAGGGTATGTAATATTAGTTAAGGAGTTTGATAAAGTGTCTAATATAATTCAATAAAGAATTCAACAGCTCTAAGACCAAGGGTTTAAATTAGGGATGTACCAGGAAATTGCAATTTGAATAGTAAACATATGGCTCAGTTCAACAAAAAGGCACTGAAGCAAATAATTCATTAAATATGCAAATGAATCCAAGAGAACACTGTTAGGCAAGGAAGGGCAGGGAAGCAAAGGCTACTGTGGCAATGAGAAAAGGCAAGGTTGAGAACAATTTATTGGGGAGAATTTTGATGAGGTCAAATGTAGTTGTGGTTTTTTCTTTATGCCGTGAATTACTTATTAAAGAAGTAGCAGCATCATATTTTTATTACAGAGCTTTACTATGATGATTTCAGATAAGGTATTTATGGATTGTCTGCATCTCTGACCTTGGTATTACTTTATGGACACTAGATATATTGTCTTTTATGGGGAAAACAGGCAGTTCTATAAAGGTAAATCATTCATATTATCAAAAAAGAAAGCTAGAAAAATTCCTTCCTGTGCAGAACATTTCAAGCCTGTTCAATAGGCATTTGCAATTATGCCCTGCAATAAATTAGAACAGACCCCAAATCAATTAGCCAATCTCCCTATAAACTTTACATCCATACAAAATAAATGATACCATGCTCTTTCTGCCATGAACTTCTGCCTGATATGCTTGGTGATTTGGAAGAAATTAACTGTTGACACATGAACCTAGTCTGATATACAACTTGCCCCATCATGCCTCTTTATTTATATAGCACAGCGGCTTAGAACCAAAGGTTGATAAACTCTGAAAGTCACAGGTGGCTAGACCGGGGAAAATGATGTATCTTGTAGTTTAAACACACAGACAAATAAATCGCCATTGGGAATAACTTTCAATACACATCAGTTCAAACTACAAAAAGTAAAGACAATGTGAAAGCCTGATACCTCCTCCCCACCACTCTCTAAGAGACTAAATCATCATTTCTTAAAGTATCAAGTAAAGTGGTACTTCTAGGATTTTGGTATTTTTTGGAGATGACAGGGACCTTCCGCAAACTGGACATGACTAAAAAAAGCCTTTTTGTATTAGCCAAGTCCTAAATTACCAGTTGATGATGCTTGTGTGTGTCACAGACCCCCTTAGGCAATCTGGCAAAACCTATGGAACCCTTCTGATAATAATGTTATTAAATAACTGAAGAAAATGTTAACTTTCACTTAAGAGTCTAGCAAAAATAAAGATGAAATTTTTTCCCCAAAATCCAGGTTCACAAATTTTATATCTTTCCATGGATCCCAGGTTAAGAACTCCTGTCATAAAGAATGTGGAGAAGACCCACAGCTATACCACTTTATACTAATGAGTAGGCCACATACTGCTTCCCTGTAGATTTTTTTAAGGGAGTCCTGGAGTGAATAGGGTATGGGGTCATCTAGACATCTGACCTGATATAGAAAACTCCTGGTATGGGATTTCCTAGAGCTGGATATAAATCAGGAAGCCTTTCCATAATTTAAAGTCTTAGAGAGTTGACTCAGGCTGTTGAAAGTTAAATGACTTGCCTATATTCACAGAACTAGTTATGTGTCAGAGGTAAGATTTGAACCTTGGTCTTCCTCATTCCAAGACTGGCCTGCTATCTGCTATCCCATGCTATTGGTAACTCTAATATTCTAGTTATATATCCAAAAATAAGACCTCCAAGATCCTAACACACAGCAGAGGCCAACATCATTCCCCTCTAATCTCTAGTCCACTGGCAATAGTTCACCACCGTTCTTTAACAATGAAGAATATCTTTATGCCTCCCAAGCACCATCTGCAGGACTCTTAGGGAAGAAAGAATGAAACAGACTCTGCCAAATTAGGAAGGAAACTGACAACTCAATATTTGGAAATTGTGAATAGCATGGTGTTTTTTAAAGGACAAATCACTCCCCTTTCTGCCAGAAAAAAAAAAAGTGTCTGATCCATTCCTCACGAAGGAAGCTGTTTCCAAATGGCGCAAGAACCAACATATTTCCTCTCAACTTTAAGGTGATTTCCACATACCAAGGAGGAATTACATTCTAACCAAAACTTCAATGCCTAAGCTACACTTTGTCTCATCTATATGATCTATAGGGGTACCAAAGCATTAGAATGATTTTGACAAACATTAGTTGAACCTAGTTTTCTAAAGTCATTATGACATAATCTAAGTGAAAAAAATAAACAGTAGAATATTCCCTTATACTTGGAAGTATTCTGCTGCATGGCTCCCCAGCAAAACAGTCCATATCATGAATAAAGACTGAGACAGAAATAATAATAATAATAATAGTAATAGCCAGTATTGAAATAGCCACTTTAAGGTTTACAAACCACATTACCCCACCCCCAAAACTCTCCCAGAACAGCACAGTGTCTCATACATAGTAAACTTTCAATATATCTTTATATATATGTATATGTATTCAATTCTTTATATGTATATATATATATTATATGTAAAATATACATCTTTAATGAATTTATCTGAGGGCAGGGATGCCTAAGTACAGGAGTTGTCACACCTGACATATAGTAAAATAGGATTTTCATGTAGACCAGGCTGCAAAACGCTTTGTCATAACTGGGGACATTCCCCAAATGGAGGAACCTGTGAATGAACTTGAAGTAGCTGGCTTAAGATAATAAATTGGTTGTTTGGTCCATCCTTACCTGGGCTTGAGAGTTTACTGTAGAGAAGCCAATTATCTGGGGAACAGATAATTATTATACGTAGTACAGTTTCTACTTTTCATAGTATTTTAGCTGTCACAAATGACATCATAATAAAATACTAATAGCTCCCCTGGCATTTTCTCTTGACCTTCAAATCTGAAATGGTGTTAATGGATGTCTCTGATAAACCGGAGACCAGTTAATGGGTCATAACAGTTCTGCTGACTTTGTACCAGGTCTGTAGAAAACAAGCACTCCATATAAATTCAATTAAAGCACCTGGTCTTTCACCTTATTCGGCAATGGGAAAGGATGGTTGTCTATGTGTCAAACATCCCCCAACTTTTTTTTAATCAAAGACCAATATAATGAAATTAAAAGGTGTTTTCTTCACGGCCATTTTGCTTAGTGGAGAGAAAAGTATCTAACTTCAAAAATCCACTGTCCCTCACACAAGATTGTTAGTCTTTTTTGGAAGTTGTAAGACTGATAATACAGTCAAAAGGGAGAACTAAAGTAATTACCCACAATGGAAAGGCTAAAATCTTTAGGTTTGATTAGAAAAAAAAAGTATTTTTTTGTTTTGTTTTGCTTTCTTGGAATAAGGTAAGTAGGGCAGTTGGGGTTGAATGGCGTGCCCCATGTCACACGCCTAGTAAGTGTTAAATGTCTAAGGCCAAATTTGAACTCAGGTCCTCCTGACTCCAGGGCCAGTGCTCTATTCACTGTGCCACCTACCCGCCCCAAGTTGTTTTTTTTTAAATCAAGAAAGTGACTGTCAATTTACAGTGTTTAATTCAAGTTTATTAAAACTCAGCTCTCAGTTTGGTGTATTGTATAAAGACAAAAAGAACACTGTGACAATAATAAGTCACATATATATTTGTATCCCTAGCACATAAGCAACATTCAATAAACACTTTCCATCCATTTGTACAGTGACTGCCTTAGGCTTTACAAAGTGCTTTCCTCACAGGAACCCTGAGAAGTAGGAAGAAATACAGTATTATCCCTGTTTAACAGACATGATGCGAACCGTTTTGACCGTGGGAACCCACCTAGTCTTTCATATTCCTGACTCCAAATCCAGTGTATCCTGATCCAGGCTAAAACTGGTTACTAATAAAAATCTTATAATGATGTTGACGATGATGATGACAGCAATGAAACGGTACTTATTCAAAGGAGATAACTAAGATATCAGAAAGACACAAAGGCTTTATTAAAATGAACAAACCCCCACATCATTCTATGATGCTTCTGTGATGCATAATAAATTTGCTTATTTCAATCACAAAAATACAAGACAAACACAAAGACTGTAGGTAGGAATACAGCCAATAAGAATCATCCAACTAATTACATGATGATGACCAGATGATGAGAGGACAGGAGTGGCAACTTCTCTTAAAGAGGATGAGAGAAGGGCAGCAAAGTGGCTCAGTGAATAGAGAGCTGGCCCTGGAGTCAGGAGGACCTGAGTTCAAATCCAGTCTTAGATACTTGACACACTTACTAGCTGTGTGACCTTGGACAATTCACTTAAACACAATTATTTTGCCTTCACCCCTTAAAAATAAAAAAAGGATGAGAGATTTGGAGCTGGAAGAAAACCTGGAGTTCCTTCTTTAACTCAAGATCTGAGAGGCTGACTAATAATCCATTAACACACACACATGCACGTGCACACACACACACACACACACACACACACACACACACCACTTTCTTTACTGTCTCTGCAAGTGTGACTTACTTTCCAAAGCCTCCAGTTAATATATGGGAAAGGTCACATTAAATTCTGTGTTGCTCATTCTTTATTTAATACACCTTGATTTGGGTGAACTGTAAACTCTCAGTGATAGGGACTCTCCACTATGCTTTTTTGGTGTTCCCTTGCAGTGGTGACCAGAGAGAGTAAATATTTGCTGATGACTGAATTTTAATAATGGTACTAGAAAATGAAAAATAATCCATTATTCATAGATTATATCTGTGAGTCAAGATATGTTTTTCTCTTTGTATACCACTCTCTAATCTCACCTGCACTAAGGCCCTTCTCTGATGAGTCATCACAGTGTGGAGGTGACTCTGGCTTTTAAAAAAAGGTGAAACCAGGGTGGGGGGATAAGTTCTTTCAGTGCCAGATGAAATGTAAAGGTTTCAAGAATAGGCCTAATGCTGGGCTGTATTTGTTTCTCTTTTCTCTGGGCAGTTAGGTAGCACGGTGGATAGAGCACTGGACCTGGAGTCAGGAAGCCTTGAATTCAAATCCAGCTTCAGATACTTACTAGTTGTGCGACCCAGGCAAGT
>CM053600.1:114197438-114213967 GCA_028646575.1 Pseudocheirus occidentalis | reverse complement strand
TAACAGGAAAACACATGGTGGCAGGCGTCAAACCACTTATTACTGTCAAACGTGCACTAACCAGCCTGCAATGCATACTGGGGAGTGTTTCAAAACTTATCATACTGTACAAAATTATAAACAATAAAATATTGGTTTTTTTGCAAATATACATTCCTCAATGTCACCCACTTCATATAAGTCCAATATCATTATAATACGTTACTTGGTTCCAAAATTATACTAAATAATACGAGGGTCTGTAAATGTACGTTTTCGCTGCAAGGTAGCGTCGAGTAGCTGGTAGCCAATGTCCAGAATGGTTCGGAGTGCAAAGGGCTAATGCATTGTTGGTGGAGCTGTGAACTGATTCAACCATTCTGGAGAGCAATCTGGAACTGTATCCAAAGAACTATAAATAACTGCATACCCTTTAACCCAGTAACACCACTTCTGGGGTTCTATCCCAAAGAGATCATAGAAGCAGGAGGAAGACCTATACGTACAAAAATATTTATTCCAGCTCTCTTTGTGGTGGCAAAAAACTGGAAATTAAGGGGACGCCCATCAATTGGGGAATGGCTAAACAAATTGTGGTATATGAATGTAATGGAATACTATTGTGTTATAAGCAGTGGGGAGGAGATGGATTTCATATTTACCTGGAGAGGCCTATACAAATTGATGCTAAGTGAGAAGAGCAGAACCAGGAAAAACTTGTACATAATCACAGACACATCGCATGTGTGACAACCAACCTTGATAAACATTGGTCTCTTCTCAGCAACGCACAACTATAAGACAACTCTACAAGTCTCAGGATGGAAGCAGATATCTACATTCAGAGAAATATCTAGAAAGAACAGCACTTAAATGGATACTGAAGCAATCTACATGCTATCACTCTTTTCCATGTTTGGTTTTGTTTCCTTTTTCCTATTGTCGACTCTTGGTTACAACTCTTCTATACAACCTGACTAATGTCCAAAGTGAAAGTATTTGTCGATTCTATACTTGACTGCATGCCATCACAGCAGGGATTGGGGGGAGAGGGAGAGGAGAAAACTTGAAACTTAAGGGACTCTGGCATTGAATCCTATAAACTAAAAGTAAATAAATAAATAAATTTACTAAAAAAAAAAAAAAGAGTCAACAACCTGACTGAAGAAAACAACACCTTAAAAAAGAGATGAACTCAAATGGCAAAAGAGGCCCAAAAAGTCAATGAGGAGAAGAATGCCTTAAAAAGCCAAATTCGCCAGATGGAAAAGGAATTTCAAAAGCTCACTGAAGATAATTCTTTCAGAATTGGATTAGAGCAAATGGAAGCTAATGCCTTTATGAGAAATCAAGATACTATCAAACAGATCCAAACAAATGAAAAAACAGAAGGCAATGCGAAATATCTCATGGAAAAGCCACTGACCTGGAAAATAGATCCAGGAGAGATAATTTAAAAATTATTGGACTACTTGAAAGCCATGATCAAAAAAATAACCTAGAAATCATCCTTCAAGAAATTCTCACAGACAATTGCCCTCATATTTTAGAACCAGAGGGCAAAATAGAAATTGAAAGAATTCAACAATCACCTCTTGAAAAACATCCCCCAAAAGAATAAAGGAACAGAAAAGGCCTTCTCCAGAAGCAAGTACCTGAGAAGAATCTGGAAAGAAGCCAAGGAAGATAAGAATTGGAGCTCCAGGTCTGTTTTTGTATTAAGTGTCTGAGGCTGGATTTGAACTCAGGTCCTCCCAACTCCAGGGCCAGCACTCTATTCACTAGGCCACCTGCAACAATTTCTGAAATGGCCTAAACATACTTCTGTCATTTTGTACTATGTATTTATGCAAAGTGGTGTTCTCAGCATTGATGACAATAAAATCAAAATATCAATTAACTCTGAAAAACATTGGAGATGCTCTGTAGTATATGCAGTATCATATACATATCATATACAGATATGCAGTATCAGATATTCTGCTAAGATTTAATTCTTTATGTAAAAATAAACAAGTACATCTATCTCATTAATAGACAAATTTGATTTCACCTTTAATAAATGGTTAAATTATATTTATACCAAAGAACTGCTTTAAAAGAAATTTCTTTATGATTTATTATCAGTAAATGTTTGATATGTATATGTGTTTTATGAATTTATACACCCAGAGTCATGTAAAAATTTCTTGGGTGAAAAGGAGTCAGGAGTGAAAAAGTTTAAGGAGCTCTGGAGCAGTATATGTATAAGAGAGATATTATACAAAAAGATATAACAATAGGGGCGGCTAGGTGACGCAGTGAATAGAGCACTGGCCCTGGAGTCAGGAGGACCTGAGTTTACATCTGGCCTGAGACACTTGACACACTAACTAGCCGTGTGACTTTGGTCAAGTAACTTAACCCCAATTGCCCTCCAAAAAGCAAAAAAACCAATCAAACAAAAAAGATATGACAATAGATTAGATAGATATAAGACATGAGGATGAAATTGAAGATGACACTAAGGGAGTAAGTTTGGGAGAATAGGAGGAGAGTGGTGATCTTACCTGTAATAGGGGAGGTGGGAAGAACGGAGAGTTTTGGAGAAAGGATAATTAGTTCTATTTTAAACATGTTGACTTTGAGGTCCCTACATACTATTCAATTCAAGATGCCAAGAAGCAGCTGGTGTTAAAAGACTGAAGCTCAGTAGATAGAATAGGCCTGGATATATGAATCTGAGAGTGTGTGTTAGTGTGCATACATACACCAATACCCATATGGAAATCATCTGCCTACAGATGATAACTGAACCTGCAGGAGTTAATGAAATCCAAGTTGAGGAGTCATTCCATGTGATGATCAGTTTCTCCAGATGCTTTTTTGCAGATAACATTATGTTAATTAAATCAAGGTGTAGTATGCCATAAAGACTCCTAGAAGAAATCACTCAAAGGAGTTTGGTCTGTCATGGAATGACCAAATGGACGAAGGATATCTAAAATCTGAGATTTTAGCACATATCTGAATTAATACCCTACAAAGTTTGTCCAACCGTATGTATATCTGGGACAGACAATAAAGATGGATAAGAAAGCTGGGCCCAGAACTGAAAGGGCAATCTTGACTGTCTTTAGGAAACTGGAAAAACACTTTTACTTAACCTAAGCTTCCAATAACAGAGAAGGCCCATCTTTTCAATACAAACAATTTCCTGATACTGCTGCTGTCACTACCTTTTAAGAACCAAAAATAACCATTACAAAGACGGCATTGGAAACTTGTTTAGTAGGTGTCAGCCAACACACAAGCAACAAGGAACTACAAAGAATAAAAGTAAAGAATGTCATGAAAGAAATATATGATAAAGTTCCAGTAAAAATTGGGAGAAACTAGTGTCCACATGTTGGGTGGGTGCTCTGTGGTAACCCTTTGGGAGAACATTGATACAAGTCACACAGGATATACAAGTATGGATGGATGAACTGTAATCTCCACTGATGGAAAGAACTCTTAAAGCCTACTCCAGTGACCTATTAGACCCATGATACTCATCTATTAGATGACAATAAATGTCTACTGAAATGAACTGAATCAAATCATCAATAATCCAATGATATGACAACCTCTTCTATTTGTATTTGTATCTCTAATGTCTAGTACAGTACCTAGTGCATACTAGACTCTGACTAAATAATGATTAACTGATTGATAAAAAACAACTTATGTCTATACAATGGTCAATTCTCAGTGATGTGATGTGTGCCTTTGTGACACACTGTATAAATCATGCAATATTTTCATGGCATCATCTCAGGATAGAAAAGTTCACAAGGGAGTAAGTTAGAATGCCATTGGATGTATTAATGACTGCTAAACTCACAAGGATGTGAATATAAGTGAAGTCCTTCAGGAGTTTGGGAAAGAAAGTAAAATAGTAACAAAAGTATTGGGTTGATGTGTGGGAAAGGAATATTTAAGCCACAATAAAAGCTGGTCTGTCATGACTGGGGTTTACCAAATTTTACTTTTTTCCACAAAAACATTATTTCAATCAGTTGAATATAATCATTTTTATACATAAGAATATGTATAATTGAGACATTTTTCCCCCCAAGCCCAAAAGAAATATAACTTAATTTACCTGAGATTTATGCTCTTACCTATTCTCACGTTCATACATCTCCTTTGAGGTGCTTCTAAGATGTTCAATCTCTTGATTTGTTTTGAATTTGATTTGTTCAAGTTCATCGCGTAGTTTATTTTCATATTCTGTTTTATAAAGGTCTCTATAAGTATTTGAAAAGAAGGAGAAATTCTATTATTTTGAGTTAAGATGTCTACGCCTCCATGAAAGGTTCTATTGTGTCATACATATTTTATACTGCACTTTTTGCAAAAGTTGGCTATGTACCGTGATCTGTAATTTAAAAATTTTGTGATTCCTATCTAAGGTCTCAACTTGTTGAACACATTTGCTTTTTATTCTTGGAGCCAATATAAAATATCAGCAATTTCTGTGTCATCTAATATTTTACTAGTGGTACTGTATATAGTCCTACAGGTCTAGAAATTCCTGCATATGGTACATCTATAAAGATATACACGTGTGTGTATATGTGTATATGTGTGTGTGTGTATGTGTATGTGTTTTGCTTTTTGGAGGGAAACCTGGGTTAAGTGACTTGCCCAAATTCACACAGCTAGCATGTCAAGCACCTAAGACTATATTTGAACTCAGGTCCTCCTGACTCCAGGGCCAGTGTGCCACCTCCCCACCCCTGGTATGTCTCTATCTTTCATTTAAAAATAATTACTTAGTTGTTTTTCCCTACAAAGAAAGTAAAAAGAATTCTAGAGGATGGGGAGGAGGGCAGGAGAAGAGCCAATGAATAGTGAGGGATAGGATAAAGACATAATTTCCCATCTACTAGTACCCCTTTTTCTAACACAAAGATTATAGGAGCTGCTACATAATAAGGATGGCTTAATTTTATGTACATTGTTAGTCCCTAATCCATTTCTCTGGCTAAATGAAAATTCAAGGTTATGATACTTATGATGTGCATTCTATTTTCCATAAACAAGTAACAAAAAAAATGCCCCTTAAGTAACCAAATCCTTTTAAAATCAAAATCTCATAGGCAGGAGATTTTAAAATGTTGTGTCTTAAAAAGAAATGAAATTAAATAGTTGCAAGCTTATTCCTCTTGCCTTAGGAAAATATAGGATTTTCATACTGGGGGAAAAACAATAACAGTGTCTAGAAAGATCAATTAGCATAAATACAACTTTTGTGGAAGTAAAATAAAATGTCAGTCTAATGATTATATGCAGAACAGAAAAATAAAATCATTTTCTTTCCCCAGAAGGACAACTTTTCATAAGAAGTGAAGGAAGGACTAAGACAGTAGTGCTATGTTCAAGCATACAGAAAACAAAGTAAAACTTGCCTGGAGGTCACATATTTTTCATACATTTCCTCTCTAGCCTTTTTGGCTTCCTCAAGTTGAACTTGAATTCTTTCAAGGCGATCTTCTTCATGGGCACAACGTATATTAAGTTCCATGTTTTGGCGATTAAGATACTCTTTATCTTTTTGTAGCAAAGTAAGAGACTGCTGTAAGGTTGCAGCCTATAAACAAAGAAAATGTTCAACAGGATACATAGATTTAGTTGTCTACAGACATGGCAGGTCTAAGATACTTTACACACCTACAATTTTAGTCAGGAGAGAATCCATTTCAGTTATTCAATTCCAGTCTCTTAAAAAAAAATTAATGTAATACAATAATGTAATTTTACATTTTGAGTTCTGAACTGACTCCTTCCCTTTCTCTTTCCCCACCTCACAGTAGAGACAGCCATCATTTGATACAGATATGTATAATATCCAACCATACATATGAGTGAGCATATATATATATATATATGTATGTATGTGTATATGTAAACCATACTGTGCATACTTCTCTTTATTGGGTCTTTCTCTGGAAGTTGACAGTATTTTCCTTCATAGGTCCTTTGTATTTGATAGGAATATTTATAATACTCAGAACAGCTTACTCATTCAGTTACTCTTAGAATAATATTCTGTTATTGTATATAACATTTCTCTTGGTTCTGCTCATTTCACTCTTCATTGCATTTCAGGCAAATCTTTCCACGTTTTTCTAAAATCAGCATTCCATAACAACCATATACCACACAACTTGTTAGTTATTGCCCAAATGATCCCCTCAATTTCCAGTGCTTTGCTATCACACAGAGAGCTGCTATAAATATTTTAAAACATATAGGTTCTTTTCCTTTTTGCCCTAATCACCTTGCTAGCTCAAAGGGTATACACAGTTTTATGACTCTTTGGGTATGATTCCAGACTGCCTTCCAAAATGGTTGGAACAGTTCACAATTCCACCAACACTGTATTAGTGTCCCAATTTTTCCTTATCCTCTTTGTCATTTTCCCCTTTTACCATTATTTCCCTTTTTCTTTTGTATTTTTTAAAAAAACCACATAAAAACAATTATGCAACTCAAGAAGAAAACAAACAAATAAATGCCTATGTTACAATTTCCCACTGGAAAACTGTGCAATAGAAATCATTTTCTTAAGGAAATTATATAAAAAATAACTTCTCTTCTACAAACTCCACCCAGAATCCCTTATTAATTTGGTAAGTAAAACCATTCTAATATATGGAAGTGATTGGACCCAAGAGTTTACCTCTTTTGACAAGTCATTTCTTTCTTTAGTCTGTGCTTTATAAGAAGCTTCTAAAATTTCATGTTTTCGTCTAATATCAGATAATTCTTGTTCAAGTGCATCCCGATCACTGGAAAAAAAAAATAATAAATTGGGATATATTTGTGAATATTGTTGTTATTTCTTAAATTCTGATGTTCAGATTCAACCACTAAAGTATATTCAATAGGTTTGATTTTTTTTTAAAGACTTCGTTATACAGGTTTAAGAGAAGCCAAACCTACAATTTGTTTATATAGATACAAAATGATAGAAGTGTCTTTGTGTTACAGCGCAAACTAAAATGATAAAATAACAGAACTTTAGAGACTGAAGGGACCATGAGCACTCTGGAGTCTGGAACAACTCCCTTATTTTTAAATAAGGAAATTGGGTCCACTAGGGATAATCAATTTAAATGATGTTAATGAAAAAATCAGGGGTAGTGAGGTGGCGCAGTGAGTAGAATGTGGAGTCTGGAGTCTGAAAGACTCATTTTTGTGAGCTCAAATCTGACAACAGACACTTACTAGCCATGTGACCCTGAGCAAGTTACTTAATCCTGTTCATCTCCATTTCCTCATCTGCAAAGTAAGCTGGAGAAGGAAATGGCAAACCATTTCAGTATCTGTGTCAAGAAAATCCCAGAATCACAGTTAGACAAAACTGAAAAATGACTGAACACGATAGAAAAACTGGGACAGAAATCCAATTAAGACACAGCTCTTTGTGCAAACCTTTCAAACAAATCTATAACCACACATTTTCAAATTTTCTTTCTTCTCTTTTTTTTTGGAGGGGAGAAGGTAGGACAATTAGGGTTAAGTGACTTGCCCAAGGTCATACAGCTAGTTTTTGTGTTAGTGTCTGAGGCTGGATTTGAACTCAGGTCCTCCTGACTCTAGGACTGGTGCTCTATTCACTGCGCCACCTAGCCATCCCTTCAAATTTTCTTATAACAAATATTATAAATACTTTAATAATAAAAAGCATTCTTTTACTAAAACAAAAGCACTTAATCTTAACTAGTACTCTCAAAAAGCAAGCTTTTTAGAGAAATGAATGCCTATGAAAATGTTCAGTATCTTTTCTAAGTTATCTTTAACTTTTGCTTTTTCTACTAATCCTAAATTTTATCTTAGTAATAAAACCCTCTTCAGGACTGTACTGTATTTTTAGACTTCAGGACAGTTTGACTTACACAGCGTTACTACATGGAATGGGGCTGCAGAAATTATTTCTATGACTATTCTGTAAATAGCCATTTCTAAAGTCGTAGCTTACAGATTTCTGGCCTCTGAATTTGGAGTTCCTCCCTTCTTTGCTCTACAAAGGCCAAAAGAGAAAAGAAAAAAACTACACAGATCATCTTTGCTGATTGGAGATACCTTCCTGTTATCCCTAGAATACAGTTAGAATGGTGGAATTTTCCATAATGATACCTTCCAGTATGTATATAATGCTGTTAGTTGTACAATTTAGTGAATAGATAATTAATTCTATTTTAGAGTAAACTGAGATTCGGAGAAATGAAATGACTTTTTTTTTCTTTCTGGAGGGCAGTTGGGGTTAAGTGACTTGCCCAAAGTCACACGGCTAGTAAATGTATCAAGTGTCTGAAAGCCACATTTGAACTCAGATCCTCCTGACTCTAGGGCCGGTGCTCTATTCACTACACCATCTAGCCACCCCAATGAAATGACTTATTAATTTCCACTTAAGACCTGGGATTCACTCAGGCCTCTTGACTCTAAATTCCATTTTATTGTAATTTATCTACTTCTTACCAGATATTTCTATAAAGAGATGTCTCTAATCTGTGAATCATAATGAAGCAACAACTTGGCAATTGCTTAATATCATGAATATAGCCTTGGATGAAGTCTTTAGCATTATCTTTTAAAAACTCTATTCTCTTATCAGAAATTAATATTTTAAGCCAACATGAAATTTCTGAAAACATATTTAAAAGGCCTTGCTACAATTTTAGATACCATGAAATAATGTTTTTAATTGTCAATACATGAAATACCATTTATCTTCTTTCCTTCTAAAATATTACTGTATTTTAAAACATAAAGTAGCAAGAAAACCAAGTAAGTTAAAATTCCAAAGGTACATAAACACCTAAAAATACTGAGAAAATACACAACAACAAAATCATAAGGTAAAAGGAAGTACCAATTATACTCATCAGTACCTTTTTGTGTAGACGGGCTATTAAAAAGTGAGTTGCATATCAAAATTAAGGAGTGGATGGTGGCAAGATTGTTAGGCCAATAAAAATAAATTTTTGGTGGGAGTAAAATTTTTAAAAGTTATGTGATCACTTGAGGGTAAATATTTTGTATGGGAAGGCACTTAAAGAATTGCTTAGATTTTTACTACTTAGTCCTGAAGCATGTACTCTTCCTCCTAAGTCACCAAAAATCCTCTATATTCCCAATTAGAATGTAAGCTCCTTGAGGGAAGGGTCTTATTCGCTTACATTTTCTTCTCCAGCACTTAGCACTATGTCTAGCACATAGCAAATACTTAATAAATATTTTTTTTCAATCAACTGAAAGCAACACAATAGAAGACGACAAATTATAGTGAGGAATTAGTTATAGAAAAACTAGATAAAAGGGACAATAAATGAGTTCATGTGGCTTAGGAAATAAAAAAAGATGACCATAAACCATTAATTAATCCAAAGAATTAACCAAAAACTCAAAATTAAGAATGGGACTTTCTCTTTCTTTCCCTCTTCCAACTGGGTTGAGAGATAATGTGGGAGGGAAACTAAATGTTTGTTAATTGAAATAAAAGTTCAGAAATAACTAAAGACTACATTGTCGTTGTTTTTTAATTGTGTTTGCTTCTTTGTGACCCCATTTGGGGTTTTCTTGGCAAAGATACTGTGGAGTGATTTGCCATTTCCTTCTCCAGTGTGTCCCCATTTTACAGATGAAGAAACTGAGGCAAACAGTGTTAAGTGACTTGCCCAGGGTCACATTGCTAGTAAATGTCTGAGACCAGATTTGGACGCAAGAAGATGTTTTCCTCATTTCAGGCCAGGCACTCTATCCACTGTGACATTTATCTGCTGCTCAACATCAAATAACTTCAAACCTTAGATATTTAGTATATTCTTACCTTTTTACCTTATCATAGTTCTCTTGCCTGTAGTCACCTTGTTGAATTAACTGTTTCGTATCTGCTAATTCCAAAGCCAAACGCTGACATCTAACCTGAAGTTCAGAATGATTTTTTCGCTCATTCTCATAGGTCTATATAAATAAAAATTAGAGTGAAACATTTCAAACAGAATGCAAATCAAATTCTGTAGTAAATCATTTTTAAAATAAAGAATGCTTTTGTGATTAAAACATACAACCCTTAATTTTTCTCTTTTGTAGTTTAAGGTCTTCTTTAAAAAAAAAAATCCACAATTACAAAGGGCAGTTTTTTTTAAATTCTAATTTTTATACCAAAGTCATTTCTCTTTAAACCGTGTCCCCAAGCACTATTGGACTGAAGCTGCTTTTGTCACAAAGAAAGAACACAAGCAAAAAGAGCAGACATAGTTGCATCTATTACTTTCCATCACATCGTTTATTTGTAGTTTCTCATCTCTTTATCAAGAAGATAAAGCGTGGTGAGCAAGGTGAATCTCATCATTAGTGTCTGGGACCAAGATTGGCCATTACAATTAATCAGATTTTGAATTCCATTTAGTAAGTTGTTTTTGTTGTGTAAACAATTTTTAAAAATTCTACTTCTCTTATCCTGCATGAATTTATACAATTTTTCCTGTTTTTCTGATTTGCTAATTTCTTACATTTCAATAAGATTCTTCTACAGTATCACAGGCTCTATCTCTCCCACTTCAAGAGTCAATCGTGGGTGACTTGCAAGAGATGCATGTGCTAAGATATCTGTGTATGTCTAGGATAGCCCTAAGAGGGGAATGACTAGGCTTCTAGTTCTTAAATACCTTATTGAAACTGTTTTCTGTTATGAGCACTTATCAGACAGGAGTGGTCCTTTTATTCAAGTTTAAAAGTTTCCAAGATAATCAGAGTTCCTGAGTTCAAGAGTTGGGAATCAGCCTCCTAGGGTTGGAAAAGATTTCCTTAACCTTCTTAGAGAAAGAAGAGTATCCTCAACAGAGGACTACCCTGTAGTTTGAGGACCAAAAAGCCAAACCACAAAGGGCTGGAAGATCTGGACCTAGACTTTGCTCATAGAGTGCAAATCCAAGATGAATGGAGAATGTTTGTTCAGGAGTTTCTGTGAGTCCTTTAAATTCACATATTTTCTCTGGTAGGTGAATGAAGTTTGTCACAGTCAATACTCACATTCTACAGGGAGACCCCATCTAGCAGTTGGGAATCCTCTTCCCCTGTTTGGAGAAACCTAGACAAGTTTTACTCATATGCAAGCTTTATTCAGACTTTCCTGGAATTTTACTCAAAGGTAGGAGCAATGGGATCAAATGAGATAATGATCTTGTTGGTCAGGCCCTAAGACCAATCCTGGGCCAAATAAAAGCAAAGTATTTAGTGGTGCTACTGATTTATGAGAAACATTTTTTACCTCATCTTTATTGCAAAAATTAATATTTTCCCACTGAAGGTCATACTAAATCTTGTTTTAAGATACTGATTATATTAAAGAAGGGCTTTTCCATACCTAGACTGGTTAGGCTTTTTAAACATAACTGAGTTTTGTATTTTTTCAAAGACTTTTCCTGTGCCTATCAATATAACCACATAGGTTATGTCAAAGGGAGATTGTAATAGAACAGAAAAAGTCAAGGGACCTGGGTTCACATACCACCTCAGATACTCAATTGCTGTGCAGCTTTGGGCAATTCACAACTTTCCTGAGCTTCAGCTTTTGCATCTTATAAAATTAAGGAGTTTGTCTACATGATCACTAAGTTTTCTTCTAGCTCTAAGGTCCTAAGTATTTTATATGGTTAATCATGTTCCCTGATTAGGATAAATGAACTTGGTCATAGTGATTCCTTTTAAAGACACTTGTGTGATCTCTCTGCTAAATTTTGCTTAAAATTTTTGCAGCGACATGTTTGCTATATGACTTTAAGCGAACCATTTAATCTCTTAGCAACTAAGAAAATGGCAAAGCATTTTCACTGATAGAGTGAGTTTCCACATCAGTGTGTGTGTGTGTGCGCGTGTGTGTGTGAGAGAGAGAGAGAGAACAGGAGAGATGAGAGACAAAGGGGGAGAAAGAGGGAGAGAGAGAACTTTGCAATGAAATAATCTTCTGCTATATTCATATAAACCAATTTATTTAGCCATTCCCCAGTCAACAGGCATCTGTTTTGTGATTCTTTGCCACTACAAAGTGCTGCTATGCGTATTTTTGTGTCTATGGAACTTTCTTCTATCTTTAATCTCCTTTGCGGTATGTGGGGATCCCTGGGTCAAAGACCAGGAACATTTTATTCACTTTTCTGGAATGATTCCAAGTCTTCCTTCAGCATGACTGGACAAACTCCCACCACTAACAATAGTATTAGTTGCTTATCTTTGCAAAGCCTCTGCAACACTGACCATTTCTATATTTTTGGCAAATTGCTGAAGTAAGAATTCAGAGGCGTTTTCATTTTTATTTGTTTCCATTTGTTTTTACCCCTCCTCTCCTGTATCTAATAAAGCAAGTAAAGAAATGAAGAGATTGCTTCTTCCTCTCTTCAGCAAGCAAGCAGTAGGAGACATCTATGGCTTTCTAATATTATTTGCTTCCTTTCTCTCCGGTTGAATCACTTCTCTCTGAATTATCAACAACTTGACATTCCCTCTAACCTACTTACGCTCATTAATTTTAAGGTAATTTGAGTTTTAGTTCATATTATTTTAATTATTTTTCCTGTTTACGTCACTCTTTCATTTCATTTTTAAATCTTTGGCTTGATTAGATCTTTTTGCCCCCAATAGTATTTCTGTGTTCTTTTACTAATGTAAGAATTTTCTTTGAAATAACATTATCTCTCTCAAACTCATGAGGATTGACTTCATCTAGTTCTTTCTTGTTAACTATATTTACTTTTCTTGTGGTTCTATTTAAAATGCTTAATGCAAAATGAAGCCCATGTAAATCTGGTTAATTTGGGGGTTGAGCGGGAGAACACTAGGATGCCTTCTTTTATCATTATACTGTTACCGTTGAATAAAGTCAGCTTTGCAGGATGCTACTCTTGTATGGCTCCTAATCATTTTTGCTTTCTGTTAACACTATGTGCCAGTAACTTTTTTGGTTTCTTGTGAGAAAAGGAATAGTTCTGGATTAATTATATATGTTTCCTTGATAGCAAAAGGTCATTTTCTCGGCTGCTTGCAATAATTTTTGTTTGACACGAAAATTCTTAAGTTTAATCATTACATTCTTTGGTTACTCAAGCTTAGAGATTTCTCTGTCAGAATCTATGGATTCTCTGTATTACTACAGTGCCCTTTGTCTTTAACAGATATGAACAATTTTCTTGTATGATTCCTACATTACAGTGCTCAAACTTTTCAATTTATCATGTTTCTTTGGGATATGTGTGACTTTCAAATGGTGTTTGTGCAGCATATCATGTGTTATTCACTCTGGCACAGTACTTGGGTTTTAAAATGCTGTTTTTCCTTATTCTCCTCCAGATGAATAGTTCTAAGTTTTATAGTTCCCATTCTTTCTTCTCAAGCCTTCATTACCTTTGAGAGGTCTAACTTTCATTCTAATTTCAGTTCTAGTTTTCACCTTTTTTCTCTCTTTTAATTTTCTTCTCTTTTACACCATTCCATGATTGCCCCCCAACCCTATTATATGAAGGGGAACCGGAGAATTTGTTTTTGCTTTAACTTTCTTTTTACATTTTTATTTAGGTCATTCTTTTTCATTATAATATCTATTTCTTTGTATTATGACTGGTCTTTCCTGGTCTTCCTGATGATTTTGCCTTCTCTATGATTCTACTAGCTGATTTTCCTACTTGGAAGCTTCATTTACTCTCATGCTTTTCCTGTTAGTTTTCTTGCTACCTCCTACCTCTCCCTTTCTGTTCAGTTAATCCAGAGGTTCCAAACTTATTTGGCTTACTGCTGCCTTTTCAAAAAAAAAAAAATGAACTCAGCACCCCACTGGAGATCTACTTTCTTTAACCCTTCAACAGCTTTCTTTGGGGGGAATAATTGGGTCATTTCAAAAAAAATAACATTTTTTTAAAATGAAACGCCCTAAATTTAATAATTTATTGTAAATTTGTGGGGGTTTTCTTGCATTGAAATTTTGATGCTGTAACAATGTGTCATGTAACTGTATACTACTGTATTATAAACAAGTCATTACATGCACATTACATATGCTGGAATTCCCAAAAATGCACAGCATGTTTGCCTGTGGACACTTGCTAAGACCTGCCAGTGTACTTGACCAATGATTGGTTATAACTTGCATTTTTTGTGTTTATTTGGAAAATAATGTAATCCCTACAACTTCAATTCTGTTACATAACAGATAAAACATGCATGAATGGTTTTTCAAAATTTTCTCATATTTTCTTCTTTCCTTATGCTTCTACTAGCCACTTATTTTCAATTCAACACCCCCAGTTGCACCTGAGGCTACAACTGCCTCCTTGCATGATTCCAGCACCCCCAAGGGGAAGTATCGCTGTAAAGGTAATGTAAATGGGAAGATCTTTCCCACCCATTAAGAGAGCCACGTGACCTGCCTAAGTCACATGGAAGCCTAAGACACATGAGTTTGAGTCACATGAAGCCTGTGGTGGGAGGAGCTTGCTAAATGGGTGGAGTAGGAAGGGTGGAAGAGAGCCCAGAGGAAGCTGGTCAGAGCTAGAGCTTAGGGAGAGAGAGGAAGCAGCCAGCGAGCTGTGAGTGGGAAGGCTTGGGGATGGCTGTGGCCCCTGCATTGCTATTGTATACAAATTTCTTTGTTGCTATGATTTATGTTGCTTTCTGGTGTTGGGATTTGGCTTTCTGGTGTTTGAATAAATGTTTTGGTTCTGTCTTTCATGTTATATTTTACAATTCATTCATAGCCATTAGAGGCACTGTGAGTATCATGTTGGTCCTATAATGGCTCATTTTGGGAACCTGTGAGTGAATTTATCAAGCATTTGCTTGGTCCTTTCTCCTTTGCAGCTACTTTCTCCACTTTTTTCTCATGCGCAGACCACTAGAACCAAGAAGTCTTCTCTAGTTAAGGACTGAGGACATCTAGCATTCTGAAACTCTGTTCCAAAAGGAAATTCCAAAGGTGAGTAGTTGAGATTATTTTAATATCTCATTCTCCTCTGGCATCAAAGATTAGGTCTGCCTTACTGGGTTTCTCTCCCCTACCCTTGGTCACTCTCTTTGGTAGCAGGGGTAGGAAAATGTGATAATTTTGACACCCACTGGAGGTTAGGTATGGGGTGTGTATGTGTTGGGGGTGGTGGTAAATCAGAAAAAATGACAGTAACAAAATTTATCTCAGGCAAAGATCAACAGTGATGTTCATGTCATTGGTTGTAAGAGGTACATGGCAGGTTGAAGCAGAGATAATGGTATAGAAGAATGGATTTTTCATTACACTTTCAATTGTAGTTTCAGGAGTGTAGAGATGCAATTTTATTTTCTAACTGGCTAATTACTTGTTGAATCAAGGTATCGGAATCTGATGCTGAAAGTCAGCTTATTTTCTCATCTTGCATTTTAGTTAGTTAAAAGTAGAACTCAAAACACATTTTTCCCTAGGAACAATTTTATAAATGTTAGTTCATTTCCCAGGCTAACTGATAAAAGTTTATTTGGCCATTGCGTAACTAAAATACTATACATTCACAAGAAAAAGTAATTTTAAGAAATACTATTACAAATATAAGACATGGAAATATGGGAATATGGACAGTCCAGAATATATCTCCCACTTTGTTCCCCATAGAGACAGTGGAAAAAATAATTTAGTCTCAAAATTACAGAAAACAACTACCATCATAAAAACTAAAGGCCCAAATCAAGTTATGGGACAATGGATTAACATCTAAGAGCTTGAAAAATATACTTTTAAAGATTTTTACCTTTTAAGTAATCCCTTTCTAATCTGAATACTTCCTTTTAGTCATCAATATGTAAATCATATCTATAGGATGACATAGCAGAAATTGGAATCCCAGACTCTTCTAAATCAAACATTCTAAGTGAAAGCAAAATAGATTTATCTTGGTAAATTTACTATTGCTAAATCTTTAAGGAAAGAGACAAAATGAATGTTATCTGAAGAGTTTTCCAACACTGCCAATTTTCCCACTTCCATTTTCTTCCCACAGTCCTAAACGTTGTATTATCTTCCATCAATTAGGAGGAATTATTATTGCTGTTAATAATGATAACTATATTTTATATGGCTTTGCTTACAAAGTACTTTACATCTGCTATCTCATTTGATTCTCACAACACTGTGAGGTAGGTGCTATCATAATCTTCATTTTACAGATTAGGAAACTAAGTCAGTCAAAGGTTAAATAACTTGCCCAGGGTCACAGAGCTAGTATGTGTTTGAGGTAAGATTTAACTCAGTTCTTCCCACCTTTAAGACTAACACTCTATCCATTGTACCACCTAACTACTTCTTAAGAGATGAAATCAGTTCAATTTTCACAACTTTAAATGGAATTGGAGAGAGGGGGGCGGAGCCAAGATGGCGGCGTAGAAGCAGCAAAGCACCGCAGCTCCCACACAAACACGCTAAAAAACTCATAAAATGGGACGCTAAACAGATTTTCAAGCTCCAAAACTCTCCACAAGACAGAAAGCACTACAGGCAG
>CM053600.1:114179089-114196938 GCA_028646575.1 Pseudocheirus occidentalis | reverse complement strand
TTTACTCTCATTGACTCTGGCTTAGGAAAGGAATGACAAACTCTAAACTGGGTATCATGCCACACAGGAGAGTAGGGGGCATGGGGATAAAAGTTGGGATGACAGAGGGGAGGGCAGGATCTGGGGGAGGGATGCTGGAAGCACACACTTCAGTAAAGGGACAGGGACAGGGTAGAGAACAAAACAAGGCGGCGGGAGGGATAGGAAGGAGGGACACATGATCAGACTGTTATAATATGTCCACTGTGCAGATGTCCTGTGTAATTACACATGCATAGCCTGCATTGACTTGCTTGTCCTTCCAGTGGGGGTGGGTGACAAGGGAGGAATCGAAAGAATCTAGAATTTAAAGCTCTGCAATACATGCAACTAGGAATTAAGATATACAGGGGCTGGGGTAGGGAGACCCTCCCTGCCCTACCAGAAAGTTAGAGAGCAGATTGGGGAGGGGTTTTACAGGTGATCCATGAAAACAAAGGAAACCACTGGAGTAGAGGAATGTCATGGTCATATCTACACTTTGGAAAAAATTATCTTGGGAAATGAATAGAGTATAGACTGGAGTGCGCCTGGTCAGGAAGGATTCTTAATTTCCTGCAGCTCTTTTCATAATAGGAGCAAAAGAGGTGAATGGTGAGAATAACCTAATGTTCAAGTTTAGCAAGGTATGATTAGCAATAGGGCAAGGAGGCAGGAGATTCTAGGGTTGAGGATGGTATGAAGTTGAGTTGGTTCTCCAAAGGATTGAGATGGGAAAGGGAAGAAAGTGTGCCGAGTTTAAGGGCAATGGCCTGAGAAAGAACTGCATGCTGAAAAGAATGGAGGTCAAAGAGAGGACAAAGAACAGATTTGGGAGTTGTAAGGCCAAGGGCAAGATGGAATGATGAAATGCTTTGATTAAAGAAATTTCTGAGTTCATAAGCAGAGAAGCGGAACTTATGGGAGTGATGTCAGAGGTCAGAGGTGTGACCATCTCTGTGTATTTGGTGGAGTAGCAAATAAATTAAAGGAATTGGGTAGATTGAGAAACTAGGAAGTTATTTGAGGGGAGACATCGGTGTATATGTTGAAGTCTCCACATAGGAGGGCAGGAGATGAGGAAGAGAAAAATATTCTGGGGTTTGAGTGATTACAGCTACTAAACTCTGAATCAAATAGTAAACTTGGATTCTGTGAGGCTGGTGAAAACACTGGGTCAAAACAGGAACACTTGAAGTTAAAGTCAAACCTCAGACATTACTAGCTGTTTGACCCTGGGCAAGTCACTTAACCGCACTCTGCTTCAGTTTCTTCCTTTGTAACATGAGGCTAACAGTAGCACCTGTCTCACAGGTGGATGAGTATTATATGAGATGATATTTGTAAAACATGATGCCTGGCACACAGTAGGTGCTTAGTAATTTCTTATTCCTTTTCTCCCCTCAAAGGAGCAGAGGTTATTTAGTAAATTTGGTAAAGGGGCAGTCTGGAAGTAGCATTGCAAGCAAGAAGCATCCCTAGCCTCCCTACCATGCTCAGTGAGTTGAGCAATATGAAAGTATAGATGTACTAGAAATGTAAGTGAAGTGATTTTGTCAGGAGGGAGCCCGAGTGTGAAAGAAAAAGGTTTAAGACAAAAAGGAATTTGGTAATTGCAGGGTGGCATTCCAGGAGGTAGAGTGAAGGGGTGGGTATGTCTGGAGTGAGGCACAGAGGGGGTAGCATTGAGATGGATTCCCATGAGGGAGCGGTGATTTGAGAATGAAAAATAGGGTTTGACCTGTCAGAGGTTCAGAATCACCAGTGTTGGGTGAGTGTAAGGGAATGGGGGTATGCCAGCCATTGAACAGGGAATCCAGGCAGAGAGAGTACCACAGGTTAGGGTGTGATTTGTATAGGGAGGCACAGGATTACGGTATTCCAGATCTTCCACTGAAGTTCAATCTCTGGGAAAATGGAGGTGTGTCCTTTGGAGGCGCCCTGCCTCCCACCATGCAGAAGCAGATAGAGGTTATGGGAGCCAGGTCAGGAGGCATAAATGCCTTATTTTTGAGGGTTAATGCCTGGAGAAGGAGAAGGATATGGAAGTGATCATATCTAGAGAGCACAACCTGGTTTAGCATCTGAAAACCAAATGAAGGATTTTACAGCTGATCAGTGAAAACATAGGAAGCCACTGGAGTAGGGTAGTGGCATGGCCATAGTCATACACTTTGGAAAAATCATCTTGGGAAATGAATTGAGTATAGATTGGAGTTGGCCTGGTCAGGAGGGATTCTTAATTTTTCAGGTCGGGCCCCATCGAACTGGTAGGTAGATGCTTGAAGTGGTCTTGTACGAGTGAGGGCCTGAAGGAAAGAAGTCAGATGCCCTGAACTATGGGCTTCTTTACTTACCTCCCCTGTGGTCTGGAGGTGGCACTAATATTTCAGTGATAGTATGAATGTGGAACTTGAGATATTGAGTATGGTTGGATAATGGGATATAGTCTGCTTGCTTAAATTTTATGGTTAGTTGAGGCTTAACTCATTTATTCGGTGAAACTGATGCAGATAGGTTGCTTTGCTTCCAGAATTCACCTTAAGACTGTCACAAGTGCATTGCTTACTCATTAAATTATGAATTATTTAGAAAACAACATTTTACAAGCTGAAATAGCTGATCTAGTAGTCACACAATTAGCAAAAGTGTCTAATACTCTTTATATGAGGCATCATAAAAATACCAGGATAAAATTGTCTGTGTTCATTGTAACTAAACAGAGTAAATTTAGGGGAAACAATTAAAATATCTATGCAAGATGGCATGCAGTTAGAAATAAGAAAGTCTCAAATCCCATAATAAGTGACAAGCTTTTTAAAGAGAATGTAATTATAAAATTAAAAAAAATTAAATATGAAAAAACTAAAGGTAAAAAATTCAAAATTCAGAAACAACTATTAAAAGTAATCAAATGTTAAGTAACATAGATGAAGATCTTAAGGTGAAAGCATTCTTGGACCTATTTAATAAAAGAAGAGATTTAAACCAGAGGCGAAATAATTTCCCCCTTAAATCAGGCATTCCTAAACTAGAGTCTGTAGGGTTGGATGTGGGAGGGGGAAATTATATCTTTTTACGGACTTCTAACTGAAATTTAGCATTTCCTTGAATTATGAATGTAAGCAACAAGCAGAGTTTGTCACATACAAACACACATACACACACACATACACACACACATTTGAACCTCAGATCAAAACTGTTGTTCCTATTGTTTAAAAAGTACACTAAAGGAAACTAGAAAATTCCTTGGAAAAGAGAAGTGAAAATAGTAAGTTTAGCTCTCAGGTAGTTAATATGCACCAAGGCTTTCATGTTGACTGGATTTCTTTTGTCCGAATGATTTTTGAGAAATGCAATTTTGGGGGGCAGATTTTAGGATTGAGTACCCAGCTTCTTACAAATGTAGCTGCTCCAGCTTTATGCCAGTGAGTGATTTACTGTGGTTAAACATAAGGGTTGTGGTTTCCCAGTTTCTGGTTAACCAAGGGGATAACTGTAATTATAAATATTTGGGTTTGTAGGCAGTCTTTTACGTGAATGATGGGTGTCAGTTACTTTATCATAGTCAGAACTAAAGAAGAATGAAAATCTTAATTCCGAGTTAGAGATTGCCCCAGAATGAATAGGTGAAATTCAGGCTGGTTCTCTTGTATTGCAGGTATTA
The DNA here is from genome assembly GCA_028646575.1 of Pseudocheirus occidentalis. NCBI lineage: Eukaryota > Metazoa > Chordata > Mammalia > Diprotodontia > Pseudocheiridae > Pseudocheirus > Pseudocheirus occidentalis. Next base: position 114,193,250 of record CM053600.1, on the reverse strand, counting down.
GTTGTTTGTGAAGATAGTCACAAATTTGCCTATAATTGAGAATGTCTGTGTTGTGGTTGGGCGGTCATACAGACCCTGTGAATCATAGTCAATGAACTTAATGTCCTGGGTAAAAATGAAAGTTTGGAGGTTTTTTTGGTGCTTTTTTTTTTTTATTACTCTTCCTCAGTATTTTCAAAGATACGTAAAATTCAGTGAGTGATTTCATTTCTCCATCATTATTTTACTTTTTTATTTTAAAAATTTGCCTTTTGTTGTTTTTTTAAAAATCGTAGTAATGTCCCAATATTCTCTCCCCCACTTTTGAATCCTTGTAACAGAAAAATAGTTAAGTAAAACTATTTGATGAATCACCCCAATCTGACATTCTGTACCAATACAGGAGCCTCATTCCTGTATAGAAATATCACTCCTATTGACTGGATGGGGATGTCTATTTCATCAGATTATTCATGATTATTAATCTAAGTTCACCTGACTTTCAGTATTATTTTCATTTGTTATTGCAATCATTTTATATCTCTCTGTTACACATTCTTTGCTCTGCATTACTTCATAAAGGTCTCACTTCACAAAGGTTTCTCTGAATTCTCCATAGTCATTTTGTTATAGTTTAATAATGTTCCCTTTTATTTTCACACCACAGTTTGCTCAGACATTCCCTGATCAATGGCAGCAAAAGAATTCTAGGGTCATAGAGATTCAAAGCTGAAAGGAACTTTAGGTATAATCTAATCCAATCCTCCCATTTTACATTGATTAAAGTGAGGCCTAAAGGAGTGAAGTGACTGGCCCAAGGTCACAAAGGTAGTGAGTGAATTTTATGTTATTACAAAGAGTACTACTCTAGATATTTTGCTATGTATGGGAACTTCTATTTTTGATATTTATTTCCATTGGGTATGTATTTCGTCCAGTTGTAGGAACTGTGAATCAAAAAGTATACACATTTTAGGGACTTTCCCAGCATAATTCCAGATTGTTTTCTAGAAAGATTGGTCCAGTCCATCAGTATATTAAGTGTGCCTCAGCTGTTTCAGCATTGATGTTTCCATTTCTTATCAGCTTTCTCTACCTTCATGTTTTTCAGATATCTCTTATGTGCCATGGAGTTAAAAAGATTAGAGATTCATTTGGTTAATTTTTGTGGCTTATTATTCGTATAACACAAGTGTTTGTTGTTAATTCCATCATTTTCTTTTTTTAATGTATTTATTTTCTTGTTTTCATCACTCATTTCCACAATATTTTGAGTTACTAATTTCTCCCCATCTTTCCCCTACCCACAACCCCAAAACAGCGATCCCACTGTAAAGCCCCTCCCCTAGTCTGCTCTCTCCTATGTCCTCCTCCATCGCCCCTCTGACTTTCTGGTAGGGCAGGATAACTCCATCATTTTCTCAGCTTGCCCTGCTTTGGATTGCCATTTTGGACATGGATGTGAAATGAAACGGGTGGTCCTGCCTTTCAAATTAATTTAAAATTATCTGTAGGTGAAATGAACAGAGATATTCTCTGGGATCATAACACATAGAGTTTCTTTTTGCAACTAGCAAAGAAATGTAGTCTCGATTTGGAAAAGGGGAGAATTAGAGGGTTACTCCCCCAAATATAGTAAATCATACAATTTATTTATCATTTTAACACACAGAGGAACCTATCTTAGTAATAAGTAGCAGCAGCAACCTTTTAAGATAGACTAGTGAAGACTATACAGATGATTACTTAAAAGGAGTAGGGCAAAGAGCTTGGGTCAGTTCATATGATAGCATGTATTTTTAGAACTCTTTTTCACCAACACTGGCTATTACATTCCAAATCCATTTCGCATCTTAGAGGTTCCAAGATGCCCCCGCTATCTGGAAAATCCATGTAAATTTTTTTTGACCCATAGCAGAGGAAAGAAATCTGAATGTTTTTTCCTTTTTCTTTCATGGACTGTTAATAGAACCTTGCTGTAAAATTTGGGTTAAGTATGTGTCATCTGCTGGCCTTCACATGTCATCTGTGGCTTCTGCAAAACTTCCCAAAGAATCCCATTTAATTTCTTGTGCTGACCCATAATAGATCAAAACTGGGAAAGTTGTGATGTGGCAGACTTTGCTGTAATGTGGAAATGACACCCAAGAAGGTAGACGTGAAGCAGAACCCAGGAGATGGAAAAGTGGCTTTTGAGGAAATCTACGTCTGAGCATGGCCTTGGAACAGAAGCCGTAGGTTCAAAGTCTGTCCCTGATACACATACACCGGCTTGTTGTGGGCAAGTCACTTCATTTCTCAGTGTTCCCAGGAAACCCTCTAAGAATCTTGAGTTACTGAGAAGTTGCTAACTTACATAAAAAAAGCATTTTATAAACTAGAATTATGAGCATGCTGAATAAAAATGGCACTCTTGGTTCTTCACATGGAGGCTGCCCATCATAGCTGAGTGCTGACATCGAGGTTAAGTATCATGTAATCTGACATACTTCAACTGGACCTCTTTTTCTTTCAGCTGCTGGTCATTCCTATGATCTTGACTCTAGAATTCCCCTTTGGGAAAGCCCATACAACCACATTTCCATGAATTTTTTCTTCTTTGGGAGGCAGCAAACTGTAGTAGAGAGACGTCTGGCCTTAGAGTCAGGGAAAGTCAAATCCTGCCACAGACAGTTACTGGTTTTGTGACCCTGCTTGGCATCTTTATACCATTTTGAGGGTTTGTTAAATATTTTACATATGTTACCCTGATTGAGTCTCACAACCCTGTAAAGTAAGTTATATTATAATTCCTATTTTACAGATGAGGAATCTGAATCTGAATCTGGGAGAGATTACCTGACTTGTCTTAGATCCTTAAGCTAATAATTAACTGAGACAAGATTTGAACTCAGATCTTTTTAATCTAGCACTCCATTATATTGCCTAGCTGTGTCATTTAGTCTTTATGAGCACCAGGCCACAGTCTAAGTTATAGAGAGATTGGGAGTCTGCAGCCTCAAAGCCACATATGGCTTTCTAGGTCCTTGGGCATGGCCTTTTGACTAAATCCAAATTTTACAGAACAAATCCTCTTATTAAGTGAATTTGTTCTGTGAACTTTGGATTTAGTCAAACGGCCACACTTGAGGACCTAGAGGGCTGCACGTGACCTCAAAACTGCAGGTTCTTCACCCCTGGCTAAGACTTAAAATTATAGACAAGTTGTTGCTGATCTCCAGTACTGAAAGGCATTTCTGCAGTGGGAGTTCCCCATAGTCACAGATTCATTGACCCAACTGAAAAAACAACCCCCCTTCTTCTTCACAAGGTTGTTGTAAGGACTGAATGAACTAAAGCATATAAAGCCCTTTGCAAACCTTAAAGCATAGGGCCTTTAGTGCAGTTTTCAATTTTATTTCTTTTGCTCCCTTTTATTTCTAGTTAGAGTTGTATATTCTTGACTATTTTGAATAATTTAGCTATTTCATTGAAGACAACTTATAATAACAGTAATTTCATGAAGTAGAGCAAGATGGTATTGCTTTGGATTTTCCTCATCTATTTCAGTGTAAAAGAGGGTTTTTTTTTATTATGACTTGAGATTAAAAAAAAAAACAACCTGAAATTATGAATTTCATTCTAAAAGGCAAGAATTTTTTTTAAATTGTTGTTTTAACTACCCTGTGCTAAAGTGCTTTTAATGTTGAAGTTGACACAGTAGAGATTTGGGCTACAGTTTTATAGCAGCAAGTGATGTCTTTTACAACAGGAAGCTTCCTACCTCCAGAGTTTAGAATGAAGAAGAGACAGATGGAGAACTCCATGCTAATCTTTATTGCTTTGCTGCATTAAGAAGTTTTCAACTGAGCCAGAGAAGGGAAGACCCATTAGTCAATGGCTGCTTTCACCCATGAGATTTGTGTTCCCCATTTTGGAGGAATGTTTTAGAACTAGGGACCATATATCATTTATAATCATCAGCTTCGGGTGAGTTATCCTATAATTTGTACTAATATCCCCCCCCCAAAAAAAAAACCCTTAATAGCAGGTTAATGTGAAGGTAATGTTTAGAGCTAAGGACAGGGTGGCCTGAAGATATTTCCATGGCAACAGAAGGGCCCCTACAGATGTCTCTCTTCTAAAGTTGATGCTGTTTATTAAAGGCTGCCTGTTCTACAATCTGTAATTATCATTAGGTAGGGAAAGGTTGTGAACGTGGGTGGACTGCTTGGCTGATGCTTTCTGACTGATTTTGTTTAGCACAGCTTTGAAAAGCAATTTCAAAGGAATATTAAGAAGCTGAGATCATTGTGCTACTCATCTCCATAGGTGAATCCACAGCTAATTATAGGATGTTTGCTGAATAAGATTGTAGTATCTGAACAAACAACAACAGCCAGAACAACAACAAAAACAAGATGAAGGGAAAATTGTCCATTTTCCACAGTTTGGGGTACGTCTGCAGGTGTACTTGTTAGAGAAGTCTTTTTTTTTAATTTTGGAAGGAAAGGAAGCTTTTATTGTGCAGCCTTTGGATTCAGTCGTCTCTATTTACAACTGGAACTCAGAACTTGACCTCTGATAGCAGATTCATAACAGATGAGCAAACAAAAATCACACCATTTACCTCATAAGGAGCATATTTGGTGAGCCAACACTATGTCTTCAATGAAAGAAGAAATTCAACAGTTATTTGCAGCATTGGTAGTGAATTATACACTCGTGAATTTTCACTACTCCCCCCTCAAAAAAACCCCAAACCCTGGCATTTTAAGTTGTAGTATAGTAAAAGCATATGTCTAACATTAATGGTTCATTTTCCCTATAAGTTAGAAACTTTAGTGGTTTCAGAGCTGAGAATCAGCTTTGGAAAACTGGTAATATTTGAGAGAAAATGTGGCAAGCTACTGAAAAGTACTCCTTAATGAGATTTTACTTGTGCAGTAATATAATTATATAAGATCTTATTTGGAATTTGTTTGATCTGCCCTTTTAAGATTAGAGTGCATAATGAAATTCTGCTCAAGCATTGGAAATCTTGTACATAGTATTACTGCAAAACATCTAGTAAAGGGTGGGTTATGATGTGTTATTCAGGTTTTGTAGATTCCTGTTCCCATAGTAATGGTGAGCCAGCACACTGGCTTTAACTTGTTTGAGGGTGGGGTTGGGGAATGATATTGCTGGTAGCAGAATAAAAAAAAAATCACGGATAGTTTTGCAGTATGAGCATCACTGATGCAGCTTAAGTTAAGTCTCCCTTTAATCTTTTGTAGATTAATTATGATGCCTGTTCTACCTCATCTTCCTACCTGATATCCTATTTAGTTTCATTTTCAGATGTCTAATTCCTAAGCACCATCATATCATTTTTTCCCTGTGATCCTATCATAGTTGTCTGTGTTGTAATTGTTCCTGAAACATAGATCTTCATGGCCAACCACTCATTCCAAAATGTGCATCTATAAAGATTGTACTTAGCTACTCTTTCAGAAGATTGATACTGCTTGAGACTTTACCTTCTACATTTTCCAAAATGCCTGAAATATCTCCTTGGGAAGTTTCACCTCATTCTTGATTTCTGCATGCCAGGCTGATTTTTCTGCTGCAGACAATCTCTTGATAGTCCACAGTTTTGCCATGTTATCTGAAGCTGTTCTGTCTCATATCCTGAAAGTGTTTCTGATGCCCTCCCTGTTGGCATGTACTCTTCAGTTAGTTTACTATAGAGCAACCATTTGAATATACCATTGGCATGTATTTGGAATTTTTTCTCAGCATCCTCCATTCCTCCATCCATTCCTAACACCTGTTCAGCCCAGCTGACCTACAATGCTAGTGAGCATCATTTCATTGCTGGCATACTAGCTAAATCACAGGAACTAATTTTGAGTGATTTATGATGCTCTCTAGTCTGTCTAGAGCTTTTAAAGGCTTATGGGTGAAGACCCTCAAATTACTCTGTGTGTGTGTGTGTCTTTGGTTGGTAATGATATGAAAAATGACACCTTATATTTGTGTAGCATGGTACACTTCTACATTATTTCATCTAATTCTAACAATAACCCTGTGAATTAGATGGGGCATACATGAGTATCTCCATTTTATCTCTGAGGGTTAAAGGCTTGTACAAGAGCACACAACTTATCAGTGCTGGAACAAGGACTAGAAGCCAGGCAGCCTAGAAAAACCTGGCTCCCGGACCACGTTACCTTATGCCTGAGGCATATTTGTACCTCAGAGCCGTAGAAAAGATTTTATGTACTCACAATTTTCACTGGCTGTTCTCCTTCGTGGGTTTACTCTCCCTCCTTATCTCTGCCCCTTGACTTTCTTGGCTTCTTTCAAGAAGCAGCTGAAATCTCTTCCATGAGAAACCTTTCTTGACCTCCTTAATGCTGAAACCTTCCACCAAATGGTTATCTCTAAGTCATCCTTTATGCATTTTTTATGTAATTATTTTTATGTCTTTCCTCCTTAGATTGTGAGCTCCTTGAGAGCAAGGATGTCTTTTGACATTCTTTGTATCTCCAGTGCTTAGCATAGTACCCGGCAATAATGGGTATTTAACAAATGTTTATTCACTGAATTCTATAGACTTTTGGTTTGTAAAAGTGTTTGGAACCATGGTACCATTGTGCTTTTTCTGCCAGCCTCCAGAAAGACTGGCAGCATACTTGAGATTCATTTTTTTCTACTCCTTCCCCTTCCCTCCACCTCTGCCCACATCAGTTCATCTATCATTGGTCTTTCGAAAATGGAATTTAGTAACAACTTTTAGATCTGAACGTTGCTGAATAGTTTTCTTTGTGTTTAAAACTTGTCATGTAAGTTTAAAATTAGTCCAGGAAAGATTAGGAAACATATTTCCTGCAGTTAACTACAACTGTGGAATGATACTGTGGTAATTTAGCAGAAGAAAGTTTGAACTAGGGACTGTTTCAGTTATTCCTGAGTTTCTTTGTGAAATAAACTAATAGTGGTAGTTCTCTTTGCTTCTTAGAGGTGGTGGTTAAATTGAAAAGAAGTAAATATCCTTGTCAGTATTATATACAGTAGCATTGGCAGAGTTTGGGGTGAACATATTTGTTTGTTATGATCCTGTACTTGCCACCATCATGCTTTTCTCTGGCTTCAGACAGTCCAAATTCCACATCTATCACACAGACAAGTCAGTGGTACAGTACTATTCTCTTACAAAGACTTTTGATCCTGCCCTATGTGCTCTTTTGATTGCAGCATCTTCTATTTAACGGAAGTATTTTATAACTGTTAATGATTCTTTACAACATGGCTATTAGATAGGCAAGAAGTACAATTTTTTTCTTTTTTCTTTTTGGACAGCATTTTTATATAAATCAAACACACAAACAACTCTTAGATTTAAGAATTTCTGCATCTAGTTATCTAGTATTCCTGTCTCCAGGATTAAATGTATTTTTCCGACTTGGCTACATAAATAGAAAATGCTTTGTTAGGCATATTTATCTGTTTATCTTAATTATGTCCCTGTAGAACCAATGCAACATTCATAGCACCAACTGCGACTGTAAATATTCTGGTATAGTTTGCAGTCACAAAGTATAACAGACCCTCCATATCTAAGACAGAAGCAAAACATTTATTTGGACACCAGGAACCCAAATCCATCATAGTAGCAAAGAAGTTAATATACCATAACACCATAGAGAGCCACACCATCCTTTAGCCTTCCCACAAACCAACATTCATAAATGTGGCTGTCTGTTTGCCTGTAGTCCTCTCTCTCCCACCTTCTGTTTGCCTGACTCCTAGCTTCCTGTGGGCCCTGCTCCACCCTTCAGCAGACTCCTCCCGCCCCAGGCTCCATGTGATTACATTTGGCCTTTTGAGGGCAGAGTTTACTTTTAAAGCAGGGAAGGTCTCCAAATTCTCTTTACCATTATAGTCTCCTCCTCCCTGCCAGATTGAAACTATTTCTAATATAGGTACACCATGTCTTAAGTAAACTTTGAACAAAGTAATTGATAAATTAGAGAACTCATATTTAGCTTAAATATTTAACTCATTTTCACGCTACTGCATATTTTTTGTTTCATAACAATAATTGACACTTTATAACCCATTAAGGCAAAGTACTTTTCTCACAACAAGGTAGTGTAAGTTATTCCCATATTATGGGTGACGAAACAGGCTCTGGGAATTTAAGTGATTTGCCTGTAATCACAAAGCAAATGTCAGAGGTGAAATTCAGTTCCAGGTCTCCTAATTCCAATTCTGATGCTTTATTCCCTCTGGCAGTCAGGGATGATGCTACAGGTCATCTCTGTTAAAAAAATGTGAATGTGCAGATAAAAGAAAAATCCAGGGTCCTAGAAGTGACCTGTATAGGGAGAAAATTCCTTGTATTTGAAAGGGTGGGTCACCATGGAGAGAGGGTGGCTGCCTGAAAGAGGACAACAAACTCCTGGGAGGGGCCAGTGCTGAAAGTAATACAGTGAAAATATGCAGAGATGATCAAATGGGATTATGTCTGTGAAGAGCTTTGCAAACTCTTAAAAGTTGTGTATGAATGGCAGTTATCGTCATTTATTATTTGTTTTAATTTTTTATTTATTTCTTCATATTCTTATTTATTTTGTGATTACTTTTGTCACTATCATTATTATGGTCAGCAGTGACTTTGACTTGACTCTTTCATCTGTATAGTCAGCTTCCAATCTGAAAACTCCTCATGCTGTAGATTGCCAGTTTTGATTTATGACCTTAACAAGTTGCCTTAAACCTGTCAGAGATTACATTACTTGTGTTTGCCTACAGTTAGTATTTATCAGAAGAAGGACTTAAATTCAGTACCAGCGTTGGCCCTGTGTCCACTGTCCAGGGATGGGGAACCTGGGACCTGAGGACCTGAGACCTCACATGGCTCTATAGATTCTTAAGTGCCTCCCTTTGACTGAATCCAAATTTCACAGAACAAATCTGCTTAGTAAAAGGATTTGTTCTGTAAAACTTGGACTTAGTCAAAAGGCCGTACCCAAGGGCCTAGAAGGCCACAGGGTCCCAACCCCTGCACTAATGCCATGCTGCTTGTCATCTTGGCAGCAGAAGCATCACTACCACGTACGGGCTATAACTGTCATTTTCATAATCACTCCTACAGCATCTACTCTACAATTACAGTGTACCTTCCAGGTCAAAAACAGTATACTGATAGTCTTGGTGTATTTTTCTACACATTTTCCTAACCAGTTATTATCACAGAGCTGGCTTCCTTAGCAGAACTCAGCAACAGCTTTCAGTTCTCTGTTGCTGATGAAAATATACAAAATCCAGTGGGATACAGAATTTACCATTGTCTTAAGTGACTTCTCACCAATGCTTTTCACTCAGTATTTGGAGGTATTTTATTCTCCTGTTGGAACCCATTCCTAACTTTTTAATGCATGTCAAAGAGGGCAATGAAATAATTTACTTTGAACAGTTCATTTTACATCCAGTTCCAAAGCAGTAAATATGTTCCATTATTTTAGATGTCTTATTTAAAGTCTAAACAAAATAAAAATTTCCTAGAGCTGATGATTTCACAGCTCCTTTTCACAGATGACATTGCACTTAAAACACAGTAATGTAAAATGATGTTTTCTAACTATTCAGACTGAAACAACAATATAGATGAATTGTATACATTTTCCAGATTATGCATGCACGAGCAATACGATGAGACCAGAAATGTATAGGTTGTACTCTGTTCCTTTCTCACCTATACTTCTGAGAATCCTCAGGTGCTGTCTTCTACAGGAAACTATTAGGAAACTAATGAGAGTTAACATACTCTCATTCCTAAAGTTCTACTTACTCACCTGTGTAAAAATGATATCATGCTCAATGTAAGCTTCTTGAAGGCAGAGGTTATTTTAAATTTTGTCTCTTTATCTTTAGCACCCAGCATGGTATCTACCAAATATATCTTTAACAAATGCTAGTTAAATGAGCAAATTGGGATGAATTGAGTAGTACTTTCTAATACAAATAATTTAAGATAATGGGACAACACACTCTCAGGAGAATTAAAAATACAGATAACTCGGAGGACAGTGAGAAGATACATGGAAGGCATAACTAGATTGTGGTAGGCTCTCACTGATGACACGCATATTAAATATCATCAGATAAGTTTTTAAAGACATGTATGAGTGGGGAAAAAAAAGGTGAACTTGTTATATGAAGAAACAGTGTATACCTAATGACCACCTCTATTACAGCCCCTTTACCTAAGACAAGAGGAAAGCCTACAACAGCCTGGAGTAGAATCTTCTATTGATAATACATAGGAAAACATGAATAGGAATTAAACAATGAAAAGACGTGGAAAAAAATGTTTGGTGTAGTAGTAGAAAAAGTACCCACAACAAAGAAATCATTTATCCAGTAAAATAATCTGTTCAATTTTCAAAAACAAGAGTTTTTCTTCTTTTTTTAAAAAAAAGTGTTCTTCCTGCCCCCTTCAGTCATTTCCAGCTTCTCCGCAGTTTCCCTGTTAGTTGATTAGGGAGATGCTCAGACTGCCCTAGGTCCTTGTTCCTACCTCTTTCATTGATGAGCCCTTATCTTTCTTCCTTACTAAGTTTGCTGTTTCTCTCTTAGCCCTTGAAGCTAGAATGTTTCTGTTTCTTTGCGAATAGCCCATAAGGGCTGGAGTTCATTCAGAGGATTTGAGCTGGACCCTGCCAGCCCCCTTGACTTGAGAGAAGATTAACCAGGTTAGGCTTTTTGGGGGAAAGGGATAAATGTTTTGTGCAGTTTAAAACTCCACCTTTGTGGGCCTCCTGTTTGTTCTTTTTGACTTTGTAGGGAAGCTAAACGGATCTGAGGGAGAGAACGATTTGTATAATGTTAAGTGGTTTATTGTTTTGTCTCATTTTTTGTCATTTGTAAATAATTTTTTTCATGACCAAACTAGACTTCTGTCTCTTTCTAACTGTCAAAACCATCTGTGTTTTAACCAGAATATTTGGAAAAGGAATAAATGTCAAGTCCTACTAAAAACAACAACTACAACAACACACACATTTAAAAATCTAGCGATTGGTTCTATGGAGCTCTTGTCAGAATGAGGTTTTTAAATGCACAAAATAAGATGTATAAGATTACAGAGGAAATCCTTTATATTAAAATATGGTTGTGGAAAAAAATTATTACAGTTTATGGACTCCATGCTTTAAATTGAGACATTTGAAATATGTTCAATCAATAGTTCTTTTGCATGATTGCCACCTTTTTTTAGAGAATAATAATTCTTATTTGTAAATTACCATTTTCTGAACTTGGTCGTAAAATATAATTATGGCTGTTTTTCAGATGAGGAAAAAGGTTTGGGTTTATTTTTGGTGTTTGTTTTTTAGCACTTAATCATTTAGCTGGGCAGATATCTGAGTTAAAATTCAGACATCATTATCCTCAGTTAGTCTAGCTCTCTAATCCCTATAATACACTTGAAATATTCCTTGTGGGTGGTGATAGCAGAGGGATCAGGAAGAAGTTGATAAGGAAGATTGCATTTGGGGCAGGAAGGTAGAGAGGACAGAGTTAAGACAGGAAAGGTGGTCTGAGGCCAGATTATAGAGCGGTGTGAGTTGCCAGTAGAAGGAGTTTGGATGTTGCATTGCTAGGAAACAAGGAAATACTTTTGTAGACTGTAGTTTCCCTGTGCTTTGTCCACCAGAATCAAACTCATGGCTATGGGATGCAAAGTCTTCCTTCACCTTCTGGACAATTCTATATCAAAATGCTACCTTCTTCATTGCTTCTGTTCTACTTAAGCTAACCTTTAACCACATCCAGGTTTTCATTTTTCTTTGAAATATCCCTAACCCTTTTTCCTATATTTTAATCCATTTTTACTTGACCCATATGTCAGTTCACATTGCAGGTCTTTTCATTTGAATGCTGCCCGTATTCCTTGCCACTTACCATAAATACAGGGTAGATAGAAGTCACTTGTTTTCCCTGTTAACTTTTCCTTATGCTCAGAAAAGAGTGTTTCATACATGGGGAGACGTCTACATCTCCTGAATCAAGTACTAAAAAGTAGAGAAATCTCTCAGTTATATGAGAGTGAGACTTTTGGTAACCTGCAGCTTCCGGACTAGCCCAGAATTCCCAAGTTACTGGGAAAGAAGAATGGGTCTTTTAGTAGAACAATAGACTCTCATTAGTAACAATAACAATGTCCATGAAGAGCTGAAGAACTGACAACTGACATTTTGTGATTGGTTGGTTCGAAGATCAGAAGCAAAACAACATTCTCATTGAACAGTAAGATACTTGTAAAAAAAAAAGTCAGGAAGCATGAGAGAAGCAACAACAAAAAAGAGGAAGGAAATATGAGAAAAAAGAGCGCTAGAGAAGGGTAGCGGTGTTAAAAGTATCAAGCAGCATAAATTCAGAGAGTAGGGAAAAGAAAACCGGTGACAGAAACTAAAAATGGACCTGCTCTGTCGTCTTGGCAGAAAGTTGGGGTGCTAAAATGAGTACACACTCACAGGACCATGGCATCATTGGGTCTAGCCCCCTCATTTACAGATGAGCAGACTGAGCCCCCAAAGAGGAAACTTGACTTGCCCAGGCTCAGGGTTTGAGACATTTAGATCTTAGTAGCCCTGAGGGCCTCTTTCTGACAGGCTAAAGGCAGCATCTTGGAGTTGAAAAGACTCCAAACATGCAAATCTTGTGTTTGACTCCATACTGGCTTTCTGGTTCTTGGACAAGGTCCAGCTTCTTCTTCTTCTTTTTTGGAGGGGGGAAGGTAGGGCAGTTGGGGTTAAATGACTTGCCCAAGATAACAGGGCTAGTTTTGTGTTTGTGTTAAGTGTCTCGGGTCAGATTTGAACTCAGGTCTTCCTGACTCCAGGGTCAGTGCTCTATTCACTCCACCACCTAGCCTCCCCTTAAGTCCAGCTTCTTAGTGCTCCCAGGGAACTTAAATGCTAAGTTGTAAGATAGATGTCGATCTGCAGTGATAGAAGGAATTTCCTCATTGGGAATGAGGGAACACTGAAATCACATAGAACAAATACATCAGGTTTGTGTTCCTTAGGGTAGGGTTTGGGAATGGATGTATCTATTCAAAGAATAAGGTAAGTCCTGTTCACTTTATTAGGTTCTCAAGGCATTACTGAATTGAACTGTGCCATCCTAAATTCATGTCAATATCCAATAACTGGATACAGTTCATGCAGATGGGGATAAAATCCGTTCTAGTACACTGTCAAGCTAAGCCATCTTATGGAAGAGGATAATCATGCTTACATGATTGTGGAAATGTTGATATGGATCGTATGTTATGTATTCCTTGTTTCATCTAGGAAAAGAGAGAGAGAAAAGTATGAGAAAGTCATGATATTCTTAAGAGAGAAAGATTTGTACCCAATTTAAAAAGAGCAGGGAGGTAAATATTGGTAGATCTTGGGGGTGTTGGTTGTACATTATGAGACATCGAGGCATGCATACAAGGCATTACATGCAACAAATTCTGTTGTACAGATTCAGTTATGTAGAATTTTAGGGCCGGTAGGTAGTACAGTGGATAGAGCACTGGGCTTGGCATCAGAAAGACTCTTCATCACACCTGGCCTCAGACATTTCAAAGTTGTGTGACCCTGGACAAATTATGTAGCCCTATTTGCCTCAGTTTCCTTATCTGTAAAATGAGATGGAGAAGGAAATGGCAGACAACTCCAGTATTTCTGCTTGAAGAAAACTCCAAATGAGATCACAAAGCATTGGACACAACTCAGAGAAGACAGTGATGACAAATAGAACATTTCATTATATGGAAAGTGTTGTTAAGAGACCCATTACTATGTTCTCCACCCCAGTTTCATTCTTGAGGGCAAAGTCAAACTCCCAAAATTTTATAGCAGAACCAGTTATATGCCAAATGTTACCATCTGATGTAAAGAGTTACCTGTAAGCAGAATTATTCTGCCTTCCTCTTAGACAAAGGGGAATCCAGGCTTTTACAATTCATTTGTGGTATATATTGTTTACTACTTTAAATATAAACCTGATTGTAAAATGTCAGGGCATTATTATTTGCATTTAAAAAATATGCTCTGAAAAACAAATAAGAGAAGTGGAGGAAAAATTGGGAAGAGAAATGAGAATGATGTGAGAAAATCATGAAAAGAGAGTCAACAACCTGACTGAAGAAAACAAC
>CM053600.1:114161797-114178589 GCA_028646575.1 Pseudocheirus occidentalis | reverse complement strand
ATAATCCAAAGGATAGTTCCACAATGTAAAAAGGAGAGCTGATGTAAAATGTAAAAGGGTAGGAGTCTAATGCAACCATTATTCATTGTCATGTGGTCACTGATAACTCCTCCTAAGGCTTCTTTTAAGAAACAGGAGCAGTTGGGAAGATGTGTTAGGACAAGGAAATGAAGAGTCTTGAAGTATGGCTGACATTAATGGATGCAGAAGAAATTGGTTTTAAGATCAGGGGTGGCCAACATCATTCTTCCTAGAGTAAAGGAAACAACTAATTTGAAAAAATCATTGGGTCAGCAGGTAGCCAACAACATTCTGGAACGAGTTTTTAAGGCTATATTTATAGTGCCTTTGGGCAATTCTAATTACAAGCAATTAGTCTTCCCCTTAAACATGGTCTTAAAGACAAAATAAAAGTACTTCAGGTTGGTTTCTTTTAGCTTTTTTCCTCCTCTCCTGGTACAGCTCATTCAGAGCAAATGACATAAATACTTTAACCTGAAACAAGACCATTAATGACCCACAGTTAAAATGTTTAAAACCAAACCTATATTGTTTGGTTTGAAATGAAACTATAGGACTTACTATAGTAAGGTCTTATTTTTATTATGTTGCTTCATCAGCTAAATATGCTATTTGTAAAGTGAGGAGTAGGTGTATCTGACCATATGTACTCAAGTGTGTATATTCCATCATCATTTCCTAAAAAGAAAGTTTATAAATTTGCCTTCCTAGCCTGGAAAGACAAGTCAAGCTTGATCATTCAGTATCTATATCAAGATCACATGTGAAAATATATGCCCACATGAGATAAATTCTCATTTACAAAATGTTAGATTGAATCTGCTCAGATTTAGAGAATCAATTAGATCCATTCAAACCAACTCAAGAATTATAAGTATGCTATAGAGGGGGAACAGCACTGGCTCTGGAGCCAGATGGGGACTAATTCCATTTTTGAAGCTTATAATCTTTGAGATCTTGGGCAAAATATTACATCTTAGCATTAATGATATTGGGGCTGCCTAAAGACCTATTTGTGTTTATATGGGGTGAATGTGCACATAGCAAATTCTCACATGGTTCTGCCTCTCTGTAAGTGAACATATTTCTAGTATGAATGCATGTATGTATAATGTATGTTATATATGTAATTGAGATAGGGATCATGCCTTCCCACTCCTGTTATTGAAAGTGTTGTTGGTGTGCTTGTTATTGTTACTTTTTAATAATATTTTATTTTTTCCTCAGTTATGTTTAAACAATATTTAAATATTAAAAAAAAGTTTTGAGTTCCAAATTATTTTTGAAGGAAACATTTCTCTGCAAAAACTAAGCAGGCTGTTTAGTGGTTGAATGGAACTTGGGTTTTATGGATCCCTAAAATTGGAGTACAATTGGGGGAGAGGGCTGGAATCAATGGCAGAGATTAGACACCCTCAAGCTACACTAGAAAATACTGGGGGAAGGATGAAATATAACATATCTAACTCTCAAGTAGTGGGGGGGGCTAGGGATAAAACTAAGCCCTTTACATTTGGGGGGGTGGGACCACTGAAGGGGGTTTCAACATGAGACTTTAAATTTTAGATACCCTAACTTTTGAGATCCTAGAGAAACTGGAAATTTTTAAGACTGTACTTGAACACTTGAATTATCTTTGTTTTGTTTTTAATTCCCTTGTGAGTCAGTTCCCTTTGATGTAATTTTGTTCTTTTCAACTTGTTGATTGTTCAAAATTTGGTACTTTTTGTATCATTAAATCCTGCATATATATTGATACTGTTTAATGTGAGAGATTTGGAGTTTATATCACTAGAATGTGACTGCATAGTTATAAAGTTTGCATCTAAACAGATCTAGAATGCTTGCCTGTTGTGAGTGTAAATAGCAATTGTTTTGGATAGAAACTTTGAGGGTCTTCCCTTTCCCTACTGATACTTCTGTAATGGTAAATTAAGTCATCTTTTGTCTTCTTACCTGGCCTTGGTCATTGAATGGGTATTGCTTCAGACAAACTGAGGCCTGGGAAAGACCTTAATTTAGAAAGGCTAAGGTTATCTATGGCATTCTGGGCCATTGTCAGGATGTCTTTCCATTGGATTTTGATGACTCTGGAAGAGAGATTGAGATTGACAACTTTGCACAGCTCTGCCTCACTTAAAGCCAATTCATAGATAAGTCAAGACATCACCTTTACAATGCCATTGTTCTTTGAAAATGAAGGACAAACAACAATAACAATGAGAGTAAAATGAATGCCCTGCAGCTTCTTAAGATAAGGAGCACCCTGTCTAAAATCTACCAGTAACAGACATGCTTTCTATCTTGCCTTTTAGTTATGTAATTCCACTTGGTTTATCCTTAAAGTAGAAAGGAAATATGGGGGTATTTCTGGGTGCCTTTGAAATAAGGACCTAGATGAATTCTGCCTGGAGCTTTGAGGGTACAAGAAGCCCTAGAAAATTTCGATAAACCTTGTTTAGAAAGGTACAGTTAGATGGCCTTATGCACATAGAGAATCATGGAAGATTTTCCACTCAGGACAGTTTTCATATCTGAGAGGAGTGGTTGTGGGGAATAAAATTGTTGAAGATAGTCCAGGAGGTTCAAAAGGTACAGAAGAATGGTCTTGAAGAGGGGTGGCCAGGTTTTCTGTGGGCTGGCAGAATAAGTTTGATATGAATAGGGATAAGAATTCAGAAGATTGTGTGGATTTATAGTTTACAAGGTGATGAAACTGGGTGAATAGGATTGGGTAACCAGTACGATGGGAGGTAGATTGGCATTTTGGTAAGAATTAGATGCAGTTTGCTTATTTGGCAGAGCTTAGACAAAAGAAGAACTAAGAATTATCTGGCTGGCAGTTCTAAATAGAACAGGGATTGTTGGATTTTGCTTTTTTTTGGAGGGCAGTTGGGGTTAAGTGACTTGCCCAAGGTCACATGGCTAGTTTTTTGTGTTAAGTCTCCGAGCCCAGATTTGAACTCAGGCACTCCTGACTCCAGGGCTGGTGCTCTATTCACTGCGCCACCTAGCCGCCCTGATTGTTGGTATTTTGGTGTCTATCTGCCTTGATGGATGCTAAGATCCATGCTAGTTGGGGTGGATACCTGGTGCAGTGAATAGAGCGCTGGATGTGAAGTCAGGAGTTCAAATCCAGCCTCAGACACTTAGCACTTACTAGCCATGTGACCTTGGGCAAGTCACAAGTCACAAAAAAAAAGCAAAAGAAAAAAAAGAAAAAGAAGATCTATACTACTGAGTTTTCAATTTCTAGGTCTTCATGAAATCTTTCATTGTGTTTTGGTTATTTCTGTCATGTCTGACTCTTTGGGACTCCATTTGGGGTTTTCTTTTCTTTTTTCTTTCTTTTTGGAGGGGGAAGGCAGGGCAATTGGGGTTAAGTGACTTGCCCAAGGTCATACAGCTGGTAAGTGTTGTGTCTAAGGTTGGATTTGAACTCAGGTCCTCCTAACTTCAGGGCTGGTGCTCTATTCACTGCCCTACTAAGTTGCCCCACCATTTGGGGTTTTCTTGGCATGAAATTGAAATGTCAGAGTCATCTTTGGTTCTTCCTCTCCATCTTTATGCCTACTTAATTGCCAAGTCCAATCTTCCAAATATTTATCACATCTGTGATATCTCTGTTTTATTCCTACTTTATCCAAGGAGGAGTCACTTACTGAACTCGGTCTTTAGTATGATTATCTCTCTGCTAAGTGCTCCTGATCTCAAAATTGTTCCCCACTAAATTACTGCTACCATGGTTCTCTTCTATTCATTAGCTCTTTTGAGTTAGTTACAATCGCAGCAGAAAGGTTCATGGTGAGTCTGAACAACACCTGAAAAAATAGAAGTTTCAGACTTATTCAGCAAAACTCCCCAGTGTGACTACACCACATTATAATTTAATTGGAAAATGTCTAATAAAATAAATAAAAATATAATACAATATAGAAAATGTTAATTTGTGGTTTCCTCAGTCAGTTTGCTGTCTGGAGGGATCTGTTTCTATTTGAGTTTGACACCACATGTGTAAAGGTTGCTATCCAATGTAAAAAAGTAAATAGTCTGATTAAGCATCATAACTGAGGAATAAGTAATGGACAAGCTGCATACTCCACTGGAATTCTCAGTAAGTCAATAAGAAGAGGGTCACTAGAATGTCAGTCAATCAATAATCAATCAATAAATAGGTACTCTTTTAGCATCTACCATGTGTTAGGGACTGTAATAAAAGGTGGGGATACAAATGCAAAAAAAAATATTCCCTACTTGCAATGACCTTACATTTCAGTGGAGGAGATTATAAATGCTTATAAAATATATGCCATATAAATATAAAAATAAACATAAATATATACAATGTAATTGAATACAAGGTAGTTTTGGAAGAAAGATATTAGTCCTCAAGGGAATTAGGAAATGCTTCATATAGAAGATGCATCTTAAAGACAAAGGGAGAGACTATGTGAAGCAGAGCTAAGGAGGAAGAACATTCCAGGTATGGTAGACAGCCAATGCGAAGACACCAAGATGGGAGACAACATATTGTAGGTCTAAGATTAACACGGGACAGGTAGGCATCAATGGATTGTGATCTATATTAGAAGTGTCACATTCACAAGATTCCTGAGTAAGGACCAGATTTAAATGCAATTTGGAAAGGTTTAACAAAATAAATAAAAGTACAATACAACAGAATGTTAATTTATGGATTTTTAAATCAATATGCGGCCCACAGGGATCCATTTCTGTTTGAGTTTGCAATCACTTCTCCGCCTCAATAGAAGGAATAAATCCATCCATGACATCATAGGTCCTTTGGAGTATTGAAAAGAAGCATTTCATATTTAATTTATTGTGCCACTTTTGCAGTTAAAATAAGAAATATTGTATCTTTTGTCTATTTTGTAATAACTGGGAGAAATTACAGAAGACAATGATATTTTAGATCTGAATTTGTGAATGAATTTTGATGCACTCATTACTCTCATAGATAGAGGGATATTCACATTAAAATGTTTAAGTTTAAACAGGAGAAAAATTCACTGGGATCATATTCCTTGGTGAGATCTTGCTCCTCTCTACCTCACCTATTATGAATCCCAGCTTTGCTGTCCTTA
The DNA here is from genome assembly GCA_028646575.1 of Pseudocheirus occidentalis. Classification (NCBI taxonomy): domain Eukaryota; kingdom Metazoa; phylum Chordata; class Mammalia; order Diprotodontia; family Pseudocheiridae; genus Pseudocheirus; species Pseudocheirus occidentalis. The sequence goes on along the minus strand of CM053600.1, from coordinate 114,173,463 downwards.
CACCTATGAATCTTATAATTTAAACAAAGCTTTCAAATTTTGAGCCGTCTTAGCCAGCAGCAGTTCCCACTCCTTGTCTGCCATGCTAAAAGTACTGTGGCTTCCTGCTGAAGCCTCAGTAAGACTAGCTTTAGATAACAAGGGAGAGAAAGGGATGGAATACACACTTGGTCAGAAGTAGACAGAGTCCATGCTTTGCCTCTGCAAAGCTTCTAAGTGTTCTCAATCAACAACAAACATCCCAGTCACTGAATCATCCCGCAAACAATCAGCAAAATGGAAGGTCATTCGGGTAACCCACAAAGAAGGATGGTGAGTTTTGAATAAAAGAAACAATAAAACTGGAAATATTCAGTTCAGCAAACATTTATCAACTTTACTCTGCGTAAAGTACTGTGATAGTGCTGGCGATACAAAGCTGAAAATCAAAACTATGTCTTTCCTCAAAGAGCTTAGATTCCACAGAAGAAAATTGCAGATATTATCCCTCCCTTATTTTCCTATTTCTGTCAATAGTACCACCATTCTGCCAATCACTCAAACTCAGAAACCTTACTTATCTTTGAATCTTTCCTTTTCCTTACCTCTCCCCAATTCCCTAGCACAATCTTGTTATTTCAGCTTCTGCGATGTCTCTCATATGTGACTTTTCCTTTCTTTTCCAATTGCTATCACCATAGATCTGACCTTCAGCACTTCATACTTGAACTGCAATAGCCTCCTAATTAATCTCTCTGTCTTTGTCCTTTCTCCTTAAAATCCATCCTATGTAACCAGTTTAATCTTTCTAAACTAGTAATTACATCCTGTCATTTCTGTAACTTCCCATTATACTATAAACCCACATTACAGTGCTTTAAGGACCTTTATAGCGACCTCCCCAAACTATGAAACTTTATCTTCCTCTAATCTGCAACAAAACCCTTTCTTAAAAAGGACAAACACTTCCCTGCCTCACATCCCCTCCTTTCACCACAAAACACTATGAGATAATGCCTATGCTCTTAACATTTTTCTTACTAATTTTTAAAAATATTCATTAAAAAAATTTTGAGTTCTGAATTCTCTCCCTCCTGCTCCTCTCCCATAGTTTGATAAAGTAAGAAATATTACATCAATTATACATGTGAAATAATGAAAAACATATTTCCATATTATCCATATTGCAAAAAAGCAAGTAAAATAAAATTTAAAACTTTGCTTCAGTTTGCATTCATTTCTCTCTAAAGATGGATAGCATTTTTCATCAAAAGTCCTTCAGAACTGTCTTGGATCATTGTATTGCTCAGAATAACCAAGTCATTCATCATCGATATTATACAATATTTCTATTACTGCTTACAATGTTCTCTTAGTTCTGTTCAATTCACTTTGCATCAATTCATATAAGTCTTCTCTGATTTTTTTCTGAAAGCAGCATGGTTGACATTTCTTCTATAGCACAAGAGCATTCTACCACAATTATATATTACAACTTGTTTAGCCATTCCCTAACAGATGGCCACTTCCTCAGTTTACAATTCTTTGCCACCACAAAAAGAGATACTATAAATAAATATACATATATGTTTAATGTCATGTAATCACAATTATCCATTTTACTTCCTATGATCCTCTCTATTTCTTCTTTGGTCATAAATTTTTCTCTTATCCATAGTTCTGACAGGTAAAAATTCCCATGCTCCCTAACTTACTTATAGTATTACCCTTTATGTCTAAATCTTGTACTCATTTTGATCTTATTTTGGTATGTGGTATGAAATGTTGGTCTGTACTCAGTTTCTGCTAAACTACTCTCCAGTTTTCCCATTGATTTTTATCAAATCGTAACTTTTTTGTCCCTAAAGTTTGCATCTTTGGGGTTATCAAATACTGGATTACTATAGTTATTTACTACTGTGCGTTCCTATTCTACTGATCCACTACCATATTTCTTAGCCAGTGCCAGATTGTTCTGATGATTATCTATTTGCAATACAGTTTGATACATGGTATTCTTAGGCCATCTTCCTTCCTATTTTTTCCCATTGATTTCCATGATATTCTTCACATTTTGTTCTTACAGATGATTTTTGGTTTTCTTTCTAGTTCTACAAAATGATTTTTGGTCTTTTTTATTACATTGGACTGTCCAGCCCATGAGAAATTAATATTTGTTTAATTGTTTAGATCTTTCTTTGTATGAAAAGTGCTTGTAATTATGTTCATATAGTTACTGGATTTGTCGTAGCAGGATACTCATCAAATCTTAAATTTGCTTAAACTGCTACCATCTGTGGGTTCTTTTGGTTTCTTTTCTGTGTCAATTAGTGTAAATTGTTTTAATTTATGGTTGAAGTTATTATTATCAATGTTGATGTAGGAAGGAAATGAGCAAGAAGCATTTATTAAACACTTATTATATGTCAGACACTGTTCTAGTTCTGGGGATTTGATACATGCAAAAAGAAAAACAGTCCCTGCCCTCAAGGAAACTACATTCTAACGGACAAAGACAGCAACGTAAAAGGAAGCCGAAAAGAAAATTGGGGAAGAGGATACCATAGCATGGCAAGAAGTATGTAGAGTTAGAAGTATTAGCCAGGAGAAGAATGAAGGATGACTGGCTAGGCTGATGATCTAAATGGAAGGCCAAGAGGGAAATCACCAAAGGGAGAAGGGACTTGAGCAGAAAGATGTTCCAGAGTGAGAAGACCTCAGGTGACAGAAATTCCAAGTAGAGTTGGAGGTTGAAGGCATAGTGGTAAAGTCCATAAAGTAATTTCTATTGCCTATTTCCCATTTTTAAATTTTCAATAGCCTGATAAATAATTCAAAGCTAACTCTTCTTAATCACATGCCAAAACTTTGTGTCATTGTTATGCTTTCTTCTCCTTTATTATAAATTCTTAGCTCTGATGAGTCAGCGGTCAAACTGTGCACTTAGAGCCAGCTGACCTTGGATAAGTCTTTTGTTCATTCTAAACTATCTATCTGTCTATCTATCTATCTATCTATCTATCTATCTATCTATCTATCTATCTATCTATGTATGTATGTATCTATCTATCTATCTGTCTGTCTTACTGTCTGTCTGTCTATTTGTCTGTCTGTCTATTGATTTACTTTGGAGGGTCTTATCAAGATCCTTGTGGAATCTTTTTACCTCTTTATCCTCAGAAATAGATGGAATATATAGGCTATAATTATTTTCATAATGATCTTTTTTGTTTTGCTTTTATAGATACTTATCATGAAGACTTCAATAAGAGCTGATCAAATATCATATGAATTATGTAATAAAAGTAATTCTATCTGTTTTACCTTGCATTTTTCTATGTTTTTCTAGGCTATCATATATCCTTATCCTTATCTGGGCTATATCCTTATATATACTTATATATCCTTATCTTTATCTGGGCTATAGTTCCAGGGACTATAGCCTTTTAAAGCCTTTTCTGGATGATACAGCCATATAGAATTTGCACTGTACTATCATAGTCTTCAAGAATTCATCTGTAGAACACAGAAAAATCACATATAAACATCATGGGTACTTTCTTTGAGAAAAGACTTAGGAAGTTCTGTGTGTCAAAAGCACCAAATAACATTACAAAAATGGAATTGCTCATGCTTTCGTGGATAAGAAATATTTGATAACTGATAAGAGTCACTCTTGAGTCATGTTCTTATGAGTAGTCAAACCATAGACTTGTTACTAAGCAAAGATCAAAAGTAATTCAAAACTAGAAGGAAAACCAAAAATGAGAATAAAATATGGTAAACAATTCAAAATAGATCAGCTTAATCTACTTAAATAAATTATTGACATTGAAACACGGGAAATGGATGGAGGAAAGAGCATCAACACCAATTATTTAATTCTGTTTTGAGGTTTTACCAACTCATTTAGTTACCTTAGCAAGAAAACAAAATGAACTGAAAATCTGCCTTAGCCAACAAACATCTATTCTACTTCCCAAGCAAGATATGGAGTCAAATAGAACTCTGATGTAGAATACAAATTTGTTTGTAAAATCTTATTAAAGACAATGATGGAATATAATGAGAAGTGCTACTTCAAGAACAAAACAAAACTCAACAGTAAGAAGCAGCGGAAAGAAAACAAATTTAAAGAAAACTTAATAGGTAAACTAAATAGGTAGAATCATATTTAAGACCTTTAAGGTAGAAACTAGAGAATAACCAATAGAAGTAAAATGGGACATATTTGCAAAGATTTTTATAACAAACTCTTTTAACTATCAAGGATAGATGGAATCATTCTGATTAGACTTTTACTTTATAGTCCTCAATATACTCTGTAAGAAAGTGGAAATAGCATTGATGAAAGTCTGGATGGGAAAGGCAGCAGAACTACATCAAATATGTGCTGAACTGGTCCATGTTTGAAGTGATATAATTTTGAAGGCTTTGAGAGACTAATTCTTAAGGTACCTGAAGCAGGAAAAGTTGCCAGAGATTTGCAAAAATATTGGACCTTATTGCCCCTTAAAAGTGACTGGGAGAATATCTACACTTGCTGGCCCATATGTCTGTTTTCACATCTATAATTGTTATGAGAATCATCTAAACACATCAAGGACATTATTACCAATGGTTTTAGATGGGATCAGGCAGGGGTATGTGAACAACATTCCACAGTATAACATACTTCGCATTCACACAAGTGACTAAAAATATAGAGAAGGCAAGACTGCATTGTGCTTTTTGTTTGCTGATTATAAAAAAAAAACATTTGATTGAGAACAAAATGGCATCTTGAAAAGTTTCCCCTTTTGAGATACATTTTATACAAAAATCCTTGAAAGAGGTAATGACCGATAACCTTGTTCAAAGACCCTTTTATTATTATTATTATTGAATAAAGCATAAAACAGGGAAATATGTGCTCACTGAAGATATTTACCATCTTTGTGAAGTAGATCTGCAGTAAGATCTAACTGAAGAGAGAATCCTTATTCATTTTAAGGTTTTCCAAGTACTCCTGTTTGTGGCTGGCATTGTACTGATTTTCTCAAGCCCTAAGACACCAAAGGGCCTCCTAAATGATGTATGTAGTCAATCAAAAGAATTTGTCCTAACTCAAAACTAACTGGATAAAGAATATTTATTATTCAGATTATAATTTACTTATTGTAAGTTGGACAGTTCATAGAGCTTGTCTATTATGATATATGTCTTAGACAGGCAATGCAAATGAATGATGAACAGGGCCCAGAGTCTCTAAAGCTTTGATAAATGTGTTTTTACTTAGAAGGAAGTGGATTCCTTAGATGATTTGGTGGTAATTCTAAGGCTGTAGATAAAAGTGAGGAAATATCCTTATTTAGCCCATATGGAAGAAGAGGGAAGTCTTTCCATAGAGACCTCCAAGAGGGAAAAATGTGTTATCACCCCTCTGATTTGGCTTTTCTGAGATGGGAAGATTTGGTGAGCGATTCTGGGAATATTCAGTCAGTGGCAGTATTGGGAAAGTCTCTCTGTCTATTTAGACCCAGGGGCAGATTGCACACAAGAGATTTTACTACAGGTAATCCTAACATGATGGAAAATATGTGACTGTACTGTAGGTGTCATCATTTGGGTAGTGGCTCTGGTTTTCCTGGTACTGTTCTTCTTTAGGAGACCCATGGAAAACTGCACAGATTTGGCTTTATTCACTGCATGGATTATTTGGTTGCCAGTTAGCACTCTGTTTTTCTGAAAGGGGGAGGGAAAGCTTGAACTTTCTAATTTTTGTTCTCTACATTTCTTGGCCGTGGCTTCAGGAGGCTATAAAAGATTTTTTATAGTGTATCTGTTTTGATTTTTCTATCTTTTTAGTTGATTTTTTTCTTGCTCCTCTTTTTACCCTCCTCCACAAATAGCCAATGCCAGGTTTCTCATGTCATGAGATTAACATTATTCAATAAAACTCTAAAGACATTTAAATGGTAGAAAGTTCTCAAGAAGATCCTTAGTATTTTGATAGCAAGGCTTGGAATGTGATAGGAGCACTATCTACCAAGAGTCTTCTTTCCCCCTACAACATGTTTTAGATTAGTTTTACTCTAAAAGGAATCAAAACTGTCCCCAGACTAGATTGACTCAGAGGAGCTAAGACCCAGGCTCTACCTCTCTTGATACAGCTTCCCAGTTACTTCTTATTGTACTGACATCAATTCCTAATCACCTACAGGTATGAGTCGGGGTCCTTCAGACTCAGCAGATATTCCAAGACTGAGAACTACCATTTCCTGCCCTGCTGACCAGAGGTGTTTCCAGATGGAAAGTCTATTCAACAAGAATACTAAGTCCCCAAGTATCCTGAGAGGACTTAATATCCTTGTTGAATTTCTAACCTATGACTGGGTAAACCTCAGCCTTGTTAACTATTTAATGACCTATAAGTACCTCCTTTTATTCCAACATCAAACCTGAATCCAATCTGAACTGGGCCTACCCCTACTTAACATCATCCTTCTAATTTAATCTAAAAATATTTTTGGGATAATATAGTATGGAATCCTACCCCTTAGCTATCTGGAGCATTTGTCAGTTCTGAATGATTGATGACCTGAGGATGGTAAATAGTCAAGTGTTATTGTTTATCATTCCTGGTTTTGCTTATTTTTCTTTTTGCTTTATTTTTTGGAGGGGAAGGTAGGGCAGTTGGGGTTAAGTGACTTGCCTAAGGTCACACAACTAGTTAAGTGTCCTTGATTTGAACTCAGGTCCTCCTGACTCCAGGGCTGGTGCTCTGTTCACTGTGTCACCTAGCTGCCCCATGGTTTGGCTTATTTTCAAAAAAGAAGCTACTATAAAATATACTCAGCATTAAATTTACCCTAAATCAAGTCCAGCATTTGTATTATGATTCATAATCATAAATATACTATATAAACAATATATTTCCATTAATAAATGCTATATTTATTTATATAACACACAATTGATGATTAATATAAACAATATAGTGTGATAATTACTAATTATATTGTGGGCAAACCTGAGCAATTCAATTTACTCGTTTAGGTCTCAGTCTCCTAATCTGTAAATGAAGATGGATGGGCCACATGATTTTTAAGTACCTTTCTCCTCTCACTTATGATCCTATGAATAGAAGCTTTGGTAATAAAAGCACTATTGTTAGCAGAATGCCAGATATCAGAACCTATATTATGTAAAATATTTGGCAAAATCAATGAACACTTTAGTTAACTACCATTTACAGCCTTTGTCAGAACTGGCAGAACACACAGTGTGTTATCCCCTTCCTTGCTCTTCCTTCAGAATCTGGAGCCTTCATCATGACTTCTATCTCCTTGTGGCAGTGCTACTTGGATGAGGAACTGAGACTTTCTTCCCCCAGCTGCTACACATTCTCTTTTGACTAAACAGGTCTCCCCAAGGCAAGCATTTTTCTTAAGTCCAGATGACAAAAATACAAAGTGGAATGCAGCCTTTTGGCAATTTAACCAGAATGCTAAACAATGAGAAAGATGATTCTCAAAGAAGAAATATGAAAAGAAAGTATTTTCTCAATTATTTTTTCTACAGGAATAATCAATTAAAATTTCAATTTCCTCGGAGTTTGCTTGCCACCAAATAAGTCTTGATTTTTTTCCTCTTTATGTCCCCTAGGAAAGATCACGTAGGAGCTCTGAAGCAAGGGAATGGTTTACTTAATTATGGAAAGGATAGACTGCACATTTGTACATCACGCCTGGATGAAAAGATTTAGAGGGAAAGTTATCTTTCTGCAAATCCCTTGATAATCACCTTAGAGTCTCATTTGAAAACTTGAAGTGTGGAAAAGTAGATGTGCTAAACCTGTTCATATTCTCTTAGTGCCAATCTAATGCTTTTTATAGGTTGTGCTCATTGTGGGCGCGATTCTGAAGCTGTTGTGATCTCGCCAACCAGTTATGAATAACAATGGCAAAATGGAGCCCAGTGTGACTATAGTGAGAGTGTCTGTGCAGAGAGCTCCCCTTCTCCCCAGACATGCAACTGAACCAGAGAATGCCAGTGGAACTGTGTTGATTTTATGTTAATGCATATGTCATTATGCTGTGAGCATGTTTACATGGCATAATTTTGCTCTTACACATTTAATCAATTAGAATTGTGACTCTATTTAAATACCTAGGTGTTCCCCATCTATTCAATTTTATTGGAACCAAAACAAAATTTCAACAAGAATGCACCAAGTTCCCCCATGGAGTCAATTTGTACCTACAAGTATTTATCTAAGCAGTCACTTAATGGCTACTTGACTAATGTGTACTTAAATTCTAATTGAATAACAGAGTCCTCTGAATGTGTTATTTTTTGAAGCAACAGTATCTTTGCCAAGTAAACACCAAATTGGGTCAAGAAGGGGTATAATAGTGACAATCACTCCCTATGTTGCACAGAGCAGTGGACAAAAGAGGACGGGACAGCACTGGTGAATTAGTAAATCCTTTCTGAAAAATAGGAGCCAGACACAACGTGAATGTTTTCATTACCATTCTTTTCAATTTTCCTCTTAAGTATTTCTACCACCATGTCAGATTTTTTAAAAATTACATTTGCTTCCTGGCTGTGGCAGTCACTCCTCATCCCCACCCCACCTTCTTCATGTGGACATCCTCACTTCAGAGAAGTCCTTCCTAGATATGGCCCCAGACCATTATCATTCTTTCATCCTCCTTTGAAATTTCCCTATTTAGTGAATCATCAGGGAAGTCCTGCTCTATTCCTAAGGTGACAGCTAGCTAATCTAGTAAAGTACTTCAAGGTAATGTGTTCATGGGTGGTAATTCTGGAAAGAAGAGAGACTGGAGAAGAGTACCTGCTGGGGGAATTCCCTGCATGTGTATAGGAAGTAATGACAAAATTCAGATGAGAAGCCAAGTCATTTAAAGGGAAGCAGGAGGTCAGGTAGTTAGAAGGAATAGGAAGAGGATTGCCAGAGATACTGATACCTATGAGTCTGGAATGAAACAGTGAGTTGGGTAGACTTCTAGGTATTCTTCTGAGACAAATAACTATGAGCTAGCAATTTGCTCTCCCTTACTAAGTTGACTGTGCCAGTGGTATTGGGCCTGGCTCAGAGCCGAAGGAGATGACCGTAACAGTAAGTCTCGCACTCCCTCTAATGTGTACCCATCCCACAAAGCAAGGAATATGAGTGGAATGGCCAGAAACTGAAATAAAACACACCCCATGAGAGATACACTGAGAACTCCCTGGTGTTTGGTGGCATGAAGGATTACTGAAGACCAGGAATCCAAAAGATCCTTTGCAAATAATTAACAATTAAAAACCTGAATAAATAGGTGAAGAAGAGAATTTTACAGAAGAGAATTACTATTTTGGAATCTGATTCTGATCCATTAGGAAGAACTAGCTGATGAGAAAGAAATCATGGGAAACTTGGAAAGAAATAACTTCTCTTTTTAGTGATCATGTTAAATAATGAGAGAGGAGATGGGTATAGTCTGACACATATGTCAAATCTGGGGAAAGTAGATTATACAGAGTTCAGTAGAAGAATAGGTAAGATCTCATTTTTCCTTCAGGGAAAATAGTCCACACAGGGAATTTCTCAAAAACAAAATTCTGATGACAACCACAAAATATTCCATTGAGGAAGAAAATGGGGAGGTAAAAAATTGATATAGTTACATACAGAACTCATAAATCAAGGCAGACTTTCCAAAGGTAAGTAAAGCTGATGGAAATAAAAATAGGTAATGGAGGCTGAATACAAAGGAGTGGCATGGGCCTGTCAGGAATGCTAGAGCTGAGAATGAACTGAAGTAGGACAGTAGATGGGAAACAGATGGTGTAGTTCAAAGAACACAGAATTTGGAGGCAGAGGAAAAACTGAAACCATCCAGGGAACCAGTGCTTTACCCAAGGCATCAACATGGCAGGAGGAGGGATAATGCTTCCTTCATTTAGAGGTCTCAAGATTGCTTTCCCTCTTCCCTGTGGTTCTCCACCAGCTGAGTCCTAGAAAAGGCCCTAGGAGAAGGTGAGGGAGTAGATTCAGAAGGTCCTGAAAAACGGCAATGGAGGGATAAGCTGATCCTTTTCCTGCTACAAAATGCCCTTACAAGACAAGAAACAGGCAAAAATGTCATGACTCAGGCAACTTGTTTTGATCATTCAATGCCTTATCAATTGAAGAATACCTCCCTCCCTGCACCAGTGACTGCCTCATCCCTAGAGTCTCTATGGGGATAAAGTGCTTTGATTCTTCAGAAAATATTATTGACTGAAAGAAGCAATTCCCCTTTCCTAAAGAAGGCTAGACTCTGTGAACAGAGTTCCTGGGGGCCACTTTAGAACCTTTCCTCCCATGTAGGATTAAGATCTATGGAAACACAGCCTCTCTTCATAAAGCTATGATGCGTTTTCTAAAGATCTGGTCCTTGAAATAAATACCTTCTATATAAAGACAATCCCTTGTCTACAAAAGCATTCCTCCTTTGCCTGAACAAAGGGGCTACATTCTACCCCAAATACTCCTATCTTATCTTCTACACCCAACTCTTTCTTCCAGCAGATGATTCTTAGGATGGCAAGGACCTCAACCACTTATGTTCAAAGTGAAAAAAAAATCCTACTTATACTACAGCTCACTTTAACCGATCAGTGAATCCACTTTTTTCTGTCATTTCTCTGTGGTCTTTAGATCCTCTTCACCTACAAAAAGAGGAGTTGTACTAGATAATCTCTAAAGTATCCTCTGGTTCTAAATTTTGCAAACTGTTAATGCTTTTTGGTTGTTGTTTAGTTTTCTTGGCAAAGATACTGAGTGTTTTGCCATTTTCTTCTCTATTTCATTTTACAGATGAAGAAACTGAAGAATATAGGGGTAAGTGACTTGCCTAGGGTCACACAGCTAGTAAATGTTTGAGGCCAGATCTGAATTCAGGATGATGAGTCTTCCTGACTCCAGGTTTAGCAATCTATCTACTACTCCATCTAACTGCTTGCTATTGATGCTAAGAACAAGAAAAAAGATTCTTTGATTAAGTTCATACTACATGATTGGTTCAGTGCTATTACCATTCATATGCATCCTTGACACTGTCTTTTGCAACACATATATAAATCATCATTAATAATGTGTTACAGTTTACTTAGAGCAAATGTGTACTTCTCATTGCCTTATGGGCTAGGATAGGTTAATAAATGTTTAACAATTGGCTTCTGGAAAAATGTATATGAGATACTTTTTATTTTTTTATTTATTTTTTATTTATTTTATTGACTTGTTTGTTTACTTTTAGATTTCAAGATTCAGTTCCAGAGTCACTTGAGTTTCAGATTTTTCTCCCCTTCCTCCCTAAGCCCCACCCCCGCCATGGTGGCATACGATCATGTATAGGATCTGCAAACTCTTTCACATTGTACAATAATCTGGTTGTATAGGTGTTATAGCCAATGGAGTGAATAGTGAGAAAAGAGAAACAAAAGCCAAACATAGAAAAGAATGATAGCATGCCTTGCTTCAGTCTCCTTTTAAACTCTGATCTTTCTGGATCTTTCTTGGAATGCAGACATCTCCTTCCATCCTGAGACTTGTAGAGTTGTCTTTTAACTGTGTGATGCTGAGAAGAGTCCAGTTTTTCAAAATTGGTCATCACACATATGATGTATCTGTGACCATGTACAAATTTTTC
>CM053600.1:114119066-114161297 GCA_028646575.1 Pseudocheirus occidentalis | reverse complement strand
TCCTTCTAGTAGGGGTGGGTCACAAGGCAGGAATAGACAGAATCTAGAATTTAAAGTTCTGCAATACGTGCAACTAGGAATTAAGATATACAGGGGCTGGGATAGGGAGACCCCTCCTGCCCTACCAGAAAATAGGAGAGCAGAGCAGGGGAGGGGCTTTACAGTGGGATTGCTGTTATGGGGTTGGGGCAGGAGTAAGATGGGGAGAAAATGTATAATTCAAAAAATGTAATGAAAATGAATAATGTAAACAAGAAAACAAATAAAAACTAAATTAAAAAAAAAAAGCTCCCAGAGCCAGCACTGGCTAGTTGATGCCTCTAGGCTCCCATGCTATTTCTATCAGATAACTGGGAGCTATGAGAGGTTTGGGGAGTGGGGAAGATGAAAGGAATAACTGCTCTGGTCAGGTCATCTCTGGGTCCAAAATCCCAAATTCTACCTGAAACCAATCAGCAAGAATTTTCTTAAACAGCCTGGAAGACTCTGAATTATCTCATTATGTATAAATGAAATGAAACCTACAGATACACTTTAAGTGCTTTCTGTTTTAAGTTACTGCCATTTATCATAGCACTGGTTTAAACAATTCAAGTACTTTTTCATTTTCTAAACAGGTCATTCGACTTCCTTGTAGTAGAAATGAGATATCAAACTTTAATGGGCTGAAACGTGAGCGACTTCTCCAACAACACTTAGCTCACAATTTTTAGTAATGAGCTGGAGACTTAAAAGCAAAATACCATCTATGCAACCAGAAACACAACTGGGCTCTAGGGAATACCACAGGTCAGAGCAGTAAGCGTCCTTCATACCACCAGCATCTCCCTTAGGACACACAACTGGTGTCTCCCTTACAGTGAATTTGAACATTTTTCCTCATGAGCTGTTTTCACGAAATTCCCACTGACTTTGACAGGAGTTATGACTTCACTCAGAATTTACATGGAAGTTAATAGTTCATCTCATATATCAGCAATTACTAACTAGTATGAGCTCCAATTTCCTCTGGTCAATGGCAACTACTCCCTTGCCACTAGTCCACGAGCCACCTTTACCCACCCCACCCACCTGTTCCAAGGCAATATCACCTTATTTGCAGTCAGTTAACTGTTTTTCAGGCAAGTTTTGAGTTTCAAATGATTGCTCTTTAAAGTGATGGGATAGAGACTTCCGGTGCCAAGATGGTGTTGTGAGGAAGGAACCCTCTGCAGGCCTCCCAAACTCCCTTCCAAACAAGTAGAATACCACCTCAGAACTCATCTAGGAGCAGGGAAGCAGCTTACCAGTATGGGACAGAAGATCTGTCTCCCTGGGGTGGGAGAGGAGCAAGCTCCAACAGCATCAGCAGTCAGCCTCACAGCAGGTGGCCAGCAGCAAGGCTCCAAGCCTGGGGAAATCCACCAGCAAGACTCTGCCCTCCTGCAAGTCATCAACTCCCTAGGCAACTAATTGAGTCAGCAAAGCCCCACCCCAGTGACCCCACCCCCAGCACAAGTCAGCAGCAAGGCCTGGACCCCACTGCTGCCCAGTAGCAAAGGCTCACCCTGGGTCTGGTCAACAGCAGGCCCCTGCCACTAGGGACTATCAGCAGATAGACCCTGTTTCCATAGTAACCCAACAGCAAGGTCCCAGCTCTTGGACAGATCAGCAAAAAATTATTCCTTCAGGGAATGTTAGCAGGGAGCCCCTGTTTCCATAGCAACCCAGCAGCAGGGCCCCACCCCTGGGGCAGAAGAGCAATAAGGTTCTTTCTCCAGGGACAGCCACCAGAAAAACTTTGTTTCCATAGCAACCCAGCAGCAAGGTCCCACCCCTGGAGTAGGTCAGCATCTAAACCACATACCTGGGGAAGCCAATAGGGAGGCCCCACCTCCACTTCCATAGTACAAGCCAGAAGGGAAGCCTAACCTCCAGAAAAAACAAGCAGCTAAACCCTAAAGCCCAGTGAAAGCCAGCAGCAAGACCCAGAGCCCCAGCATAAAAAGCTTGGCAAAGTGCAGGACCAGAGCCCAACTCTCCCATAAAAATACCAAGTCATAAAAAAGATAGAAAAACTTCACCAAAAAAATAAGGGGGAGGGGGATTGAATATAGAAAGTTACTATAGTGACAGGGAAGATCAAGGCATAAACTTAGAAGAGGACAACAGTGTCAAAATGGTTCCATGTGAAGCCTCAAAGAAAAATGTAATTTGATCTCAGGCCCAAAAGGAATTCCTAGAAGAGCTTAAAAAGGAATTCAAAAAGTAAAATAGAAAACTAGAAGAACAACTGGGAAAAGAAATGAGAGTAGTGCAAGAGAATCATGAAAAAAGAATCAACAGCATGGGAAAAGATATACAAAAATTTACAGAGAAAAATAACTCATGAAAAATACAACTAGTCAAATGGAAAAGTACAAAAGCTCACCAAAAAAAATAATAATTCATTAAAAATTAGAATTGAAAAAGTGGATCTTATGAGACATCAAGATACAATAAAATAAAATGAAAAAGTAAATATAGAAGAAAATGAGAAATTTCTCATTTGAAAAACAAATGAACTAGAAAAGAGAACTAGGTGAGATAATATAAAAATTATTGAACTACCTGAAAGCCACGATTAAAAAAAAATCCTTATAAGGTAACTTTGGCAGGTTGATACTCCAAAAAACAAATAAAAATTACATTTTTTTTGAGGCTTCACATCTGAAGCAGAGAGACACACAGAGTAAAGGGGTAAGAGGCTGGAGGCCGAATCTATTATGCTTCAGCTGAAGCAAAGAAAGCAGAGACAGCAATATTGAGTCATACCAATACTAAACATATATGAACCAAATGGTATAGCATCTAAATTTCTGAAGAAGTTGAATAAGTTCCAGAAGAAATGGATAATAAAATTTAAAAAGTGGGAGATCTCAACTTTCCCCTCTTAGAACTAGATAAATCTAACCAAAAAATAAACACAGTTAAGGAGGGATGTGGGAAGTTAATGACATGATTACAATTTTGGAAAGGTTAGATATGATAGATCTCTGGAGAGAACTGAATGAGAATAGAAAGGCATATACCTTTTCTCAGTAGTACACAGAACACACACAAAAACTGGCCATGTATTAGGACATAAAAATTTAACAACCAAATGCAGAAAAGCAGAAATAGTAAATGCATCTTTTTCATATCATAATGCAATAAATGTTGCGTTTGATAATGGACAATGGAAGGAGAGATGAAAAATCACTTAGAAATTAAATAATCCATTCCCCCAAAAACAAGTGGGTCAAAGAAAAAATCATAGAAACAATAATTTCACTAAAGGTCAACAATGAGACGACAAATGAAAATTTATGGGATGCAGCCAAAGGAGTACTTAGGTGAAAAAAATGTATGCCTCTAACTGCTTATATCAAGAAAATAGAGAAAAAGCAAATTGATGAATTGGACATGCAACTAAAAAAACTAGAAAAAGAAGTTCAAAATCCTCAATTAAATACCAAATTGGAAATCCTGAAAATCAAAGGAGAAATTAATAAAACTGAAAGTAAGAAAAGCATTGAACTAATAAATAAAACTAAAAGCTGGTTTTATGAAAACAACAACAGCAACAACAAAATAAATAAACCATTAGTTAATTTGATTTTAAAAAGGGAAAAAGAAAGCCAGATCTCTAATATCAAAAATGAGAGGGTTAAATTCACCACCAGTGAAGAGGAAATTAAGACAATTGTTAGGAGCTATTTTGCCCAATTATATGCCAATAAATTTGACAATCTAAATAAAACAGATGAATATACAAATTAACTTCCTAAGAAAAAAGTCCCCAGGATCAGATAGATTCACAAGCAAATTCTACTGAATATTTAAAGAACAATTAATCCCAATACTATATAAAATACTTGGAAATATAGGTGGAGTCCTACCAAATTCCTTTTACAACACAAATGTGGTGCCGATACCTAAACCAGGAAGAGCCAAAACAGAGAAAGAAAATTACAGACAAATTTCCCCAATTTAATACTGATGACAGCAGTATATCATATCATATGCTATTACCAGATGGATTTATACCAGGAATGCAGGGCTGGTTCAATATTAGGAAAATTAGCAGCATAACTGAGAATATCATTAATAAAAAACAGAAATCATGACTATCTCAACAGATGCAGAAAAAGCCTTTGACAAAATATAGCACCAATTCCTATTAAAAACACTAGAGAGCAGAGGAATAAATGGAGTTTACCTTAAAATGATAAGCAATATCTATCTAAAACCATCAGCAAGCATCATATGTGATGGAGATAAGCTAGAAACCTTCCCAATATAATCAGTGTGTGAAGCAAGGATGCCCATTATCACCTCTATTATTTAATACTATACTAGAAATGTTAACTGTAGCAGTAAGAAAAGAAAAATTAATTGAAGGAATTAAAACAGGAAACAAACCTATCAAGATGATATGATAGTATACTTAGAAAATACTAGAGAATCAACTAAAAACAACTGAAATTATTAACCACTTTAGAAAAGTGGAAGGATACAAAAATAAACCCCTAAAATTAATCAGAATTTCTATATATTATGAAAAAAGTCCAGTAGCAAGAGATAGAAAGATTCTATTTAAAATCACTGCATATAATATAAAATACTTGGGAATCTGCCTGCCAAGACAAAGCCAGGAACCATAAAATAGTTTTCAGATAAATAAAATGGATTGGAACAATGTCAATTGCTCATGGGTAGGCCAAGCCATTATAATAAAAATGACAATTCTACTTAAATTAATCCATTTATTCAGTTCCACACCAATCAAAATATTCAAAAATCATTTTATAGAGCTAGAAAAAATAATTCCGAAATTCATCTGGAAGAACAAAAGCTCAAGTATATCTAGAGAATCACTTTAAAAAATGTGAAAGAAGGTGGTCTAGCTATAACAGATATCAAACTGTATTATAAAGTAGTAATTATCAAAACAATCTGGTACTGGCTAAGAAATGGAGTGGTGAGTCTGGGAATACATTAGGTACAAATTATATTTTAGTACATGACCACAGCAATTAGAACAAAAATTCATTATTTAACAAAACCTCCTAGGAAAACTGGAAAACAGTAGGGCAGAAATGAGACCAACATCTCACATATACCAAGATAAGGTTGACATGGGTAAATAATTACCATATAAAGGGTGATACCATAAGCAAATTAAGAAAGCATGAGATAATTTGTTAGATATGTGGTAAGGGAAGTCAATTTAGAACCAAAGACGATGGAGAGAGCATTACGAAATTAAATAGATCACTTTGATTATTTATAAAATTAAAAAGTTTCTGCACAAACAAAACCAATGCAATCAAAATAAGGAAAGTAGAAAACTGGGAGAAATTTTTTGCAACTAGTATCTCTGATAAAGCCCTCATTTCTCAAATATAGAGAGAATTGAGTCAAATTTATAAAAATACATGTCACTCTCCAATTGATAATCAAAGGATACAAACAGGCAAAGAAACCAAAGTTATCTATAGTCATATAAAAATGCTCTAAATCTGTACTGATCATAGAAGTGCAAATTAAAACAACACTGAGGTACCATGTTACAACCTATTAGATTGGTTAATGACAAAAAAGGGAAATGACAAATGTTGGGGTGGGGAATGCAAAAACTCTAGGACACTTGCATTGCTGATGGAGTTGTGAACTGATCCAACCATTCTGGAGAGCAATTTGGAACTATGCCCAAAGAGATATAAAACTGCACTTACCCTTTGATCCAGCAATACCACTGCTAGGAATATATCCCAATGACTTCCAAACAAAAAAAGGGAAAAGGACCTATTTGTACAAAAATATTTATAGCAGCTACTTTTGTGGTGGCTGAGATTTGGAAATCAAAGGGATAGCCATCAATTGAGGAATGGATAAACAAGTTGTGATATATGACTGTAATGGAATATGATTGTGCTATAAGAAATGACAAACAAGTTGATTTCAGAAAAACCTAGAAAGACTTACACGAACTCACGTACACTGAAGTGAACAGAATCAGGAGAATGTCATACACAGCAACAGCAATATTGTTCAATGAAGAACTGTGAATGACTTAGCTACTCTCAACAATACAATGATTCAAGACAATCCCAAAGGACTAATGACGATTCCTACTATGGCCTCCAGAGAAAGAACTGATATTGATTGAAAACAGATTGAAGCATGCTATTTTCACCTTCTTTCATTTTTTCTTTTATTCAAGTCTTCTTGTACAAAATAACTAATATGGAAATGTTTTACATAATTACACATGTATATAACCTATATCTGATTGCTTACCATCTTGGGGAGATGGGAAGGAGAGAAAGAAAGTGACAGAAGTTGGAACTCAAAACTATAAATAAGTATATCTTTAAAAATTAGAAAAAAAAATAAAGAATGGGATCATTTACAGGTCAAAACAGCATCCCCCTACATGCTAAAGATATCAGCAACCAAAGGTTTGCAGTTTTCCTCATCAACTCCAACCTGGCATTAGAACTTGCCTCCTGACCTCTTCTGGCACATACTCAACATCCCTGGAAGGTACTGCAGCATTTTCAGCCACTCAATAGAAATGCTGCCAGTCTCCGCTTTGTGTTACAATATACTATTTCCATTTTGTAATTGTAAATAACTTCCACATCTCTGAAAGTTGCTCTCTTCATCACCTCTCTGTTCAATATCATTACCTGGTTTTTGATGATAAGGAGCTGGAGGAGGCAGAAGTCTTACTTTGCAGAACTAGTCAGGGTGGTAATCTGAGTTCTGATTCTTAAGTCAGGACCCAATAGCTGCATTGCAGTCAAAAGCTGTTCCCCTGCTTAGACTACTCAGGCAACTCTGAGTGCAAGGATGACAGCTTAAACGTATTTTTCCAACAGAACACTTGTGTCAGTGGAGTGTCTCCAAGACTGTACCCTAAAACTTTAGCAATGCAAACTGACTGATGAGGCAACCATTGGTTAGTAGGTACTGTAAGCAATAGTAACAACATAATAGAACAACTGGAAACGTAACATGTGACCAACAGTTGGGAAAAGCTGAACAAATTTTGCTATGTAAACATAATAGAATATAAACTGTACATTAAGTAGAAGTAGATTTTAGAAAAACATGGGGGGCGGCTAGGTGGCGCAATGAATAGAGCACCGGCCCTGGAGTCAGGAGTACCTGAGTTCAAATCCGGCCTCAGACACTTAACACAAAAAACTAGCCGTGTGACCTTGGGCAAGTCACTTAACCCCAACTGCCCTCCAGAAAGAAAAAAAAAAGAAAGAAAAACATGGGAAATAACTATGGCTATAACAGTGGCACTTCATAAATATTTGTTCATTAGTACCGAGTGAATGAATGAAAACGTATTAAAATAAACAAAAATGATGCTAAACACAATGACAATAATGTCAATAAAGTCAGTATGAATAAGCAAACAAACTGGGTCAAATACAACAGTAAATGTTAGTAGCATAATATTAAATTTAAAGGACACATCCTGACTTTTCACTAATTAGTCATTTTTCCTCCTGCTCTGGAAAGGGTTGTGATGGAAGCGTCCATTGTGGCAAAACAAAAGAACCATTTTGTTAAATATCAAGGACAGAAAAGATTCCTTGAATGAATAAAAACAAAGGTTTATTATTCCTATGTAGATTATTCCTATATAGAGTAACATAAGCTTACAACGAAGCCATATTAAATAAATAAAATGCGATTAAGTATTCAAAGTTGTATAAAGCATGAAACTCAAGAGGCAAACCATCTAACTATAATATGTATGATGCTCGTTTCATAGAAATAGTCTGAAACAACTGAACAAGTTTGAAAATTCACTAGGAGAGGCATTTGATTCAATCCAAAAACATTTAGTAAGCACCTACTACATGCAGCGGATAGAGTAGCAGGCCTGAAATCACAAAAACTCTTCTTCCTGAGCTCAAATATGGCCTCAGACTCTTACTAGCTTGTGACCCTGGGCAAGTCACTTACTCCTGTTTGCACTCCATTTCCTCATCTGTAAAATGAGCTCAAGAATGACATGGCAGACCAGTATAGTATCCCAGGCAATATAATCCCAAATGGAGTCACAAAGAGTCGTACATGACAAACTAAACAACAAATGTGCAACAATTGACAAGCATTTGTCAATCATTTGCTAACTGCCAGGCAATGTGCTAAATGTTGGAGAAGTACAAAGAATGACATGAACCTTACTGAAATGAGCTTACATTCTATGACAAGCAAGGCACTGGTGAAAAAACAACAACAACAAAGCAGTTTCTGCCCTCAAAGAGCTTACACACATATGAGATATATATAACATATATATGTGTGTGTGTATATATATATAAATTTTCTAAACTTATTTTATAAATTTTATAAAATAAATAATATATGAAATAAATAAAATATATAAAATAAATATATTTTATATAAATATATATTTTTTAAATAAATGAGGTAGGGATACAACAGAAGCAGCAAGAGGAAGGGGCTGCCTACAAAGCAGGAGAAGGTCCTATAAAATGATTGATTTTCAGGCTCTCTACAAAGAGACTAGGCATATCTTTATGCACGTGCTGGCTACAAACCTGTGGTCCAATTACAACTGATAATGAACTCTGTCTCTTTATGTATCTAGTCTGCCTGATGGTGTTTAGCTATTAGCCTTGTGTATTTTGCTCATGGTCTTCCTATGGCTAGAATGGCTTCTGTCCTGGTAGTGGTAAATGCTATCTAGCTTTCAAAGCCTGCCTCAAATTCTACCTACTTCAGAAATCTTCCCTGATTGCAACCCACAATGATCTTGCCCCATCCTGAAGGCTTATTATAGCACTTATGAGTATCAAATGAAATAGTACATATGAAAGTGTTTTGAAAAGTATAATATGTTATATACTTGTATACCAAGAGTATTAAACAAACAGTAAAAACTAAGTCAGAGACACATTCAGAAATATCCTTTCTGCAATTATAGCCACACAATGATGGCGTAACAGAAATACCACACATGTTCATAATTAAGGAATGATTATACTTTGATTATATTTCCTACTATGAAGTATAACTATAAGATAATGAGACTAATCACATAACCCAACAGAAAATCTGTTTCAGTAATAATGGTGAATATGCCTAGCAATATCAAATACACTATGGATGGGGGGGGGGGGAAGGATGGATGAAAGAATGAGTGAGTGAAAAAAGCATTTATTGAGGTCTTACAATGTTCAAAGCTCTGTATCAGTTTCCAGGGATAACAAAGGAAAAGCAAGACAATTTCTCTTTGCAAGGAGTTCTCATGGTTTCTGTCTTCAAAGAGGCTAAGGGCTGTCTAGATAGAACATATATGAAATAATGAAAGAGATGATATGCAAAGCAGCAACGGATATTGCCCCAGGGAAGAAAGTCAAACAAAGGACAGATCGGTGGGCTCAAGTAGTCAGGGAAAGCTCCATGAAGGATATGGTCCATCACTTGACCTTGAGGGTCAATACAGTCTGTAAAAGCAGGGAGAAAGAAGTAAGGCATTCAGCACTGGATGAGCAAGGCAGAGCATGATAGGGAAGCATAATCAAAGGTAGAAATCAGAGGAAGAAATAAACACAACACATGTTCCAGAATGGTGAGTAAATCTGCCCAAATGAAGTAGAAGTTATGGGCTACAAAGAAATGGGCAGTAAAGTCAGAGCAGTAAAATTAGGCCAGATCACCATATCACGTGATACTGCATTAATTTAATTCCAGACTCTGAATGATGACGTCTCTGACGTTATCCAGTCCAACCTCCTAACAAAATCACCAATCTTATATATGGAGGTCTAGCAGCAAGTCAATAGGCCAAATTATACTTTCTCCAACAGTGACTTGGGGAACCATAAATTTTTCATGTGGATACCCTAATAAAGACCATGATATATCCAATCACTTTTTTAGATGTAAGGAAAGAATTAAGAATGTAAACATATGTAAAAATAAGGTATAGGTGCTCTTTGGTATATACATTTTCTTTTCAGCAAATTCTACATTTTATAACATTATGGCATTATTTTTTAACCAACTGAAAAGGAGATTAAGAAGCCATTTTTACTATTTCCCTATAAATAAAACCAAAAGCTATTAATTTAGGAGACTGGCCACATTATATTTCAAGTACTATTCCTGTCTCTCTTAGTTCTCCTTTACATTTGTAAGGTTCATTTCCTATGAGACAATGGTGTTATATTTATATGGCAGTAATATAATTTTATTTTCACAGAAATGGACATTTTAAATAAAATTTTGAATGTTCACTAGAATACTGCTATGCAGTTTTTTAGGATGGGGAAAGGAAAAGTATTCTTTTGTGTATTTTTTAAAAATCAGTACTCATTTAGCTGTCACTATTATATATATTTATGAATAACATTTCAAATGCTTTCTCTAGTAGCAATTGCCCAATGTGCTTTATATTTAAAGAAAGATGTCTACACATGATTAACCATAGCATTTCAACATGAGTGTTGGGCAGCAGTCCAAGACCCCAGCACTACAGACACCTATTTTAAAATGTCAATTATTGGTACAAGGCAAGAAAGGAATAATTCACAATACCAACACACTCACTCTTCATTTGCACATGTATAAGACTGACAATGTAGGACCTTTTTTTTCTTCTGGAAATCTGGTCTCTGGAAACGCTAGAAAACGGCAGGGTGACATTCATTTTATCAATACTTATGTAAATGGCCAGACATGGCTTTTAAATAGAGAATGCAAAATTTCTGCAGATTTGTAAAAGAAAGAAAACACATGAAGCCATTTAGTTTGTTGGCATGTTTTATGCTTATGGTTCTTCCAAACCTTTTTATCCTTCCTTATAAACCTCCCATGGCTCCCCTCCCCACAGCTTCAGCTGAGAATCTTGCCTTGTATATTACAGAAAAATTGAAACCATTCTCCATGAACACCCTCTTCTCTCCTCCTCATCTCATCTCACTCAGATGTGTTCTGCCATCCTCTCTTCCTTCCCCCCATCTCACAGGACAAGAAAGTCTTACTCCTTACCAAAGCTAACCCTACTATTTGTTCAAGTAATCCACTCCATCCTGTCTCCTCCAATAGCCAGTCCACTCTGTCATGTCCATTCTATCACTTCTTTTCAATCCTTTCCTCTCTTCTGGCTGCTTCTCTACTGTCTACCACAATCTCATTTTCTACAGGAAGCCTTTCTGTTTGCTCCTTGTCTCTCTCCTTAGATTGTAAGCTCCTTGAGGGCAGGGATTGTCTTTTGATTCTTTTGTATTCCCAGCACAGTGCCTTGCACACAGTTGGTGCTTAATAAATGTTTACTGGCTGAATACTATAAAGGTAAGGTAAAATGTTTCATAGAGGATCACAGGATTTAGAGCCAGAAGGGAACAGAAATTGTCTAGTCTAAAGTCCCTGAATTTTACAGATGATGAAAGTGAGTCCCAGAGAAAAGAACTGAATTCTTCAAGGTCATTTGGCTAGTTAGTGATATCGCAGAGCTTCAAACCAACACATAGTGCTCTGACTACAAATTGAGAATTCTTTCCACTATGGAATTAACTATTGTCTTTGTGCAGATGTCTCCTTAAATTTTTATATCCAGCCTTTATCTGTCTCATGAACTCTTGTTTCACATCTCTTGTTGTATATCTCCACCAGAGACCCCACTTACAAGATAAATCCATCATGTCATAAACTTATAAACTCATTATCCTTCCCCCAAAATTTATCCCTTCTCTTAACGTCTCTGTTTTCCTCAAGGGCCCCACCAATCTTTCAGTTTCCCAGGATCATAACTTAAGTATCAGCTTCAATTCTTCCCTCTCACTTAGCAAATCCCTCACCTCCCCCCCATCCATATCAATCACTACATCTTAGAAATGCTACATCCTTATTCTCCCTCCCATTCTCTGCACTCATTCTGTAACAACTGGAGTTCATGTAATCATCACCTCTCCTCTGGACTGCTGCTACAGCCCCCTGGGGTAGATCCCTGCATCTTGTCTTTCTCCTCTTTAATCACTCTTTCACACAGCTGCAAATCTGATATTCATAATGCACATATAATTCTCCCTTATTCAAGAAGTTTCAGTGGTTTCCTCTTGGTTTGAGGATGAAATATAAACTCTTCCATTTAGTATTTAAAGCCCTTTAGAGTCTGGTTCCAGTCTCTTTCCATGTTAATTCTACATTGGTTCCCTTGACACACACACACACACATATGTGTGTGTGTGTGTGTGTGTGTGTGTGTGTGAAATGGTATATCTTCCCCCATTTGAATGTAAGCTCCTTGAGGAAAAGAAAATTTCATTTTCATTTCTGTGTCACCCAAACTGTACGTAGCATATAGCATTCAATTCACCAATATTTGTTGGTTGACTGGTTGTGTAATATGTCACATTGCTTCTTATCCATTTGAGCTACTAATTCCCACTGGGGTTAGAGGGGTATCTGAAACACAACAAAAATGGCCTTAAAATTCTAAAAGGAACCAAAATTCAAAGTGGTTTGGACAAAAATAATCACTGAAGTCAGTGTATTTATGGAAATATGTTGATGTAGCAGGTACAAGATAATTTGTTAGTTTCCAAAAGAGAAGGATGGCCCTTCATAAAAAATGACATGCATAAAATAGCATGAATTTCCAGATGTATAAAATAAAGAAAAATAAAACTCCTTGTTTCCTTTATGAAAGCAGTCAAGCATTTACATGAATTATACACTACAGGTATTTTCCCAACTTACAACATAATAACTCTGATGTAACCCAAACCACTATAAGCAATGAGTTCAGAAATTCCTTGACTTTGACCCAACATTCACCTTATGTTGTCATTCTTGCCCTGTTACTTTAAAGTGGGACTCTTAATTTTAGCCTAAGCCTTTCTCCAACCTTGCTGGCAGCCTCTTGCCCTCAATTATGGCTCTTTGATCTTTGGTTCTTTTGACCCATGGTCCCATGAAGTCCCTTCATCCCGTCTTTTTGGTACTGTTGACAAGCACTCACTTCTTCCCCTCACTGACCAGAAGCAGTCACTCCACTTACCCATTCCATTTTTCTCTACCATGAAGGTAAAATCAGGCCCCTTGTCTAGTGAACTTCACCCTTGGGTAAGAAAGGACAACTGGGAAATATCATGGCACAGTAAACACTGGAACAAGAAGGCAAGAAGTTAAAAGAAAAAGACAGAGGGGATCGGGTCAGTTTTTTGTTTGTTTAAAGAATCAAGATTTCTTCAGAGATTGAATAATGAAAATACAGGAGCTGATGAATATGAGAAGGGATTCTTGGAATAAAAGGGTAGCTAGTGCAAAGGCCTGATCATCAAGATTCTTCCTTTTTCATTTCAGGAAATAGGACAGTAATCTCTTGGGCTCAGAACTGACAGGGCTTATTAAACGGGCTTTAAGCATTAGGAATACACTACAGGGGACAATACTGTCAAAATGAGCTAATAAGTCTTTTCCACATTTAATTTCTATGATTCTATTACAATTCCAAGTTATACATTCAAAAAGTAACAAGACACTGAGAGCAAAGAACTTGAGAGCAGAAGTCTACATAATAGTTTATTTAAATACTTATCCTAACAGCAGAAAAGAAAGGCATGCCAAATCCCTTACATTATTTATGTAAGCTCTCCTCCATACAGAAACGTAGGGAGAAATAAAGCCAGTAATGGTTTTAAATGTTTCTTTCTTTTTTCAACTTTCTCTGATATCTAGGAATCAGCCACTCTTCCCAATGACTGTATGGACACTGGTTGACCTCTGCCTACTGTGAACCATGGAACTCTCCACTCTGATAGTTCTTACGTGTTCTTGTCACACCCCCTTCCCAACCAATCGTTCCCCACAGAGGTCACCTGGGGCTCCCTGCCCCCGGTCCTTTTTTAGATCAAGCTGAAAATTACAAATATAAAGGCTACCATGAAATAACACCATATGAGATTTATTCAAAGGATGACAAGGTCAAAAGCAAGTGTAATGATGCAAACTAATACAACTTTGTCTAAATCATGTAAAATATAACACACAGGTTCCAAAGAGTTCAGAATAAAACATCTTGGCTACTATGTTGCTTTGTTCAGATGACACATGTGGGTTTTGTTTTTTGGATAAACAGATGTATTTTAGAGGCTTATGCTAAGATGCATGTTTATGGTGGTATAATAAATTAGATTAGGGTGGACCAATGCCAAACAACAAAATGAAGTCCAATGTTGCTTCTGGGATGAGTTCAGTTAGTGATGAATAAGATCAGAGATTCTACCTTCATTGAATTCCTGTTCCTAATCTCTTCAACTCTAACTTTTTTAAATTTCATGATCATTAAATACATTTTCATCTGACCCTTTCTGTTACTTTAACCCTCCACAATTCTACCCATTATGTCTGAATGGTAATAGAATGCAGTGTTCTTGTGGGAAAAAAAGGTTAGACTGAAACTCGTAGTGATTAAAAGTCCTTAGTAAGCATATGGAGCTGGTACCTCATGGAGATAGCCAGATGTCACCTTTCTAAGGGACTAACCCTACTATGAATACTTTGATTTATATTCTAAGAATAGCTAGTCTCCTCTCTCCCTCCTCCTTCCCAGTTTTTCCTTCCTATTCCTTAATACACATTGGGTACAAAGAAGGCATCAACATGCTTTAGTTCCTAACATTTTTCCACATCCACTCACTGAAAGAACACTCTTACAAAATCATCGCAGAACCTTGAGAAGTACGTCCTGTATCCCCCTACATCCAGAAACAATCATTTCTCCTGTGTGCCTCCTATGCAACCAGCTTTTACACAGTGCAACCATTCTATTCCACCATGTTTTATTTTTAGTAGGAGAAAAGAATTCTAAATCTGATGGGAAAGAAGAAAGACAAGACAAGAAAAGGAAAACTAAAGAAAACTAAGAGTTTGTAAAACATACTGATTCAACACCATGTAGTGATCTACACTGGTGTGCTATCTCCTTTAGATCACAATCTTTTGGGGGTAAAACGGTATCTCTCTTTATGCTCTGTTTAATACCTCACTCAATATGGGCATTTCATTATTCATCCAGTTTTGAAAATTATACACTTTGGGTGAACTACCTCAGGGCAAGAGCGACCTAATATTCTATTTTTGAGTACTATTCCTGTTTTTAGAACATTAGTTGTGATCCTCTAAGTCTGGCCATATGCCATTTATTTTTATTTAACAAATCTGGTCATGCTGACAGCCTGAGCAACATTTGAAAAGTAAAGGGCCTCTGCACATTTATCTTTTTATAAGAAAGGATTCAAGTTATTGGGGGTGAGAGGCAAGGACAAGTAGGAAGATTTAGTAGAAAAAGAACCATACTGGGTACCAGAAGACCTAGCTGCCTTCAAGTCCCAGATCAGGTTGCACATGGGGAAAACTACTTACACTTTTTCTCATCTTTAAGATGGGTAAGATGACTACTTGTACTCACTGCCTTCTAAAGTTATTGTGGGTTAGGAAATCCTCTAAGTTGTAAAGCACCATTTAAATGTGAACTTACCTTCTGTTTGATTCAGTCACCCATTAAACTCCCTTTATCTACTGATAGGTACATTGCTCCTAGCTTCACTTTCAGACTCCAGCAAACATCTAGAGTCCCTGAGTAGCCTTCCCTCAATGTTCACTTCACTGGTCTCAGGGTATGAAAAGTCCCCCTATGGAGGTGATTGACAGGGAAGGAGGAAAATGAAGGCGAATGGGGGAAGGGGGTCCTAGACCAGAATACCTGCTAGTCTTTGGGCCTGAATGAGAAAGGTCAGTTCTGCCTCGGGTACTAACTTCTGAATTGTAATATCTTCACAAGTAGGGGCTGTTTCATTCACTTTATTTGTTATCACCAGAGCTTAGCACAGTGCCTACCTCATTGTAAAGTGCTTAGCATATGGTTTCTGAATGACTGACTGACTATTTCATTGACTGAACACAGAAAGTGAGATTTGCTGAGGATTTACTTAAAGATTCCCAGTACTTGTTGGCTCTTTGCTTCCTGTGACTTCAGAACTTACAGCTAAAGAAATTAAGGAAAAGCTAGAGAAATGCACTGTGGATGTGGACAAATCATTGTCCATAAAATTCATGCATAAATTTAGTGTGCAAGTTTTTTCAGTCCAATACACACGTTAGGTATCTGCAACACTGTGCCAGGACTATTCCTAAATCCAGCCCAGGCATCCAGCTTTCCCTTCTGGTAAAACCGAACAAATTAGGGCTCAGGAGAAATCTCTGCCAACACTTTTTGGTCTCCCCAAAAAAACATTCTCACAGACAGGCAAAGTACCTGAAATTCCTCAGTTGGATCCTTTGAGTTAAGTCACCCATATCCAGGTTAAAATGCAAACAAATCTCAGAGTGGTGACACAGTAAATTATTATCAGTCATTAACTCCACAATGAGAATTAGTTTATTAGCTTCTTCCTGACTTAAGCAGGACCCAGCAGGAATGGAAGCAAATAGAGCTAGGTTTTTCCTTAGAAGGAAGTTACAGGTAGAAAAACAACAACATCATCAAATTGCTAGAGAAAGCACTTTTGTAAAGGCAGAGTGTAAATAGTCAGCGTCCCACAGCATCAGGACCCAGTAGGAGGGTAGCAGGAACCAGACTTGGGGAGGGACAGAAAGAGACAGAGAGGAGGCAAAGGATGAAAGAGGAGGTAGGAAGGTAAGGATGAAGCTTTGCCTGGGACCAGTCCCAAGGGGGGCATTTGTCTGCTGCTCTATTTCCCTTGGGGGCCGTCTGAAAATCCTATCACAGCTCATTGCTTTTCAATTCTTTCTGTTAATACATTTATTGGCCATCCTGACATTATTAAAATCAGCCCAGTTCCTATTTTACTTTCACGCAAAGCAATCTCCTTCCCCTCCCCCCACAATATGACTTTTACAAGCAGAGATACTGGTCCTGCCCCACAATCCCTGCTCTGCCCATACAAGAAGGAACACAGCTCCGCTAAGTGCTTTTCTTTGAAGCCAAGGTACTGACACACGGAGATTTCACCGCAGATCAAAAGATTTCAAGCAGTGGGTCACCAGAGAATATCAAATGATAAGCAAATTCATATTTCTAAGGTAATTCTACCAATTTATTAGCAATGCCAGCTCCTGTTCCACAGCAGGGGAAGTAATAATGAAGCTTTGTTAAAGGGCACCTCAAGTAGCTTTTTCATAATGCCATTTCTTCACGTGTGATAAAGTCATTAAAACTCCACTGTCTTCTTGAAACTCTGCATAAGAATTTATACCAAACCTTTCATGTAAAATTAAATATAATGGTTCACTGGAAAAAAATTGTATCTTTTTGCGTGTTGCTACTGATGTATTTTAATGCTATGACAATCAAGAAAAGACTTTAAAAAGCCCACATCCCAACACATCTCAAAGCTCACCTAGATTCTTAGACATTAATCCTCTTCCTTTGAATCTTTGAGTATTTTTGAATAAATGGATGGATGGATGGATGGATGGGTGGATGGATGGATGGATGAATGAATGAATGAATGAACGAATGAACGAATGAATGAATGACTAAGGATCTGTTAAACATTAGGTGTCAGGTGCTGAGTCTGGTGCTGGGGTTATATTACTAAAGAGAAGCAATCGTTTCCCTCAGGGGGCTTACACTCTAGTAGAGGAAGAAAAAAAAACCATGGTGGGTGACATTGGCTAGGAACAGTGTTTTGGTCTGAGAAGTCACAAGGGTGGTGAGTGGAGTCACATACCAATCCACGGACAAGCCCTTTCTAAAAGAAGTGATCATATCCATTTGCTTACTGCTACCAAAGTTAAAGGTTTAAAGCAGGAAAAGGATGCATCCCAGTGGCATGGAAGAAAGATGGCTGGAACAAAATACTTTTTGGTTTGAAGTCAGTTAGATATAGTGGGCTCTCACCAATGTGGAGAGCAAAGTTCAAAGGCAAAAGACTAGCAACAATTATATTGAGGAGAGGATGGAGAACATGAATATGCCACTGGCATACGCTTACTCCATCAGTTTTGCACAGGATTGGCACAGGGGTATTCATCTACCTATTACCCATACTTTTTATTTTGCTTTTTGGAGGGCAGTTGGGGTTAAGTGACTTGCCCAAGGTCACACGGCTAGTTTTTGTGTGTGTGTGTTAAGTGTCTGAGGCCGGATTTGAACTCAGGTACTCCTGACTCCAAGGCCGGTGCTCTATTCACTGCACCACCTAGCCGCCCTTACCCATACTTTAAAAAAAAAATAACAATATGCCTGGAACCCCAAAACCTCATCCCCTAAATTTCTAAAATTACAGGTTAAGGCTCTATCATTAAATAAGAGCTTTCTAAGAATGAACTGATATGCTTTGGAAGGTATTTGAGGCATGTTGGATCAGAGATTCTTTTTTCAGGTGGAAAATATGGCAACTCAAAAAGACACGTTCAGAGGACCCCTTAACATTCCTTAATACAGGTGTCCGTAGCAGGAGATGCCTGCTGAGGCTCTTGTCCAACTCTGAAAATCTATGATTCTGGAATTCCACAAAATAGCTTCAGATGAAAAACATTTACTACATATGAGAGTGGGCTAAGAAGAAGGTACATTAAAAAAGGAACATCTTTTAGGAATTTATAATCCAGTTGGTTTAAAGTTTCTTTGTCTGTCTGTACTGTCTTATACATTCAAGTCAATTTAATTCAGCAGATTTTTACTGGGTGTCTAATTGAGGCAGGCACTGTACTAGGCCCAGTGGTTAGTAAAAACAACTGTAAACTTCCTACAGTGAACAGATTGGGCTTCTTTGTACCTTTGTCTAAAACATTTATCATCCATAACAATGCTTTCAGTTTCACATCTCTGTCTGAACATCTGGAATTGCATGTCACACAGACATCTTAAATTCACATCTTAAATACATCCTGGGCCATAGCCCAGTTTTCCTGATCCATATCTGGCCACTGGACACAGATGGCTCTGGAGGAGAAAGTGAGGCTGGTGACTTTGCATAGCCCACCCTCACTCAAATCAAATTCAATTGCAAATCATGTCATCATCTCCCCGATATCACAGTTCTCTCTGAGAACAAAGGACAAACCACACACAAATTTACCATGTCCAAAATATGTGCATCATCTTTCATGACAAAAACCTCCCTCCCTCCAAACAATACAACTTACAGTTGTAAGTAATACCATCCTCCCAATCAACCAGGCTGTCAACATAGGTGAAATCCTTAACTCTTCACTCTTTCTTATCCTATGTATCTAATCAGTTTCTAAACCTTGTCCTTGTCTCTCATTTATATTCCCCTTAGTGCTCTAAAAAACTGACACCACTCTTATCACCTCAAGCACAGGCTGTATTAGCCACTGGTTGGCCTCCCTCCCCTCCCCACTCCAGCTCAACCTCCACTCAGCTGTCAAACTGAGCTCCTTTAAGCACAGGTCGGAACCTGTAACCCCTTATTCAATAAACTTCAGTGTTTAAAGACCTTCCCAACCTAGTTTTAAAAGGTAGACCTCCTTCTACCTTTCTAATCTCTTCACACCTTACTCTCCTCCCCTATCCCCAAGAATCAGCAATCCAGGGACAATATAAGACAATACCTTGAACAAAACACTCTGTCTTCCACCTCCGGGCATTTTCACTGGCTATGCTCCATGCCTAGAACACTCTCCCTTTTTCACATCCACCTCCTGGCTTCTCTGGCTTGCTTCAAGTTTAGGAACGTCCTGCCTTCTACAAGAAGTCTTTCACAGTCCTCCTTAATCTTAGTATTTCCCTTTGGAGATTACCTCCAATTTATCTTTTATGTATCTTGTTCATACATGATTATTTGTTTTATTTTTAACTTATGGAATAAAACAAGCATTTGTATAACACTGTATAATAAAAAAGACGATTGCACATGAAATTGCTAAATTATTATGTTCAATTTGCTATTCCTTTTAAATATACAAAAAAGGGTACATGTTGTTTTCTCCATTAGACTGTGAGGCCCTTAAGAATAAGAACTGTCATTTACCAGTCTCAGTATGCCCGGAGTTTAGGAAAATTCCTGGCACAGATTAGGTACTTAATAAATGCCTCATGATTTGACTCTTTTAAAAAATCAATATGCAAATGTAAACAATGTGTATATAGTCCTGGTCCCATTGATCTTACTCTGTGTTATTCTTCATAAATATTTTCACATTTACTTGGATGCTTCATATTTATCATTTTATAACACTATAGTATTCTCTTATGTTAATATAACACAAATGATTCATTCTCCAAATGTTGAACAAATAGGTTTTCCTTATTTTGTTCTCTTACAAATGTAGCAGCTATAAATATTTTTGCATAGATATCTTTTTTCCTATAAAGATATCTGAAAATAAAGTCTCGACAATAGAACTGTTGAGTACAAAAGTATAAGCAATTTTGTGACTTATTGCATAATGTTCTCCAAAATGTTTTATTTTGTTTTTACCAATTTAAAATCCTACCAATACTGCTTTTGACCATCTGAAGTCCTACAAAAAATATCTTTATGATGTTTGTTTCCCAATATCCTGATTAATAATGGAGATTTGGGTCATTTTTAACCATTTTAGTGGGAATAATAACATGGATTTTTAAAACTGCCTTGACTAATATTTTCTTGGTTATTAGTGACTTTTAGCATTTTTCCCAAGACAGTTAATAATGCTTCATATCTCCTTCAAAAATCAACTATTTACACTGTGAAAATTTCATCATTGGAGACTAGGAACTGGGCAGCTAGGTGGCACAAAGGACAGAGCACCAGGCCTAGAGTCAGGAAGACCTGAGTTCAAATCTGCCCTAGACACTAAATGTCTTATCCCAGGCAGTCACTTAAACTTGTTTGCCTCACTTTCCTCATATGTAAAATGGGCTGAAGGAGGAAATAGCAAATCACTTTAATCATCTTGGCCAAGAAAACCTCAAATGAGGTCCCAAAGAGTTGCTCACCACTGAAAGGACTCAACAGCAACAACACATATGCTGAAATAATAGCAAATGTTTTTCCAAGACAGTCCCTTTTGAGATTTTAGAGATATTGCTTTTCTTGTACAAAGCCCCATAACCCCTTTATAATAAAACCCGTCAACTTAGTCTCCAATGGTCTCTACTACTCAACTGATAAAAAGTGTTCTTTACACACACAGTGAGGACGCTGCTAATGGTGAAAATCCGCCAACTCCTAAAATTCCAGTTCAGGGCTACAGATCACCAGAGACATCTTAA
Organism: Pseudocheirus occidentalis; assembly: GCA_028646575.1. NCBI lineage: Eukaryota > Metazoa > Chordata > Mammalia > Diprotodontia > Pseudocheiridae > Pseudocheirus > Pseudocheirus occidentalis. The sequence goes on along the minus strand of CM053600.1, from coordinate 114,140,044 downwards.
GTGTATTCAACTTTTGCCATGAGAGTAAATGTGAAGGTCTGAAAAAGTAATGTTCCCAAAATGTTCGCTGGGAATGCTTCAAAGGGTCCCCAATCCTTATCTTCTCTGAAACTGCTAACATTACCGGACAAGCAGAGCGGTACCCAGTTGTAGAGACACACGTGAATGGCGGACATAAGAGTTAAAACTTAACTCCATGGTCACCGCGGAACCCGTAAAGATTTCTGAACAAAAGAATAAAGTGCACAAATCGATAGATCAAAAATGAATGTACAAAAAGATAACTTCAAATAATAAGGTGTTTTGCTCAAATCTTACTCAACAGGAAGATAAAACTGGTATAATTTTTCAGCTATTTCAGAGATATGTAAAATTCATTTCAAAATGTATTGAGAAATAGATAATCAAATGAGTAATTCATTTCTTTCTAATATCCATAATCAAAATGAGAGATGATATCAAGATATAAGCTGAGTCCATTTTTGCATAAACAATAAGTGGATAATTCTTTTTAATAAAGAAACATTTGGGGGGCGGCTAGGTGGCGCAGTCAATAGAACACAGGCCTTGGAGTCAGAAGGATCTGAGTTCAAATCCAGCCTCAGACACTCTACCCAAAAACTAGCCGTGTGACCTTGGGCAAATCACTTAACCCCAATTGCCCTCCAAAAAAAAAAAAAGAAAGAAACATCTGGCCAAACTTTCAGGAGGATATTCTGCTTCTTCCTGTTCAAATACATTTTAAAAAATTATTATTTGGAGGAAAAATCAGATGGAGTTTCTATTTAATCCATGAAACCAATGAAAAGATGGCCTTTTTACAATGTGCTGTCATGATAAGACCTGCACTCAGTCAGACATTGCATCAAACTCTGCCCTAATAATTTCTAGCACTCAGATTAGTCATTTTTCTGCTTCCAAGCCTCTGTTTTCTCATCTGTAAAATGGATATTTGTATAATATTACATAACAAGATATATTTAAAAATGTAAAAAAATATGTAATATAATATAATTAAAAAATATTTGTATAACTCTCCCTCCCAGGTTTGTTGGGTTGAACATGCTATATAAATATGAGTTTCTTTTCTGAACTTTAAACCTTAATCCAAATTCAGCTTACAAAATTAGATAAGAATGATGTTTGAGGATGGCACAATACTTGCTGCTTTTTATCCATACTTCAATTTGTATTTTCTGACTTGTTTTTCATGGTCCTTCCATTTACTTTCTTCATCTCACTCACACACACACACTCACACACACACACACACACACACACACACACACACTCTCTCTCTCTCTGTCTCTCTCTCTCTCTGTCTCTGTCTCTCTCTGTCTCTGTCTCTGTCTCTCTCTGTCTCTCTGTCTCTCTCTGTCTCTCTCTCTCTGTCTCTCTCTCTGTCTCTCTCTCTCTCTCTCTCTCTGTCTCTCTCTCTCTCTCTCTCTCTCTCTCTCCTGAGTCAACAGGTTCTGGAAATACTCAAGGTTTAGGAGCTAAAAGGAGTGTTGAGTTACCCTATAGGTAAGAGTATGAAATATAAGTAGATTTTTCATTTTCTTCTCATTGACAAAGAAAAAACCCAATAATATTTAAAATCAAATATTATAATATATTCACTTTTCTATAATCAAAACATATCTTATAAATTTCTATATACTTATATAAAGGATTCTGGCATTGAGGAATAAACCAACAGAGGAGGCTTCAGAGGAAAAAAAAAATCCAGCAAAAAGTAAGGAGGGGGAGTTGACAGTTATCTGATTAATTTGGATGGAATTGCAAGTCTAATCAGGTCTGAAAAGTCACTTTATTCAATCAAGGAATGCAGAAGCATTCATTAAGTACCTACTGTGCTCGTGGCAATAAACTAGATACTAAGCATGCAAATAAAAAAGCAAGATAATCTCTGCTTTTGAAGCATATCCTTTTCCTATTTGAAGCATTACTTATTCTGGGTTTTATATCTACATTGATCAGATTCATTTAACAATCATGATATATTCCTTAGTGCTAGGCAGATGTAAGTGGTAGGATACTGTCCTAATTATGACGGCTACTTTATGGACATATGGACATTCTGATGTGGATGACCAGAATAAATAAGGTCAAGGAAAATAGGTAATACTAGGTGATCATAATGCAAGATGGCTGGTCCTGGAGTCAGGAAGATCTGGGTTCAAGTTCAGCCTATGATGCTTACTGGTAGGCAGTGTGAACCTGGGCAAGTTACTTAACATTCACCATCCTCAGTTTACTCATATGTAAAATGGGGTTTAATACTGGCACTTATCTCTCAGAGTTGTTGTAAGGATCAAACAATACTTATAATGTACTTTGCAAAACTTAAAGCACTAGATACATAGTATTTTTTTTTATTCATTAGAGCTAGATCATTTGGTGGTCAGCCGTTCAACTCCCACCTTTTATTTATTTGTTTGTTTGTTTGCTTGTTTATTTATTTATTTATTTATTGCTTTTTGGAGGGGGGGAAAGCAGGGTGATTGGGGTTAAGTGACTTGCCCAAGGTCACATAGCTAGTAAATGTTAAGGTATCTGAGGCCAGATTTGAACTCAGGTCCTCCTGACTCCGGGGCCAGTGATCTACTCACTGCACCACCTGGCCACCTCCTCAACTCCCTCATTTTGAACTGAGGGAACTGAAGGCTGAGAAAGTAATTTGCCAAAGGGTCACATTGACAGTGGGACAGGTAGGTGATGCGGTGATAGTGTACCCAGAGTCAGGAAGACCTGAGTTCAAATCTGGACTCAGACACTTACTAGCTGTGTGACCCTGGGCAAGTCACTTAACCCTGTCTGCCTCAGTTTCCTCATCAGTAAAATGAGCTGGAAAAGGAAATGGCAAACCATTCCAGTATCTTTGTCAAGAAAGCCCCAAAGATCACAAAGAGATGGACACAACTGAGAACGACTTAACACACCGACAATCCGACAGCCCAGACGTGAACCCTGGTCCCCCGGCCCCTCCGACCGCATCATCAGTGATTTACTGTTGCTGGGTTTTTTCTCCCTCACTGCCCCATGTTGCAACTTCAATCAAGAGAGTCAGCGTGACTCTATTCAAGTTCTATTCACCGGCCATAATCAATGCCTTTAGTTACAAAATAAGTGAATTCTAAATATAGACATATATCCTCACACACAAGTCTCAGAAACAAGACCAAGGTTCTGGAGTCTAACCAAAGTACTGGCAACCATGAAAACAATACCCTTTACTTCCATGGTGCTTCAAGGTTCACAACGTCCTTTAGAAATGGCAAACTGGGGGGTGGAGAGGTGGCAAAGTGAACAGAACACCAGCCTCGGAGTCAGGAGGACCTGAGTTCAAATCCAGCCTCAGGCACTTAACTCTTATGAGCCATATAACTTTGGACAAGTCACCTAAATCCAGTTGCCCCTCCAAAAAGCAACAACGACAACAAAAGAAACAGCAAACCTGATAAATACGTAATGCAAACATCATTATACCAATTTTTAAGGGAGGAAACTATAGTGCTGAGACTTGAAGTTAGTTGTTGATGGGCACATGAGTAATAAACATCTGAACTGGAATCAGTTGATGAACATTTATTAAGTGCCTACTACGTGCCAGACACTGCATTAAGCGCTGGATCTGCCCGCATACCTCTAACTTGAAATACTATTTTTTACCATTTACACCCTTTTCATTCCATATAGCAGACCATCCTAATAGCAGGTTTGATTGCTTTGTAACAAAACTATTTGGGGGCATAATAATCCATTTAGATGGCGTCTAGGACAGACCCATTTAATTCTGTTTTATAGCAAATGGTAAGATTCCAGAGTATTATTTTGAAAATTATTGTGATTGTCCAATGGAAACAATATGTAATCTTTTATTCAGGTTTTGGAAGAAGAGATAGCCCCACACAAGTACCAGATCATCTCTTTCTTTGTTCTGTTTCCTACCTCTAGTTTTCCCTACTAGCTTAAAAACAACTCTTCCATAATTCAGACAGCCAGTATACAGCTTTGCACAGGAGGCGTGATTACCTTCCTTTTTCAATGAAGTGATCAGCTTATAAGATGACGCAATCCCACTGCCCTTATCATTATTTTAACTAGCAGAGCTATAAATGCTAACAGTTGTGAAATTATCCATGCCCTTTTAAAAAATCCAGCAGCAATCTCAGACTTTAAATTTTTCAGTAGCCATGAATTAATTCAACAGTTAGGAGACGTGTTTAAAGTAGTATTTCCACTTGCTTTTACAGACACTTCAAATATACTGACCTTCAATTTGATCAAGTATCCCCTTCTTCTTATGGTGTGAAACAGGATAAATTGAAATGTCAATAGAAAAATTCATCCTGCAAACATGAACTACCCTATACCTCTACCTGTGCTCTGCTGTTTCCCCATTTTTAAAGACCCGAGCTACGTTGAGAGACTAGTCTTACCTTTTTGGTACTTATTCTTTCTTCTTTGTTTTGGATTTTTATTAGGCTTTTCAAAACATTTACCAAGCTACATCTAAGTAGTGACCATATGGTTCCCACGAGGTGAATGAATACACCTTCCTAAAAGCCAGATTGCCTGAACTCACAAACGGGCAGTGTTAGAAGGGGCAGACGGGTAGGTATTATTCAGAATACTGGAGTGTTACATATGTGTCTGCTAGAGACCTTGGCTTAGGTCTGGAAATGATTATCTCTATCAGGAAAAGGGCTGGGGGATGGGGTGTTTAGAAACCTCAACTTACCCCTTGTTCAGATTCCAACAGCTCTGTTTTGACTCTGACTGCCGGCATCCCATCAAGCATTAACATTCTGTTTTCAAAGGTGCTGATTTTCTGAAAAGACAAAAAGAAGAGGAAAGGAAATAAAGTATAAAACACAAAAGGATATTTCTGGCATCTGCCTTCCATGCTGCACATCTCAGACTGCTAAACTACTTTTTAAAAGCAATGAGGGATAATTAAATGAGAATATCAGCATAACCAATTATCCCTCCCTAATCTGAAATTTCATTTGAAATGATGACCAGGAAGTTGAATTAATCAGTCTGATTTTCTGACCTCTGGGTTGGAGGTCAGGCTGTAATAAACCAGAGTAGGGAAGCCCTCCCTCAATTTATGTAGCGCTGGAACAATTCATCTCACTCCTGCAAGAGTGGTAGAGGGAGGGGTCTGCCAGATTTTTCCATTCCTCAGCTCCAGAAAGTGCATGAAAGGGAAAATTGGGTAGTCTAAATCACACCTAAATGTTAATCAGTTACCTGAAATGTGTAAATTATTTTAAAACAAGCACAAAGAGTACAAAATTCCAGGTATAAAATAAGTTTGATAATGATAAATTCTAATCACATCCAAAATTCCTTCAAACGAGCCCCCCAACATTTACTTCTTGACAATTTAAACATCACATCAATATATCCCACGGTACATGTCTCAGAAGACTAAGTAAAAATGGACTGCTAAGTAATATGAAGGTGTATTTCTAGAATAAAAATTATTTACTTTCTGAATTAATTTTTTGTGGTGGTTGTTTTCACTTTGCAAAAATAATTTAAGAACAGCTATATGTTTTTCCCCCTCTTTAAGAATCAAATCAACCAAATTTGTTTTCTATTAATACTTACAATCTCTGCATTTTCTTAAGGCAGTTAGACGTTGAGGGGTCGCATGGTCATAAGAGATCGTGTTTCTGTTTTAACAGAACTGCTAATATTTGGCCCAAAGGGTACACATTTTCATTGCAGCCTTTACCAAAATGTACTTAATATGTTGGGAAAATGATTAAGCTGTAAAAATTCAAAGAATACTTATATTTTTTTCCCTCCCCTGACAAGGATTTAAAAAAAAATGCAGATATGACTGAGGTGGATCTGCTCAATATATCAAGGTAGTACTTTCTTTGTATCTCTCTTAGGCACTTAGGTTCTATTTGATATTACAGTTATTTGGATATACATCTTATCTCTCCAACTAGATTGCATGCCCTTCAAGGTCAAGGACTGGGTCTTATTTACTTTTGCACCTTCCTCAAAGCCCAGTACAGTCCTTTGAATATTATAAAAGGTTTTTTTTTTTAATCATAGAATTTCTGGGCTGGAAGACACTCGTGTGATGTGTGATCTAATCTGTATTTGAATAGGAATTTCCATTAACAATATCTGTAGCTAGCAGGAATCCAGCCTCTGCCTGAAAAAGTCCAATCAAGAAACCACTCCTTTCCAAGGATGCCCCTTTCACGTCTAGATAGATACCTCTTGTAGTCACTAGGGCTTTCCCCCCTTCTATCAAACCAAAATCTACCTCTTTCAAGCTTATACTATAGCTCTTCCTCGTGTCCTCGGAGCCTTAAGACTTCTTCCTAGTATCAACTATCACGCTCCTCTTCTCTCTTCTGTCAACTTTCCCTTTTTCCTTCAATTCTCTTTCCTTCCCTCGCCATCATTAGCTCTCCTTTGAGTAGTCTCCATCATGAATGTCCTAGTTCTACATGATATCACCCAGAATTAAACATAGTATTCCAAATGGACAGAACGCCAGGGGGTTATCAAACTCCTTTTTTGGGATCCTTATAATTCTCTTAAAACAGTCTTGCTTTATTAGTTTTTCCAGCCATCACCATGTTGATTCATATTGAGATTGTTGCCTACGACAGTGTTCAGATATTTTAATGAAATGTCTCTCCAATATTATTTTTGCAAAGTTTATTTTATTTATTTTATGAACTCACGTATAGGCCTTTATTTTCATTCCTTTTAAATTTAGATTTGGCCTTTTAGTGTAGTCTATTGAGAGAACTTTTTGTGATTCTGCCATTTATCTAAAATGCTACCCATTCTTCTCAACTTCCTGTCATCTGCATTTTCAAAAACATGCCGTCCATGTCTTGTTGATGATTAAAATCTGAATTAATATATATATTTGAAAATAAAACACCGATGTATATAAAAAATCAATCTAATTTTGGATGTATTTGCTTTTCCTATGTTATTGCAAATGATAATCTAGTAAGAGTATCTTTATCTCTATCACCAACTTCTCTCCTGAGTTCCTGAATATGCCTCCTCAGGTCTAAGTTCATCACTGCCTACCATTTCTAGCATGCTTCTTACCTCAATCCCCTATTTCTTTTAAACGACAGCACCCCTATCCTCTTGCCACCACTGTAATCATTTTTGAATCTTCTCTCTCCATTAACGACTCACATTCAATTGATTACAAATCCTGTCATTTATACTCCCTTTTACTGCAGAGGGAAACCCCATACCCCCAGTCCCTCAGGCTCACAACCTAGGAGTCATCTTGGATTCCTGATTATCTCCCACCACCCCCATATCCAAGGTACTTCCAAGGTCCGTCAATCACCTTCGCAATATCTCCAGAACAGGCTCCCTTCTTTGTTCTGACACAGCCACCACTATAGGACAAGTCCTCATCACTTCTCACACTGATTACTGCAATGGTCTGCTGGTGAGTGCCTGTCTCGTAGCTCTTTCCATTCTCCATTCAACCACTAAAATGAGTTTCCTAAAGCACAGGTCTGATGTCACTCCCTACCCCCTCAATAAAGTCCCATGGCTCCCTATGACCTCCAGGGGCAAATGATCTGTTTGTCATTCAAAGCCTTCGTAACCTAGCCCCCTCCTAGCTTTCCAGTCTTCTCATACCTTATTCCCTGCAGCGTAATCCAATGACACCGGCCTCCTATCGGTGTTCCAAGAACAAGACCCTTCATCTCTCAGCTCCAGGCAGTCTCTCTGGCTGTCCCCCATGCCTGGAATGCTCTCCCTCCCCTGCTCAGACTACTCACCTCACTGGCTCCCTTTAAGTCCCAACCGGAAAAAAAAAAAGCCTTCCCAACCCCTCTTAATTCTAGTGCCTTCCCTGGTAATTATTTCCAACTGTAAAAAGCTAGCTTTATATACATTTGTTTGCAGGTTGCCTCTTCCATGAATTGTAAGAACCTTAAGAATAGGGAATATCTTCTGCCTCTTTTTGGATCACCAGTGTTTAAAACAGTGCCTAGCACATAGTAGGTGCTTTAAAAATGTTTACTGAATTATGTTTATGCAAGATATCTCCCATTTACTTTCCATTCCCACTAACACCACTATAGGTCAAACCTTCATTTCCCCTATTACAATAGCTTCCTAACCAGTGTCCCAATCTCTAGTCTCCCTCTGGCCTAAATCTATTCTAGACTTGGATGAACAGAATAATCTTCATAATGCATAGTACTAATCAACTAACTACATTGCTCTAAATTCTCAGTGGCTGTATATTCACCATAAAATAACCTCCACACTCCTCAACCTTACAGTGCCTTGTCCAAAGTCCTTAACTAGTGCCTTGTTTCTAGTAAACAATTAATGCTATTATTATTGTTAGTGTGCTGTTGTTTGTGGGAGGCACTGATACAGGCCCATGATCTGGACTAGTATCCTAGGGTGGAAATGCCTTATGCCAATACTTAATAAACTCTTCTGCAACTTAGGAGTCTTTGAGAGCTGTCTATAACACAGAATGACTTGCCCATAGTCACCCAGCCAGCCATGGGTAAAAAACAGGACTCATACACCGGTCTTCCTGACTCCATATTCACTACGCCATGCTGACTCTCTCTATAATAATAAAGTATTACATTTGAATAAGTGTTTATTTGTTGTGTGGTATGATTTAGTCTCATACTCTAAATCCTCTACAACCTGGCTTCAAACTACCACCCCAGCTTTATCTTAGGCTGTTTCTCTATTACAGCAGTGTGATATTGAGGAATTCTCTACCAAAGGCATTCATTTGTTCACTTATACTTTCACTCTTAGGCCCAGAATGCCTTCTCTTCCCTGGTCATTATCTTTTGAAAATCTAACTCTCCAATAGGCTCAAAGCAAATGTCACCTTCGTTATGAAGCCCTTCTCCTATATGGAAGAAATTTCTCCCTCCTTGGAGCTTTCAGATCACGCTGTACTTCTCATAAACATATCACATTATATATTATAATTATTATAAAGGTCTTAGCCTTCCTATTAGAGTGGTAGTATCTTGAGGTCATGTACCTGTTTTATTTACCTTTTTTCTCTGTTAGTCACTAGGCACAGAGCTGATAAATAAACACCTAGTAAATATTTATTGAATAAAATTCATTAAATTCTTTTTTACTTTTTGTCATATAAAGTCCTTGTTTCAATATATTTTATTATCAATTAATAACAGAGAATGTGGCAAGATACAGTTAAGCCAAGCTGCTATTTGTTAGTTTTGAACTTTTCTTTGTAAAAACTATGTGTAATTTTCAAGAAATTTTGAAAAATGACATTTACAAGGACCTCTTCACTAATGGCCACTTTGGGAAATCAACTTTCTTTGATACTTTGATGGTGTCACACTAAACAGTAAAAAAGTAGAGGTCATTTCTTCAAAGCTTCTCAGACTGTGGTCATTTAGAAACAAACAAAAACTCTTCATTTTTTTCTTTGATCCCAAGAAATGTACCTGAGATATAGAAACTAGAGCAAATTAAAAAGCAAAACATGTAAGAAAATTTCAAAAACCTTTACTCTTGACTTTTCCAGTTTATCCAAATTTTTGCACCTGATATTTAGCCTAGAGCATGAGAAATTATAGCCATACAGGCCAGCAAAGTTAATGTACTCCAAATTTGAAATTTCTCTTTCCTACCAGGCCAGTTTCTTGTTTACATATCAAGAACAGATCTCACATCCTAGGGCATCAATGACTTCTGTGGTCTGGATGCTGGAGGTGGGTAGAGCTGCAACCTCCTCTGCTAGCTTGGCATTCCACCATCCAGACTCTGGAAAGCCTTTATCCAGCCAGCTAGGAAGTCCTTGCCTTTGTGATTAATAAGAAGAACAGTTAGGTTAAACAGCAAAATCAGGAATCTACCATAATAAAGCATCCCGGAGGCTGTTTAGTTGGTAGACAAAGAAGGATGAGCTGATATTGCTTCATATCCCTGAGGAGGTCTTACCCAGATGAAAAAGGAAAGAAGCTTCCATTCCTATGAGGAAGGCACAGGCAGAAGGGGGGAAGAAACAGACAAAGAACGATTCTAGAAAGGCAGGTTTAATGAACTGTTAGAATCTGATTAGAGGCTAATGTCCCTTTTAGTACTTTGTACCAATTTACAGCTGATATACTTTAACCATTTTCCCACTGGCTGTGATAAACTCATTAGTTTAAAAAATGCAAGCTAACCAGAGTCTTTGAAGTTAAAAACTGATAAATCATGAAAACCTGACTGGTTCATGTACCATTCAGCACATTTAAATCTAACTATATTTTCATGGTGAGATTTTTCTTTTTTTTTCTTTTGTTGCTTAAATTTGCATATCCTAAAGGCATGATGATGTACCTTTCCAGCTCAAATATCGAAGTGAACAAAGTAAAACAATGTATGGCATTGTTTTCAAGATACCAAACATTTCTTGATACACTCACAGAAGCAGGGTTTCCCAGAATCTTCCTGCCCTACCATAATCACTTCCATTAATAACAATGGGCACCATTGGAGGTCTAGACCTTGACAGCTGAACTGTTTCCTGAAGTGCTGTTCCCATTTGTACACATTTTAAAAGAGCGGAGCTGTCTTTGGGTTGAACATTCATGGAGGAAAAAAAAAATTAATCTTCAGTTTCATCTTTTTAACCCTGTTTTGCATCAGTTTAAGCACTGAGCTGTACAGCATGATGGAAACCATTCACAGAAACATATATAATTACAGAGCTTTGAAGAGGTGGTCATTAGAACACAACATTGACAGACATATCCGGGCAAGCCAAGATCAGATACATGCAGTCCCAGAAAATGTGAATTTAAATATATAGTGTAGTCCAATAAATTGGGAGTGTTGTCAAACCCATCTTGTCATACACTTAATCAAAACATGTTTGGAGTTGGATCAATAGTCCAATTGATCCTCAAGAGATAAATAGAAATTACACAAGGCCATCAATTTTAGTCTCTCAGTACTGATTATCTGGTACTTAGATTGTAAAAATCTTTATGAAACACCACAGTCAAAATGTATTCTGGCATTTGCATTCTGTCTCTGTCTCTATCTCTCTCTCTATGCAAAAAAGTGTGTGTGTGTGTGTGTGTGTGTTACTCATTTTATAAGCCATGATGTTCATCACTGAGAGCTCTTTTTCCCAGAAAATCTGAGTCCAGAAGGACATGATCTGAGCAGCTAAGTGAAGACTAATTCCAGGTTCACAACTGGAGTGCGGCACATCTAGCTATTACCATTTGCCAAAGAAGCATTTTCCACAGTCTGTGCAACATATCAGTGACGTCTACAGTGTCTCTATGAAATAGAGGCCAAACAGTACATGTTTAGCAAAATGTACTAAGAATACACGTAACAATTAAAAACAAAAATTACTCCTCAGTTGGAATAACAGAATTATTTCATATACCTCATACAAACATTGTTAAATCTACAAAAGACCTTCAAAGGTCACCTGGTTCAACCTCCTCTATACTCACCTCCAATCAAATGAACTCCTCTAACACATTTCTAAGAGGGAGGGTAGTCTATCTGGACTCTTCCTGAAAGCATCTAGTGAGGGAGAGGGATTATAATCCCTTAGCTCATTTGCATGTAACTGTTTTAAAGAATGAGAAAGGTAAAACACACTAAATGAAAAATCAAAAAAATCTGCAGGGTCAAGCAAATGATTAAATAAGGACTACTGATTTCATAGGTGGGATTTGGTAAGTTTTTTAATCTCCTATGTGAGAAGTGAGTCTCTGAATAGCAGACGTGGACCACTAAAATCTGCCCATTCCGAAAGAAAAATGGTGCTTCCTTACTATGCCTTCAAATCCTTTCTGTTCTCCTCTCTTCTATCTATTCCTCCCAGCTTGACCCAATACAACAAAGTCACCATCATAATTCACATAACAGTCTTTTAAATATCTCTCCTTTCTCCAAGTTTTCAGGTCTGGCTAAACTTGATATTAACTTAATTACTTTAAGCACCTTTAAGGTGCTGCCTTTTCAAATAAAGCAGTTTAATTCTGAAGGGATAGAACAAGGTTTTTTGGTATCAGTCTAAAAGTATTTATGAGACAAGCACTATGCTAAGTGCTAGGAAAAGAAATACAAGTAGAGACATTTAAAATGAATTAAAAAAAAAAACCTAACCCCACTGATAAAGGATGTAAGACATTCTTCTTTCATGGTTGAAAAGTTTTATGCCTGTAAGGCCTACGAAAAAACTCTGGTTTAATAACATTGCCAAGATATGTGTACAAAGAAACCTAGTTTTCAGATGGGCTGTAAGCAAGTATGGTTGCAAAAGGGGGCAGAAGAAGAATTATGGCATAAATAGAGGAGCTCAAATTACCTTGAAAGGTTGTAAGGTTATATACCTCTTTTGAATGTGAACATATTGATAGTTTAAACAGGCAGATAAAGAACGGTTATTTGTTAAAAACTGCTAGAATGGAAGTGTAAAGAAACAGTTGTCAGAGACACAGACTGTTAAATGAGACCTTTTTGGAGTCTGAAATGGTTGAAACTACAGGGAATTGTGGTCCCTCAGCTCATTTGCATGTAACTATTTTTAAGGCTTAAGAAAGTAAAACAGAAAATTTTAAAAATCATATAATTGTTTGTAGACCAGCAGATGATGAAATATGAACTACTGATTTTATAGGTGAGATCTGGTAAGTTTTTAATCTCCTAAGTGCAAGGTGAGTCTCTGAAGACCAGATGGCTCTGATTCGGCCCACTGAAAGCTGTGAAGAATGGATGAAGAACACAGCAAGTAAAAACTAAAGATTGAAGAAATAGGAAGGGTTAGAACGGTCAGGTCTGTTAGAGCTGAGTCAGAAGTAGCAGCCAGAGCAGTCAGTTGACTGAAGGTTTCGTCTATGAAATTGCTGATTATTTGAAAAGAAGTTCCATGTCACTGGACAAGAGTTTTACCATCAACTGCCACCTGGAACTTGAGGGAGACAAAACCTCACAGAAGGAAGGTTTATCTGCCTTGCCCAGAAAGTCAACCTTGGTTGTTTTGCTGTGAGCTATGTTTGTTACAAGTTGATGAGTTGAATCAGCATCCTGATGAGTGAACAGCTTACGAGGCTTGTCTGAACTACCCAGAAAGAGGCCAAGGTGATGAGTTTTGCAGCTCTCTGTCTCGAGGAGAACTGCTTCCCAATTAAGACTGATTCTCAGTGTCATTTTAAGGGTGACTAAGTTGAAAGAGCTGATATGTTTAAATGGTCTAGAGCTGGAAAGTGGTGTTGATCAGAAGAGGAATAGTTAGAAGAGAAACAATTCTGTGAGGTGTAAAACGTTTCTAAATGGATCGATGATACCAAAGCCTGTAATGCAAAGCTGAGAATTTCCCCAAGCATATGGGATTTCCTCACTCATGTATTTCCCTAACAGACATCTGTAAGTCTTTGTCCACTCTACAGCACTGACTCAGAATAGACTGGTGGGGAGTGTGCCCCAAGTTTATGTGTGGATAGTGATATACTTATCATTCTTGCATTTTATTTAATATACTGGTACCTTTAGTGTAATTATTATTAATTTTGCCTTATTATTAAGTAAATGGTCATGTTTAAAATCTAATTTGTCACTACTATGAGGGGCTGAATGGAATCCCAATGGTAAGAGCTCCAAAGTTATAATGATAAGAAAGGGTAGTATATTCTCTCCAAAACAGGGGTACCCCTTAACACCCAGAGAGATTTTTGAGTATAACCAGATAGTGGTGGGCCTTCTCTGGGAACCTAGGTCTGTGATGGTAGTTTAGGATAAGTGAGCCAGACCAGCAATTCAATAGGTGTGCATATGCCTTGTGTGGTACAGTGCAGAGAGCCAACTCATGTCCCTGCTCGCAAGGAGCTTACAATCTAATGGTGAAACAACTATGTATAAAAAATATTTGTATAGGATAAATTGGATATAATTATCCAAGAACTTGTTCTCCTTGAGTATATGGAGAAGGGTCAGATTCCCTGAAGCCTCGGTCAATACCAAGAGTCCTTTGGCAGTAAGCAAGAGAGAATTTACCAGCCAGGTATACAAAGGCCTTAAATATGGATTCTAGATATAGAGCAGTAGCTATTACAATTAAGAAGGTGTTAACTTTTTGGTCATTATTTCATAATGATACTTCACAATATTTTACAATAATTTAAATAAGCCTCTAGTTTCTAAGATATTTTTTCTCATATTTTTTCTAACTTGATGATACTGTACAACTCTCTTCTGGAATATCTTGCAATTAATAAGTCATTTTCAAACTGAAAGCCACGGTTATTTTATCTGCTCTATGAGCTTTGAAAATTTTCATATCCTTTTCCTCTTCTATAATAATAACTATGTCATTACAAAGCCTGCATAACATGCTGGAAAGAGTGTTGGACTTTTGGAGTTAGAACGCCCAGTAAGGATTGTGGCTTTGCCCCTTATGACCTAAGTAACCTTGGGAAAGCTGTTTCTCCCATTTTTAACTCAGTTTGCTTATAACTAACGTGGTTGAACAACATAATCTATAAAGTCATTCTATGCTTTCTTACTGAAATGACATATAACTTCAGATTCGAGGTCATGCAACTTGACAAAAGAGTTACATTTATAAATATAAATATGGTGTGGAGAGGGGATATGACATAGCAGAAAGTGGTTTACCCCGGAATCATGAGGACATGGGGGTTCAAACTGTACCTCTGATTCATACTAACTGAATAACTATGGTCAAGTCACTTGGCAAATATCAGGAAAGTCTAAAACGCTTACGCCCAAACAAACTGCTGTTCACAAATCTGAATTCTCTCCAATACATTTCTTTCTGTGGGCATGTAAGTGTATGTGTGTATATGTATGTGTATATATGTACAGCTAGTACTGTAGTAGATAAAGCACTGGACCTGGAGTCCGGAAGACCTGAGTTTAAAACCGGCCTGAGATGACTACTAGCTGTGTGACTCTGGCCAAGTCATTTTACCTGTCTCCTTCAAAGTACTTATCTGTAAAATGGGAATGATAATAGCACTTGCCTCTTGGGTTGTGAAGACCAAATGAGTTAATATTTATAAAGTTCTTTGCAAAGCTTAAGGTGCTATATAAATGCTAATTATAAGGGATAACTAGGTGGTAGAGTAGGGAGGCTACAGCACTTACAGTCAGAAAAAAACTGAGTTCAAATCCTGCTGCAGTCATTTACTAGTTGCATAACCCTGGGCAAGTTAGTTAACCCCTCTTAGCCTCAGTTTCCTCACCTGTAAAATGGAATAATAATAGCCTATTCCATACAAGGTAGTTGTGAAAATCCAATGAGTGTATCCATATCCAACGGATCCAAGAAGATCCCATGTAAAGTGTTTGGCAAACCTTAAAATGATCTTACTATTATGTAAACCTTTTGTCCAAAGTGTAAGTTCATACCCAGTGCCAATTAGCAATTTTATTTATGTAGCTATCAGTGTATATGGGGGAGGGTGTATATGCTAGTACACATGTATTCAAAACTTAACAAATATGAGTTTCATTTCATATTTACTTTACAGTTGCTTAGACAAATTACAGAAATACATTTTCCCCATTTATGTAGCCTTTCCTTTTAATTTTCTTCTGCTAAAGCAGAAGTGCCTACTATAGTTCCCACAGTATAGAGGAGACCTGAATTCTAAAGACATATGAAGAATGAGACCCAAAGTCTTACAGCATCTATGCCACTCTGCAAAAACTTAAGACACAGAGGTGGAAAACCTGCAGCCTCGAGGCCACATGTGGCCTTCTAAGGTCTTTGGGTAGTGGCCATTTGACTGAGTCCAAGTTTTAAAGAGCAAATCCTTTTATTAAAGGCATTTGTTCTGTGAAGTTTGGATCTGTGAAATTTGGATTTGGTCAAAGGGCTACACCAGAAGACCTAGAGGGCCCCATCTGGCCCCGGCTGCAGGTTTCCAACCCCTGGGTGGAGTATGGACCCAGTAACAGACCATATCGAAACGTTCAGCCTAGGAAAACTCAGAAAGGCTTATCACAAGACACCTGGCCAGCTGTTGGTGTTTATTGCTTTCTCAGGCACAGTAACTCATCAAAACCATCAAACAAGGTGTAGAAAGGGTTGAGATTTGCATCCTTGTTGGAGTAGTCATACTGATAAAGTCACTGGTGCCTGCAGCATCCAAGCAAATACACAGCTTCACATCGGTATCCAATTCTTATTAAGGACTGAGAAGAAATTCAGTAATGATTTTTAAAAATGATATACAGGGATTCAAAAGTATTCAAAAATATATTTCTTATAATAACCACAGCAGTTCCCATAGTATAGGTAAGAAAATTTCTCTCCCTTTTTTGAAGAGTTGGGGACCCAACAATATCATATAATAAAAGATAGTGTCAGATGTGGTTGGGATCTGATGAATTAGTGTTTTTCCTCTTTGTTTTTTTCATCTTTGCTATAAGGCATGGCCTGTTGGGTATCAAAGTAGGGAGGACATTATGTTAATACATAATAATAGTTAGCAAGTATACAACTCTTTAAATTCTGCAAAGCACTTTACACATTTTTCATGTTTTATCTTTACAGAAATCTTGGGAGATAGTTTTATTTATTATACTCATTTATGTTTATGTCTTATTAGGAAGTGAAAGCAAAGAGACATAGTGTTAAGTAAACTAAGGTTTTTAGGGCATAGGTGTGCCCTACCCAAGTGTGTAAGGCTGGCTTTGAATCCATATCTTTCTGACTTCACATCCAGTACTCTATCCATTAAGATTTTCAGAAAAGAAGGTGATATAAACACACAAGGTATTAATTTAAAAATGCTTTCAAATGAGAAAAAAATCTTCTATTCTATTTGAGTTTTCATCTAGTTCCTGGAGCCAGAAAGGCAATCATTTACTAGGAGAAATAAGTACTAGAAAGGAGATCTATAAGGCTCTATTCTTATGCCCCTTTTAATGTTAAAATGTTCCATATAACATATTCTGAAACACTTTCCAAAAGTCTCCAACATTGCAGCTTCAAACAGAGATTTTTCTGTCAAAATGTGTGAGATTTATAATGCCAACCGTATGTGCTTGACTAGTAAAACCTCATATTTACATTACAGCAATTTACATGCTCTTGCAATCTGCACTTCTACTCCAGGACTCATTAATTTCTTACACTGCTACTGGAAGCTTCACCCAATTTAGTATAAGCTAGATTTTGAGAATTTTTTTACATGCACAAGTTCTATGTTAGTTTTTGACACCCAGGGTCATCTGTGGCACTATAATAGAGATCCTAGGTAGGTTATCAGAAAGTACAATGAAGGCAAGGGTATCTTAGCAAACTGAGTGGAAACCCAATGATGGAAACCAGATCAGCCAAGTGTGGACACACACATCACTAATTCAATTTCTCAATCATGAAGCACCTAGAACTTTTTTTTTGGCCACAGAAACTCATATGGCTATAGAATCAAGTAAGGGGTGTAAAGGCTATAATCAGTGCTTCCCACGAAAGTATCCATTAAGACAAATCTTTTGGAAATGTTTGTTCAAATTATATATGAATGCTCAGTACAAGGGTAATGAACCCTTATGGTAAAAGCCAATACTCAATGGAATCATTAGCAAAAGGTCCTAATGAATCTGAAGTTATAAAGGAAATACGACCTTCCCACCCCTCCTTTTGTCTGTTGGTTAGTCAGAATGCTCTCTCCTCCATCTCTATCTTGTTAGAGTTCTTTATTCCTATAAAAAGTCCTATTATTGCTTCAACTATCAATTTAGATAAAATTTACAACAACAATTTGTTTTTCTTCACATGTGTTTTGAGGACTGCATGGCAAAACTTCAGATGTCACATGCATCCTTAATAACATGGGCTGGCCATTCGTGGTAAAAGTATTCATTAGCATTTTCCCCTATAGCAGTTTCACAGAGAGGGGTTCATACTATTCAAGTTGTTAGTGAGTTCTTAATACCTTTAAAAGATGTCTCCTAGGCTGAAATCCAAATCAGGATTAAGGAAACAGCTATGATACCCTTTGCTGTGAAAAAGCTCTGCCACTAGCCTGGGATCTATCGATCAATCAACAAGTATTTCTTAAATGTTATCTATGTGCCAGGCATTTTTTTCTACATTTCATAACTTTAATAGAGTATTCTAAGTATTCTGTACAAACTGAAAACACCATATATTATTAAGTTAAAACTGTGTATTTTTTAAGGTAAGGCTGGAGCATTCTCTGTACACCTGGTCATAGTGCTGATAAAGCTGCTACTCAGTGGTGGCTAGAGATAGGCATCGGGCACTAAAAAACTAGAAAGGTGCAACCAAGATCCAACATGCCAATAGGAAAACAAAATGAACCTACTCACCCTGAAGGATATAAGTACAAGACATGGAAAATTCCCTTTTAGTCAGTGTTTACAATAAATGTATTTTACTGCCCTTGTTTTGGGGGGCAATGAGTAGGGAGAAGATGAGTTTAAAAATATATAAAATGTATCCAAACACCCAAAATGTTTGTAAAATATTAAGAGTCATATGATTCACAAACCAAGTGTTTGAATGAAAAAGAAGAGTTTTCAATAGGACTTCTACATGCAACATTGAGATCACCAAAAAGGAAACGTACCCACACACTAGGGGAATAGAAGGCTTATTGGATGAGAGGAGGAAAAGAACAAGGACAGATAAAAGACAAACTAACAAACAGAAAGGAAAATCCAAATTAAAAAAATTTAAATACATGAAGTTATCAGCAAAAACTTACTTTATTAAGAATACTTGCAGTTTAAGAATACACAGCTTTTTACCCCGAACATTGTAAATTCTACCATTCAACAAGCAAATCCTGACAAATTTCATTTCAAGTTACTATGGTCACAATGTCTGGGGGGAATTTTCAGGTACCATCTGAAAGTTCCTCTCCTTTGGAAGCCATGTAAACAAGCTATCCTTGTTGATATGAAAGTAGAGGGGTCAGGATCCTACTGAATTACATTTTCTTTTCTTTGTAGTTTCTTATTTGTTATGTGGTACAGCCTGCTCCCAAGAACCTCTCCACTTCCCCTTGAATAGCACTCATTTTTAATTCTTAGAAAATTGTAGTACATATTTTATGATTCAATCCATAATACACCATCGGGAGAATACAGATTTTAAACTTATCGATGTTTGTTTCAGGGAAAAATTGAAGTGATTAAAGGAACTTTTCAATTCCCCAAAGGCAATCTTCCTGTTTATGTTTGGACCCAACTCAATGGTCCATTTGCAGTGTTTGCCTAAAACAGAGAAATTAAATAAGTCAATAAGCATTTATTAAGTGCCTACTGTGTGCTAAAAACTAGTGATACGAAGAAAGGCAAAAGACCATTTTAAAGGACCTCACAATCTAATGGTAAAACCAATGTGTAATCAAATATATACAGATGAATTATATACAAGGACAAACTGGAAATAATCAGCAGAGGGAAGACACAAGAATTGCTGAGATCAGAAAAGTTTTGTGTAGAAGGTAGGGTTTTAGTTGGGACCTAACTTGAAGGAAGCCAGGGAAGCCAGGGGGCAGAGAGAAGGAGGAAGGGAATTCTAAGTATGGAGGGCAGCCAGTGAAAATGCCCAGAGTCAAGCATACAGGGCCCTCTCCACTCATCCTGATCTATATCTTGCCACTGAACCCAGATGGCTCCAGAGGAGAAAGTGAGTCTGGTGACTTTGCATAGTCCTTCCTCACTTAAATCCAACTCACTTACGTGTCATGGCATCACCACCCTGATGCCATGGTCCTCTTTGAGAATGAAGGACAAACAATGACCAGAGTCAAAAGACAGTATTCCTTGTTTGAGGAAAAACAAGGCAGCAAGTGGCACATAACGTAAGTGGGAGAAGGGATGCTAACGTATGAGAAGACTGGAAATGAAGTGAGAGAGGTAGGGTTATAAAGAACTCTGAATGCTGAACAGAGGATTTTATATTTGATCCCGGAGGTTATAGAAAGCCATTGGAGTTCCTTGAATGGGGGAATGACGCAGAGCTATACTTTTGGAAGGTCACTTTGACAAAAGAATGGAAGATGGACTGAAATAGGGAGAGAGTTGTGACATTCAAACCAACCAACAAGCTACTGCAAGTGAGAGATGTGAAGTCTAGATGTGAAGTAATGAAGGTATGATCAAGGTGGTGTCATTATCACACACCTAAGAGATGTCGAAAACTTAAAAATGACAGACCTTGAATAACAGATGGCTGTGGAGGGAAGGGAGGAGGGAGGTGAGAATGAGGAGTTGACGAGGACACCTGGTTCGCAAGCCTACATGACTGGGAGGTTGGTGATATTCTCAATAGTAACTGGAAAGTTTAAAAGAGGGGAGGGTCTGGGAGTTAACATAAAGAGTTCAGTTTTTCAACATGTTGAGTTTAGATGTCTACAGGACACCTAGTTTGAGATGCCCAATAGCCAGTCAGAGATGAGAATGGAGGTCATCAGAGAGCTTAGTGCTGTGTAAGTGGATTTAAAAATCACCACAACAGAGAGGATAACTGAATCTATGCGAGTTGAAGATATGACCAAGTGAAATAATATAGTGGGAGAAAAGGACCCAGGACAGAGTCTTGTCAGATGCCCATGTCTGGTAGAAGAAGACACAAGAAGAGATTGAGAAGAAACAATCAACAGGTAACAGAACCAGGAGAAAACAATATCACAAAACCAAGTTCATCTCTTCATAAAGAGAGTGATCAATGGGGTCAAAGGCTGCAGAGCGGACAAGAAAGATGAAGACTGGGAAAAAGTCACTGGATTTGGGCAATTAAGGGATATAGAGACAACATTGGGTAGAAGTACAGCATAAAAACAGCAGATACATAGCAAGAAACAGATCAGCAAACATTTAGAGAGCTAGATGGCAAAGCGGATAGAGCCTTAGATCTGGAGTCAGGAACACTTGAGTTCAAATCTAGCCTCGGATACTTACTAGTCATGTGACCTAGG
>CM053600.1:114077581-114118566 GCA_028646575.1 Pseudocheirus occidentalis | reverse complement strand
TTTTTAACACAAAGTACTTTTACAAAAATAGAATGAACTGCCTCAGAAGATAACAGGCAGACCTCATAAGAATTCTTCAATCAAGGGCTGAACAATCTATTTGTTTGGTATGATTACAATGCAAATTTCTCTGCAGGTACTAGCTGAACTAAATGGCTCTGGAGGTACCTCACAAGTCTGAAACACTGAGATTTCTTATTTCTGGACCTTGGTTCCCTCATCTATTAAAATGACGGAGCTGGGCTAAATGACCTCTAAGTTCTTTTCCAACTTTAAAGTAAATGATCCTAGTTAAGTTCATACATCAAACAGAATCTCCATTTAATTTTATATTCTTTACAGCCTTTAGCATCAAACTGCTTCTCAAAAAATCGTTTTGAAAATCAAACGTTGGTATATACGACCTTTAGTGTTTATTCAGTTCATAAAGTGTTATTAGAACATGTTAAAGTGCTATAAAATGTAGTCCTTGATGTTTTAAGAAATACACACACTCACACACACACACACACACACACACACACAAAACCTATGATTATGTGAACAGTATTTCAAAGGTTAAATCAACAACAGTGTGAATAAAATTGCTCTCAGTTGTCTGGGCTGTCAGCCACATACCATTAGAAGAACCATCACTGTTCTCACTTGCCTTCCTGTGTGGCATTTGTAGGACAGGACACTGGAAGAAGATAGGTTGGCACCAAGTGGCAAGCAAGGCCCATATATACCATGTGCATTAGCAAAAGGACATTCTAGAAAATTTCACTGACCTAAGAAGTAGGGCCATTTCAGGGACACACACATGCACCTACAATTTTTATTTTTACAAACTCTTCAAATATCAACTACCTTTAGCTGAAATGGTAAGAAAATATTTACCTAAAAACATAACTCATGCATTAATTTGAAATTGTCTCACTCCAAATTATTTTCTAAATTCACTTTAATTTATCATTCTGAATTTTCTCCTCACTTCCTCCTCCCTCACCCATTGAGAAAGCAAGAAAAACAAAACCTATTATGAATATGTGTAATCAAGCAAGACAAATTCTCACATTAGTCATGTCCAAATATATATAGATATAGATGTGTATACAAATACACACACACATATACATGCATACACACACACGCGTGCATCGATTGTACTCTGAGTCAATGTTTCATCAGTTTGCTGAAATTGGTTCCACTGTATTAATTACAGATCCTAAGTCTTTCAAAGTCACCTGACTTTACAGTATTGCTATTACAGTATTAATTGTTCTCCTGGTTCTACAAACTGCACTTGGTATCAATTCTTACAAGTTTTCCCAGGTTTTCCAAAATCATTCTCTCCATTGTTTCTGTGATAGAATGAACAGTAGCATTCTATCACACACATAAGAATGTGACTTGCTCGGTCATTTCCGAATTGATACATATCCTCTCAGTTTCTAGTTCTTTACTACCATTAAAAGAGCTGCTATTTTTGTACACATAGGTCCTTTTCCTCTTTCTTTGATCTCTTTAGGGTAAAAACTTGGTAGTAGCATCAATGGGTCAAGGGTATACCCAGTTTAATAGGCTTAATTCCCAATGCCTTTAAACCATTAACTTTTATGAAACACCAAGCCCATATTTATTCTTCCTCATGAATTTTCTACGTCCTTCGTTAGAATGTAATCTCCTTTCAGCAGGGACTGCTTTTGTCTTTTCTTTGGAGCCCCATCACTTTGCTCAGTTCCTAGTACAGAGCAAACACAATAAATGATTGTTGATTAACTGATACCTTGACTTTTTTTAATTTGTAGAAGATTCTTGTTTGTCATTTTCCATACAGATTTACAGAAAACACTCTTCCACGACACAAAAATTATCTCAGATGAAATGGAAGCTAAAGATGGTATAATAGTAATGAAATTTTAATATCCCTTTGTATTGCCAAGCTAAGAGGTACTTAGCACCTAGTTTCAAATTAAGGCTCTGTTAAAGAAACAGAAGGTATGATTCCCATGTTGCCGATGTAACTAAAAGAGGCTGAACAGGAAGGAACTATAATGTATTTAAGTAAGAGCACAAGCTGAACAGTCAGAATTTACTGAGGTAAGCATCATGGAGGCAGGGCAGCTGCTGCTGGACTGAAGACTGAACTGAGAATTGAGAAGAACTGAAAAGAGGAATGAGAATTGAGAACTGAGACAGAATTTCTTGAAGCAAGCCATGTGGAGGCTGGATAAAATTATTTTGATTTTGAGAACAGAGCTTACAGTGCTGAGGACTTCTGAGGGCCAGGTAGAGCTGCTAAAGACCAAGAAAGCAAGACTGTGGTGCTGGTACTTGGTCTGTGTGTTTTGATGATACTCTGTCAGATGCATTTGTTGATAGAGGTCTCTGAGCTTGTTTGGCCCAGGTTGAATTCACAGAAAGAAAGTGAATTGAAGAGGATACCAGTTATTGTGTCTTTGTTAAGCTTTGTCTCCTCAGGAACAGAAGTTGCTGAGAACTTGCCTAGGGGCAAGATGAAGAAAAGACCTCTCCTTGGGTATTGAATGTTGTGATGATATTATAATCTAGTTGTAACCTAGGGGTGGATGGCCTTTGTGCTTTGTGACTAACCAAATAAATGTAATTTCTGATTGAACTGAGGACTTGAAGACTTTGTGACTGACTAAATAAACATACTACCCAGTACTTTGTACTTTGGGTCCCTTAAGGAGCCTCCTTAAGGATGAATGAATGATTGAGTTACTAAACGACTGAGTTACTAAGTAATTGTACTTCGTTAAAAACTATGTGATCACTTTGGTGAAAAGTATGTGGCCATTTTAGTGATAAGTTGCTGAGTTATGACATAGTGAATGCTGAACCTTGATTTTCTGTGAATGTTTTGCTCTGATGTGTTATTGAATAAATAGAGTTCTATACTATACTATGTAATCAGAACCTAAAAAACTATTCATAGCAGTAGTCCTCTAGAAGGCTTCTTGTGTTTGGCTTTACAGATGGAGAGGTAGAGTGAAGCCAATTTGTGAGTCTTTAAATGCCAGGCTAAGGAGCAGCACAAGGCAATATGAAACAATGGAAAAAAATTAGTATTGTAGTGATATAATCAAATCTGTGTACCACAAAGATTAATGTGGTGGTGGTGTATAGTATAGATTGGAGAGGAATGACAATGAAGTCCAGAAGACCTATAAGTCTCGATAAGAGTAAATGAAAAAGGAAGGAAGAAAGGGAGGGAGGGAATGGGAGAAGGAAGAAGAGAGGGAGGAAGGGAGGGAGGAAGAGAGGGAGGATTTATAAAGTGCCTGTCATGTGTCAGGCAATGCACTAAGTGCTTTACAAATATTATCTCAACTGATTGTCAAAACAAACCTGGGAGTTAGATGCTATTATTATCATCCACATTTTTCAATTTAGGAAACCAAGGAAAAGAGCAATAAAGTGGCTTGCCTAAAGTCACACAGCTAGTAGGCATCTGAGGCCAGATTTGAAGTCAGGCTCTTTTGAGGCCCAGTACTCTATCCACTCTGTCCACTTAGCTGTTTCTGAACTGATATGGTGGCAAGTGGAATGTATGGCAAATAGAAAGAAGGTCATATGGGGGAAAGGTTACCGGATTCCCTATCAATGAGATGTTCCTAATACATAGCCATTTGGCTTCCAAGTGGTCTTTGGCCTTTTTTTATTGCGAAGTTGAAATCATATTTTCCAATATAATTTTAAGAATCCAGATCTGGGTCCATATTTACACTGAAAATTACTGTCTCTGTTGACTTAATTTGGACAATCTTACCAGTTTTTTCCAGAGAATTTCTCTAACTTTCCATCTTCTCTATAACAAATGCTGGGTCATTAACTTCAATTATCTTTTATGGTATTTTTTAATATGGTCATCATGAATGTTGCAGATGAAGCAACCAAAATATCCTATGACATGTTTCTTTATCATCTTTGGGCATATGAAAAAACCAACTCCTTTGTTTACTTCTCTTAAAGAGAAAGCTATAAAATGTCCTATTTTGCCTCAACTTCATTTGTCTTCCTGTTTTCCTTTACTTAGATAACCTCAACATTTACATTTTTCTATTATTCAAAGAGTACGGCAGTTATTGGACAAAGATCTCATATTTGGGACACCAAGGATTAATTTATTGTTTATAGGTCATCTAAAAATGATATAATTCTAAACCTTTACTTTTGATGTTCTCTACCACTTCACTGTGGAAATGTAAGGTGGTCCCATGAGACTAAAGGGCTTTTAAAACATATTTGTTTTCTTTCTTTTTTGTTTATGCATATTTATTTATTTTTTCAAAATGTGGTAACACTTGGCCCCTGTATATTTTTTGTACTTATCATTTCATTTTCCCCTAGTTACATGTAAAAAACAATTTTTGACATTTGTTTTTAAAATTCTGAGTTCCAAATTCTCTCCCTTCCTGCCTCCCCACCCTCCCTTCATAGAGAAGGCAAGCAATTCAATATAGGTTATGCATGTGTAGTCATGCAAAACATATCCATAAAAGTCATATTGTGATGTTTTAATTGTTTCTTAACCTGCCAATGGCTAAAGAGCTGCCAAATTGCCAAATCTAGCAATCAACCTAACAGGGAGGTCACAGGCATCTCCACAGCTAGAAAGACTGGCTTTGAATAGCAGACATTCTGCTATCTGGACTATACTTGAAGTCTTTTTAGTTTGGCAGACCCTACCAGAACTTATACTATACCAGTAGAGATTTCTAGAAGCCAAGAGATTCTTCCACACAATGATAATGCAATGGTATTATGGCACAAAAATCCATAAGCCTTCTTTCTCATCTTTTACAATCTATGAATATTACAAAGATATTCTTAATGAAAATATGAGTAGGGCTCCGACATTAAACTCTATCTTTTTAGGCAAGCAGTAATCTGAACAGCAGAAGAATAAAAGATCCCACTGTGAGTAGTTTTTAAATTAATTTCCCCACCCTTCCAAAATTTAAAAAAAGAAAAAAGAAATCAGTAGAAAAATGCAGCCTTAAAGACTCTGTTCCAAAAAGGAGCCTCCAATGCAAATATTAAGATCATAGAAGATTCCTTGATAAATGTGACCACAGAGCTAACTGTTTTGTGCCCCTTCTTACTATCAAGTAAGTCAAAATAGGTACATTCATGTTTGCCAAAAGTAATTTTTTTCTACCTTTGAAGTGTCCTGCACAGACTCCAAATGGAAGAACAATTCCCTATATAAGATGAGGTCACACAGATCCTGCAGTATATAAATGACAATTTGCTGCTAAAAGCATCAAATCCCAGCATATCACAAGAATTCTTTAATAATATTCATGATTTATTTTTAAAAATTCTCTAACCATTCATATAGGGAAAATCAATTGGACGAATTTCTATTGCCCTGATTATAACAACCAGAAACTGGTCCATCAGTATCTCTTTCTAGGACACACTATAGACAGATGGTGGGCTAGGTCTTTATGTGAATGAGAAAAAAGGAGCAAACTGGATGAATTTGTGAAGTTGCACTGCGCTTTAAACATAATAACAGGTTATATGTTTAAGTGTGCAAAGCATTTTTTATTTAGTATCTCACTGGAGCCTTACAGTAGCACTATGAGATTTCCAAGCAATCTTTGGTCTCTTTTGTTTCCTGAACCTTAATCATACTTTTCAATATAATTTTAGGTTTTCAGTCCTATTCCCATATTCACAATGACTTCAATGTATTATTTGTATTTGTCTTTTATGAACAAGGGGATCGAAGCTCAAAGAATCTGATTTGTCCATAGTCACACAGCTAGTAAGTATCAGAGACATCATTCAAACCAGTTTTCTTCAGATTGGAAATTTAACTGTCCTTCCACCTTACCTCTCAATATGAAGATACAAGCTGTTCCTTGACACAAAAACCTATATTTTAAACACAAATATTTTCATGCTGATGCTAGATGTCTGAAAAAAATCATTGAATTACACAATCTCTGATAAATCAAAGTTGTATTTGATTCAAACAGCAATGGAGAGACAAATGGTGAGTAAGAGCATACTGAGGAATATTTTCCAATGATGAGCTTTGTACCATAAAATGTCATCTAAGAAATATATGATAGGGAAAAGAAGTGTATAATTAGAAAAGGCAGTGGTTAATCATGAGCAAAAAATAACAGATGACCAATCTATAGTCTGCTGCACTATTACCCATGTGAAAAGAATATAAAAGACCTAGAGAAAGGTTCAGGGCTTAAAAAGCAGCTCCTATGGAAAATCAATAACAGAACATGGAAAGAAGTGCATAGAATAAGAAAGTGTGGATGGGTTTTCCTTCTACCTATGCAGGGTGGAAATCATAGGTCCAATGACATTGAAATATCACAGAAGTAGTCATTTTGAGTGCTGTACATTATAACAATTATTAAAAAGATAAAGAACCAGTATTATTATGCTTCATCAGAAAGTTATTCTTTCTTTGAATGTATTATTTTATAAGGTAAGATGCATTGTTTTATGTAATTTTATTACATTTAGAAGCTAAAATACTCTTTAGTGGACTCTGTCTCCAATTTTATACTCAGAGTAAATAGCAATAGGCTTCCTTGAATAAAATTTTCAAATTATCTGTATCAACTATCAAGTGGCAGCTGTACAACATTTGTTTAGGCATTCTGCTATATTTAATTATCATGTTAAGTCTAGCCCATTTGAAAACAAAAAACACACATACTCCCCACATAAATGAATGAATGAATGAATGAATATGTAAATAAGTAAATAAACCAGTGAATGAATAAAATAGATAGATGAATGAATGAATGAATGAATGAATGAATGAATAACCCAGCTTTAACACAATGTACTGAAATGAGCTCTGATGTAGGACTGGGGTGGGGGTGGGGAATCTGCATTCTAATCATAGCTCAGCTACTAACTAGCTCTCTGACCATCATCAAGTCCCTTCATCTCTCTGAACTTTCATTCATTTCCCTCATCTATAAAATGAAGGGGTTGAAATAAATTATCTCTAAGCTCCAAAGGTCCTTTATTTTCTATATTATTTTACTTAAGAAAACACAGAGATGATTTCTCACTTAACATGGGCAAAGTATCTTACTGATAGAACCCCCAAATCCCAGAGAATGCTGTTTATGGCTAGCTAGTCTATATGTATACAGGCATTCTCATTTTATTGTGCTTTACTGTGCTTCACAAATATTGTGTGGTTCTTTTTGTCGTTGTTGTTGTTTTACAAGGGGGTTTGTGGCAACCCTGAGTCAAGCAAGTCTATTGGTGTCATTTTTCCAATAGCATGTGATCACACTGTGTCTCTGTGTCACATTTTGGAAATTCTTGTAATATTTCAAATTTTTTCATTGTTGTTAGATATGATATGGTGATCTGTGATCAGTGATCTTTGATGTTTCTATTTTAATTGTTTTGGGGTACCATAAATCACACTCATGTAAGACAGTGAACTTAATAAAAAAATGTTGTATATGTGCTGACTGTTCCAACTACTAGCAGTACCCCTCTCCTCAACATTCCTATTCCCTGAAATGCAACAATATTACAATTAGGCCAATTAATAGCCCTACAATGCCCTTTAAGTGTTCAAGCAAAAGGAAGAGTCAATCTGCAGGGAAAACTTCATTGATGTTTTATTTTAAGAAATTGCCGCAACCACCCTAACCTTCAGCAATTACCACTCTGACTTGTATCTGGCCACTGGACCTGGATGGCTCTAGAGGAAAAAGTGAGGCTGGTGACTTTGCACAGCCCTCCCTCACTTAAATTCAACTCACTTGTAAGTCATAGCATCATCTTCGTCATGCCATAGTCCTCTTCAAGACCAAAGAAGAAACCACACAACTGTTTTGATTTGATTAATCAGCAGTCATGTCTCACACTGAGACAAGAACTTCCACCAGCAAAAGGATTACAATTTGCTAAAGGCTCAGATTAGCAATGTTAGCAAAAAAAATGTTTAAATTAATGTATGTACATTGGTTTTTTAGGCACAATACTACTGCATACTTAATAGACTACAGTATAGTATAAACATAACTTTTAAATGCATTGGGAAACCAAATAATTTTAGTAACTTGCTTTATTGCAATATGTACTTTATTGCTGTGGTCTTGAAACCAAACACACAATATCTCCAAGGTATGCCTGCAACCAAAATATTACTTATGGACAATTCATCCTTGAACTAATTAGGGAGAAACCTGCATTTTAAACTACATTTTTAGAACAAACCATACTAGCAAAGAGGCAAACACAAATGTCAAATCACACTGGAAGAAAATAAGGCCTATTTTTTTTTTAAATCAGTCCTATTTAATTTTGGAATGTATTTGAATTGTAATCTGGACATATGCCACATTTCACAGAATAGCTCTGTTATTTTGTTTGAAGACCCCCTAGAGGATCTGGAATACTGCCCAATTTCACCTTGGCTCAACAAATTCCCCTTCTGAAAATTAAGCTTATCCCCAAGGATTTTAAATATCAAAATAAAAATTCAGAACAAAGTAGTACCCTCAGCTTCTGGTCCAGGGAGTAAGAGCTTAAAATTTTAGTCTCCAACCCCCAAAGCAGAAGTAAATAAAAAATAAATCTGTTCCACATGAGAACTCAATTGTAGTAACTGATATAAGGCTACATGGTTGATAATTAAGCATTAGACTAGAAAATGAGCCATGATTTTTGTTCTTGGCTCCATTAATGAGCTTTTATACACTGCCTTTCCTTCAGTTGACTGTCATCACGTGATACCCATGTTATGAAAGTGAAATATATCTTAATAAGAATCCTTTGGATTTTTCTGTTATAAAAAATATCTCATTCAACTCTTGAATGCTATGTATAATAAAACAAGTTTACAGATTTTTCCTTTTTTTGTTCAATATTCTTCTGCTTTATGCATAACATATGCTTAAATACAAAATGTGCAACCAGTTGGAATAGTGGACAGAGCGTTGGGCCTGAAGTCAAGAAGACTCATCTTCCGAAGTTCAAATCTGGCTTCAGACACTTGCTGGCTGTGTGATTTAAGTCACTTAACCCTGTTGGCCACAGTTCTTTTTTCATCTGTACAATGAGCTGGAGAAGGAAACAGTAAAATCACTCCAGTATCTTTGCCAAGAAAACTTCCAATGGGGTCACAAAGAGCCATACAAGCCTGAAAATAACTGAACAACAACAACAAATCTCCACTTGAAAGAGAACTGATGAAACAGGTCCCCAGAGTTTGGTTAAGTGTCCTTGGGGTTTTCAGGTAACCCTGTGAGGTTATGGGGTATCTTTAGTAATTCTGTAGCTCATAAGACCCCACCAGTGCACTTTCTAAATTTGATCATTAGCTCGTAGTATTTACTGAGGTTGTACAGCAAGAATATTCGGTAAAAAAAAACCTCATTAGTAAATATGTGACATGTTCTCTTATCAATACATACAAAGTTAAAGGAGAAGTAGGATCTAGCTTAGAAAGCACATGTGACAAAGAGGTATCTCAAAGTTCCAGGAAATCCTTTTACCATAGCCCTCAAAATGTTTCCCTTAGATATGATGTTATTTCTCTCCTAGGCTCTTGGTAGAATCTTAAATCTTCATCTAGTCTGCCCTTGGCTACAGATACAGATACTTCTAGGAAAAAGCACTCATTTTCTGGACCTTTCATGATGCCAGCCCAAAGATAGGGAGAGAAGAGAGACCAAAAAGGGGCAGCTAGGTGGCACAGTGAATAGAGTACCACACAGTACCTCCTGAAGTCAGGAGGATCTGAGTTCAGATCCAGCCTCAGGCACTTGCTCTGTGACTGTAATGGTAATGGGAATCTGAAGATTTTCTCTGCCCCTTGGCCCCTTGATATGCTTAAGTGAAACTGAGAATCGTCCCTGATTTAAAAATATACTCTGCCCCCTAATAGGCTCAATGTGGTCACATGGAGCCTGTGGCAGGAAGCTTGTTTTTCAGGAATGCCCACACCTTGTTACTTTGTGATTGGGCAGTGGGTCATATATGTGTATGTGTGTATCTGTGTATGTATGTATTTGTGTGTGTGTGTGTATTTCCTGATGTGAGGTTTTGCTTTGGGGCTCACTTTGGGAAGAGTTGTGCGATTTGGCCAGACAAGACTCTGGGCAGCCCTTGACCCTGGCTCTGAAAACCCAGATGTTGGTACTTACCACTCTGGTAACTAACTGGGGATGGATATAATGGTCAGACAGCTGGAAGCCCTGTCTGCTGATCTGTTTCTCTGTCTGTATTTTTTGTCTGCTTGTAACTTCTGTTTGTATTTTCTGAAGTTCAGGGTGCTGATTTTTCCCCTGAACTAGGTAAATGATATATGTTTCATTAAAGTAAGATTTTAACCCTTTTTGAGTTGCTTTCCTTTAGAAAAACAGATCTAAGAATGTGTGCTAGCAGGCATCCTGGGTATGCTAGGGTGCTTGCTGATACAGTGACCTTGGGCAAATCACTTAACTCCAATTGCTTTGCCTTCCTACCTTGCAAAAAACAAAACAGAAGAAAACCCCAACAGAGAAGAAAGACCAAGACCAAGGTTGAAGCCCTGAGCTTTGCTTCTTACACCACAAAAGATTCTTTCCCTGAGGTTTAGCTGGAGTACCCCCTCTCTTTTCTGTTGTCAATCACACAAATCCATGAATCCCATTAGTTCATGGGGTTTTATACATGTCCCAGAGAGTGTGACCAAGTCCCTCAGCCAATCCAAATAGGTTTCCTGTCACACTTCTACAACAACTGAAATGGGCTTTCATCTGATAAGTATATCAGTCCTAAGTGGCTGAGAGGTATTCTCATCTGAAAAATGTATCAGAGTTTAACATACTGACACAATTTACACAGGGCATGGCAATATGGCTGATATACTCAATCCACTGACACTGGGAATATTATAACATAGAGAAATATTTTTGACTATTCAAGGGCAGAGTGGAAGTCATTTTCTGAAACACTATAGCAACAAAACAGTTGAGAAATATTTAACTGCTGACTAACTTTGAGGAGAAATCTCTCCAATCTATTACATATTAATTAAGCCACAGCCAGTCTAATATACTAGCAAAGGAGAATGTTGAGCTCTTTAGTTTTGTTTTTGTTTTTATATCTGAAATGTGAGTATTGTGAAGAGGAAGAATACTTGCCCCCAACAGTGGGCAACAAGTTTCTGACATCCATATACTTGGAAACAGTCACCATTCGTGGAATCTAAGAATCAGAATGGACCTCACAGGCCAACCAGAACCTGAGTATTCACCTCTTACTCATCATCCCCAGCAAGTCATCACCAAGCATTGCAACAAGAACTTCAGTGAGAGGGATACTATGATTTGAGAGGTGACTCATCACAGATTATTAGTTCTGTTAGAAAATTTCTCCTTGCATGAAGATTCTATTTGACCTTCTTTTAACTTTAACTCAGGGCTCTTAATTCTTCTTTCTGGGGCTAAAGAGAGCAAGTTTTATTACTTGTCCCTGTGACAAAGGATGGTAAGAGGACAAAAGAAAGGAAGATGAGGCATCGATTACATGGATTTTTAGTATTTGGCAAAATGATCTGCGTAGCTAATCTTACTGGATCTTCCCAATAACCCTGTGAGACCAGTGCTACTATAATCACTATTTTTGCTGATAAGGAAACTGAAGCAAATAGATTTTAGACAATTTGTCTAAGTTCACACAGCAAGAAACCAGGTGTCCCTGAATTCAAAGCCAGCCATAAGGCTGCTTTCTCCCAGCCTCTCAAGGTTCATTCCAGTATGATGAAACACATCTTTAACCATGTTTCATGTAAGTCATGATCTCAAGGCCCTTCAGCATCCATGTTGCCCTTTTCTGGTTGTTCTAAAGCTTATCAGTGTCCTTTCCATACTGTAGTACTGAAAACTGAAGACAATACTGAAGATAATTGAGTAGGTCAATAATACCTCCCTGGTCCTAGATCAGGGATTCTTCACCATTTTTTTAATGTCATGGACCCTTACTGAAGTCTGGGAAATCCAATGGACCTTTTTCTCAGCATGATGCTTATAAATGGATAAAATAAGTACTGTTACAAAGGAAATTAATTTTATTGAAATATATTTAATAAAATATATTTTTAAACAAGTTCATGATTGTCAGCTTGAGAACTCTACTCCCATTTATTCTGTGTTACTTAATGTAACCTAAAATCTCATTAACCTCTTTTGACTGCCATTGCAAAAGTAAGTTGTCAACTAAAAACCTAAGCCCTGTTTTTAGATTGTTTGATATCTAGCCACATCTTTTACATTTTGTACTTAAGTTAAAAAAAAACTTCTCAAGGTATAAAATTTTCCACTTATTTCTTAAATTCCATTGAACTATTAGATTTGGGCTAAGATTTTAGCCTGTAGAGATACAGGCATGAGCAGTCTCTCCCAACTTGGTATCTTCTGCACACCTGATAAAAATGTCAACTAAGCTTTTCCAAGTCAGTGACAAAAATGCTGACCATGGCCAAGCACAGAACCCTGGGTGACCTTTTTCCTTCTTTCTTTTTTTTCTTCTGCTTCCACAGTAAGAGAAAGAATAAAAGCATTTTAACTGATTAGTAACCAGTCAGGAGGTTAGAACCAGCACCTTCCCATTGCTTAGTTAGTGTAATGAAATGTAACCCTTCCTACAGTCTGGATAAACTGAGACCCCTGCTGGTGACTGCTACTTGAATTGGGCTACCAACTGATGTATCAACTTATGAAAATGCCTAGAAAAGGTAAATTACA
The DNA here is from genome assembly GCA_028646575.1 of Pseudocheirus occidentalis. Taxonomy (NCBI): domain Eukaryota; kingdom Metazoa; phylum Chordata; class Mammalia; order Diprotodontia; family Pseudocheiridae; genus Pseudocheirus; species Pseudocheirus occidentalis. The sequence goes on along the minus strand of CM053600.1, from coordinate 114,105,817 downwards.
TTATGGGGAGAGAAATGGGGGTATGGAACCAAGATGGCAGGCTTCAGGCAACAATTCAGTTGAACTTTCCCAACATTTCCCTCCAAACAACTTTAAAATAACAGCTCAAATTGAATTCAGAAGTGGTTGTGCCAACAAAAGCCAGGGTGAGACATTTTTCCAGCCCAAGACACCTTAGGAATTCAGCAGGCAAGGTCTGTGATACTGGGGTGGAGGTTAGCCCTGAGTTGTGTATATACCATGTCCATACCAGTAGCAGGCCTTGGAGTTATCTGCAAGAGTAGCAGTAAAAGTTTTAGAGTTCTCAACACAGAGACAAAAAGTAGGTCAGAGAAGTGGTCAGAAAGAGATTATATAAGGAACCCCTTGCTGGTTCTGGGTGTGAGATGTTGTTTTACTACTTATATACTATACACAACAGCACCTGTGGCTGCAGAGGAGGAAAAATCCATCCTGGGAAAAGACTAAGCATAGGCCATGAGAGCAGTGACCATACCTCTCCTTAGATCATACCACCTTAGAAACATCAAAACTTACAAATTCCCAGAATTATCTCTGAAAAGAGCAGCACCAAAAAACCTGAAGCTTTAAAAACAGTGCTCCCTCCACCCTGTAAGCACAGTTCAACTTTAACATAAAGTTAAGTCAAGAAATAGGCTAGATAAACAAATCAAATTATAAATCTCGCTCCCAAAAAACCACCCTGACCATGAAAAACTGCTATGTGCCCAAAGGGGGAAAAATGAATTAGAAACAAGCCCACCAAGTACTCTTGGAAGAGTTCAGAAAGGATTTTTAAAATCAAATAATAGCAGTAAATGAAAAATTGGGAAAAGAAATGAAAGCGATATGAGAAAATTCTGAAAGAGTCAAGGTGTCAGTAAGAAAGACACAAAAATTCAGTAAAGAAAAAAACTCCTTAAAAAGCAGAAATGGCCAAATGGAAAAGGAAATAAGGAAGTTCACTCAAGAAAATATCTCCTATATGAATTATTTGGAAGAAATAGGCAAAGAAGGGACTGTGCCAAATTCCTCTGACAACACAAATATGGTGCTGATACCTAAACCAGGATGAGCAAAAACAAAGAAAGAAAATTCTAAACCAATTTCCCTAATGAGTATTGACGCAAAAATTTTAAAATTTTAAAATTACTAGCAAGAACAGTATAGCAAAACGTCACAAAGATCATAAAAAATGACCAGGTGAGAATTGCAGGAATGCAGGATAGGTTGAATATTAGGAAAATTGTTAGTATAAGTGACCACATCAATAACAAAAATAACAAAAATATTATTTCAATAGAAAAAAGCTTTTGACAATATACAACACTCATTCCTATTAAAAAATGCAAGAAAAGACAGGAATAAATGGAGTTTTTATTAAAATGATAAAATCTATCTAAAACCATCACCAAACACTATCTGTAATAGGAGTAAGCTAGAAGCTTTCCTAATAAGATGAAGGGTGATGTAAGGATGCCCATTGTCACCACCATTATTCAACATTGTACTAGAAATGCTAGCAATAGGACAAGACAAATAAATTAAAGGAATAAAAATAGGCAATAAGAAAATAAAACTATCACTGTTTGATAGTATACTTATAGCACCTAAGAGAATCAACCAAAAAAATAGTAGAAATAGAGGCAGCTAGGTGGCACAGTACACAGAGCACTGGCCCTGGAGTTAGGAGAACCTGAGTTCAAATCCAGCCTCAGACACTTGACACTTACTAATCCTGTGATCTTGGGTAAGTTACTTAACCCCGATTACCCTGTCTTCCTCCCTCCAAAAAAAAAAGCCAAAAAAAAGAGTAGAAATAATTTAAAATGTTAGTAAACTTGCAGGGTGTAAAATAAACCCAAATAAATCTATATATAACCAACAATGTTGAGCAGCAAGGGATGGAAATTCCACTTAAAATAGGTGGGAGTTCACCTGCCAAGACAAATCCAGGAATTTTATGAACACATTTATTAAATACATTTTATGCAAATAAAAACAAATCTAAATAATCAAGGAAATATTAATTGCTCATTAGTGAGCCAAGTCAATATAATAAAAATGACAATTCTATCTAAATTAATTTACTAATTCAGTGCCATATGAATCAAACTACCAAAAAACTATTTTACAGAGATAGAAAAAAAAAATTAACAAAATTCAACTGGAAAACAAAAGGTAAAGGATATCAAGGAAATAAATGAAAAAAAATGAAGGAAAGTAACATAGCAGTACCAGATATCAAACTGTATTACAAAGTGATAATCATGAAAGCATCTGGTACGGGCTAGGAAAAAGACTAGTGGAATGATGAAACAGATTAAGCATACAATACACAGTAATAAATTACCATAGCAATCTAGTGTCTGACAAACCCAAAGAGCCAAGCTTTGGGGATGAAAAGTAACTATACGACAAAAATTGATGGGAAAATGGAAATCAGTTTGGCAGAAACTAGGTATACACCAATATCACATACCATATATCAATGTAAGATCAAAATGGGTATATTAATTAGATATAAAGGGTAATATAATAAGCAAATTAGGGAAGCATGGAATAGTTTACCTGTCAGATATGTGGATAAGAGAATTTATGACCAAAAAAAAGATAAAGATCATGGGAAATAAAATGCATAATTCTGATTAAATTAGAATAAAAAAAGTTTTACACAAACAAAGCCAATTCAACCAAACATAGAAGAAAGGCAGGAAACCACACAGAAAAAAAATTACAGCAGGTTTCTTTGATAAAAGATCATTTCTCAAATATATAAAGAACTGAGTCAAATTCAGGAGAAAATCAGTTATTCCCCAACTGATTTATAAATGGTCAAAGGATATGAACAGGAAGTTTTCAGAAGAAGAAATCAAAGCTATTTGTACTCACATTTTAAAATGCTCTAAATCAGTATTGCTTAGAGAAACGTAAATTAAAACAGCTCTGAGGTACCGTCTCATACCTATCAGTTGTATCTAATACAACAAAAAAAGAAAATGACAATGTTGGAAGGACTATGGAAAACCTGGGACATTAATGCATTGTTGATGGAACTGTAAACTGATCTAACCATTCTGGAGAGCTATCTAGAACTATGTCCAAAGGGCTTATAAAACTGTGCATACTCTTTGACCCAACAATACCACTACTGTATCCATATTCCAAAGAGGTCAAAGGAAAAGGAAAAGGAAAAGGACCTGTGCATACAAAAAATATTTATAGCAGCTCTTTTTGTGGTGGTGAAGAACAAGAAATTGAAGCTATGTTCATCAAATGGGGAATGGATTAACAAGCTGTGATATATGATTATAATGGAATACTATTGTGCTTTAAGATCAATGATGAGCCCAGTAGTTTCAGAAAAACCTGGGAAGATTTACACAAACTGATGCTGAGTGAAGTGAGTAGAACTGGGAGAACACAGTAGCAGCAACACTGCACTATGATACACTGTTAACAACTGAGCTAATTGTATCAATGCAATGATCCAAGACAATCCTAAGGACTCGTGACAAAAAAGTGATATCCACCTTCAGAGAAAGAAATGCTAAGTCTGAATGCAGACGGAAGAACATCTCTTTCACTTTATTTTTCCTGCACTTTTTTTGCAATATGACTAATACAGCAATACGTTTTGCATAATTTCATATTTCTTGCCTTCAAAATGGATGAAAGAGGGGTGAAGGGAGAAAGAAAATCCAGCACTAAAAATTTATTAAAATGAAGGTTAGGGGGCAGCGAGGTGGCATAGCGAATAGAGCACTAGCCCTGGAGTCAGGAGAACCTGAGTTCAAATTCAGCCTCAGACACTTGACACTTACTAGCTGTGAAACCTTGAACAAGTCACTTAACCCCAATTGCCTTGCCTTCCCCTCTAAAAAAAAATGATGATTAAAATTTTTTTTGAAATTTTTAAAGAGCAGGGAAACAGTGCAGTAGGGATAATTACATATTTTAGTCAGGTTTTTAGTTTTTAAAATTTAATTAATTTTTTACAAGTTTGTTCTCAAGCATCAGTTCCTCCTTAACATTTTTATCTGTTTTAATAATTATATTTTTATGGACTTTCTTATTTTATCTGATAGTCTATACTACAGATTTATACCTTGAAGATTTATACTTTGATTTTCACTAGGAATAAGGAGGACCTCCCATTGTCAATATAATAAACTGCAAATATAGTTGTGGGCCTTTAAGAGAAGAAACTATAAAACTAAACTGGTAAAGCAATAACAAATGGGCTTTTAAGTATTATACAAAAACTTATATGCCAAATGCTTCTTCTGGCTTTTCTTATCTCATGCCATATCTGCTGACTGATATATAAAACCATATATATATAAATTTTGGTCAAAATCAACTTTGCCTTTTCCTTCTAACTAAAAATGTACAATAAGAAGCAGAACACATTTTTTAAAAATTCCTAAAATTATTTTTTGCTGTTTTTCAGTCATTTCAGTCATATCTGACTCGGACCCCATTTGGGGTTTTCTTGTCAAAGATACTGGAAAGGTTTAACATTTCCTTCTCCAGCTTATTTTACAGGTAAGGAAAATGAGGCAAACAGGGTTAAGTGGCTTGCTCAGGATCACACAGATTTAAAGTAAGTGTCAGAATTCAGATTTGAACTCAGGAAGATGAGTCTTCCTGACTCCAGGCCCAGGGTACTATTGCTATCCACTGTGCCACCTAACTGCCCTGAAATTATTATAAGAACTCTAAAATTATTATGAGACCTCAATTTATGTCTTTTTTTCAGATCAAACTCCCTTATTACTTTTACTTATGAAGGGTCATAAATTCCTATTATGCAACAGTATAGGAAAATATTACTCAAGAGAATTCTTAGAGAATTACACAGGAAGAAAACTTCCTTCTAATAAACAATGCATATTTGGAAGAATTTAAAATATTGTCTGTTCCAAGTTCAACCACAAATTCCTTTTTCTATTAAAAAATGAAAAATGGATATTGTGTATAGAATTACCAAATAATCAGTCAAAAAGAAGAAAAAAATCTGGACAACTCAGGCATGTATTTCTTTGTACAAAGGTTACTGGGAATCAAAACATAGACTTGATCCTAAAAGTAACTACTATTATTAAGTCTGAGTACCAAAAATATTTTTTATTCCCTACTTTGGAATCTTAAAGGCAGGATACTCCCACTTTTATTTTCTTTTCCACAGATACACTTTTTATAGATGCTTAAAATGTTACTCCATTATCACAGGATTACAACTATACTGTCAAGATCAAGAAAAGACATGATCAGTATAAAAAGGGCAATACATACTTTGGAGGACTTAATCATTTAGCAATAATAAAATGACCTCCAACAGTTCTCATTAGGAATAAAAGAGTGTCTCTTCTTTGCAAAAGTTGGGGACCATCTGTTTGCAACACTGCACGGATAATGTAAAATGTGTCTGACGTGTTGACTAGTTGTACTGAAGATTTTCCCTCTTTTTTATTCCTTATTATATGTGATGGTTCTCTGATCAAAGGAAGGGAGAAGAAATAGAGGGGTAAATATAGATAGTAGTAAAACAAAAGATATGTTGAAATTTATTTAGAAATAAAACAGAAACCACAGTATTCTCTTCAAACGTGCTACATAACCAATGGACTTTCCCCCCAAACATGAACTTACCCACCTCATTATAACCATACAACCAAGATCATAGATGATATAGACTTGTAAACACCTTAACAATCATGTAGTCTAGCCTCCTTATTTGCAATGAGGTAAAACAATTTGGACAGTGCCATAGAGAGTAAGCTGTAAAGTTAAGATTCAATCCACAGTCTTCTGCATCCAAGTCTAGTCATTCTCCATACCTGAAACAGGTTCTAGGTACATCTGTGCCAATTTAAATTCTTCTGAGATTCCTGGAAGGGGCAGTTGGTGGCACAGTGGATAGAACATCAGTCCTGGAGTCAGGAAGTCAGAAAGACTCATCTTTGTAAGCTCAAATAGAGCCTTAGACACTTACTAGCTGTGTATATCACTTAATCCTGTTTGCCTCCATTTCCTCATCTTTAAAATGAACTGTAGAAGGAAAAGGCCAACCGCTCTAATATCTATACAGAGAAAACCTAGAATGGTATCAAAGAGAGTCAGACATGACTAAAAACAATTCTACAAAAAAGAGACTTCTAGCCAAGATGACTGTCCAGTTGCAACATGCCTACTCCAACAACACTTCAAACTTAGCAGATCAAAGGTACCAGAAAGGGTCCTGAAGACCTAGCATTCTGAAATCCAATTCAATTCAATTCAATAAACATATATTTACTTCCTACCATGTATCAGGTGGGCTATGAGCTGGGGATACAAATAAGAAATAAAGAGACAATCCCTGCCCTCAAGGGGCTTACAATCTAATTGAGAAAAACAACTCACAGAAGGAAGCTGAAAGGTAGGTGAGGGCATCAGGGAATACCTGGAGCAGGCACAGGTGGCATGTAGTTCCACAGAATTTAAAGCTAGCAAAGGTGCTGATGGGTTTTTGGGTGTTGTAGTGGATACAGTGCCAAGCCTAGAGTCAGAAAGACTCATTTTCATGAGTTCAAATCTGGTTTCAGACACTGATTAGCTGTGTGACTCTGAGCAAGTCATTTAACCCCATTTGCCTCAGTTTTCTCATCTATAAAATACACTAGAGAAAGAAATGGCAAACCACTCCAGTATCTTTGCCAAGAAAACTCTAAATGGGGTCACAAAGAGTCCAAAATAATTACACAACAACAAAGAGAGGGTGACAGAAAAATGGAGTTACTAGGAAGGTTGTGAGTACTCTATAAATGAGGGCTTTGTAAATACTTTGTAAATACTGTTTAGCCCTCTAATCATAGATAAGACGCTATAATAGTAATGGGAACTTGAAGTTCTTCCCTGCCCCCTAACAAGCCTAGGGGAATTTGAAGACCTTCCCTTCTTTGAAAGTAAACTCTGCTCCCTAAAAGACTGAATGTAGTCACATGGAGCCTGTGATAGGAGGAGTTTACTAAAGGGTTGAGCAGAGCCCACAGGAAACTAGGAGTCAGAGTTAGAGATACCATGGGAGATATAGGATGCTCAGGTAAGGAGTTAGTCAGGTTTACGAGTAGATATTGATCTTAAATTGGTTTGTGGGAAGGTAAAAGAATGCTGTGGCTCTCTGTGTTTTATGCCTTACTAACTTCTTTGCTACTATGATGGAATCCGGTTACTGGCTTTGGGATTTGGTTTTCTAATGTCAGAATAAATGCCTCACTTCTGTCTTTTATATGGAGAGTCATTATATTTTGTGATCAAGCGTCATGAGGGAATATTTATAGTCACGGTCAGTGCTGTAAAAATTGCATTGGCAATACAGAGGCAACTGAGGTTAGAATTGAGAAGATGATGAGTATCAAAACCTGAGTCTATCTGCAGAGTGACTAAATTTTAGATAATCAGCTTATCCTATAGAAGGAAGTGATCAGGGTCCCTACAGAGTAGAAACCAAGTATAACTTCTGACAGAAAATGGAGGTACAATGGGATCTAACCCAGGAGACAGAAGTCAGAGCAAGTACTCAGGGACCCAAGGTGACAATACATAAGGCTGATCATCTAACCCAAAGAAAAGCAGAGGATATAGCCTGGCCCTAGTACAAAAGTCTAGTTCAAGGAATAAATCAGAAAAGATCAGTAAATCAAAGAAAACATTGATCAATATTTAAAATTATTATAATTCTGCAGATCTCCAAAAACCAAAGGGAGGGTGACTCTGTAACAAGTGCAATCCAACTCAAAGTAAATTAGACAACTGCGGAGTGCCTACACAAAGTGTGGTATATGAATGTAAATTAATATTATTGTGCTATAAGAAATTATGTAAGAGCCGATTTTATGGAATGCTGAGTATTATGAATTGATGCAGAGTAAAATGAGTAGAACCAGGGGAACAATTCATACCAGGATAGTAACACTGAAAAGGAAAACAACTTAAAAAGCATGACTCAGAACTGTGGTAAGTGCAGTAATCAATCATTTTTCTGGAAGGCGTATGATGAAGCGTGTTACCTACTGACAGAGAGGAGATGGGCACATGGTAGAGAAACACACATTTTTGGACACGGCCACTTGTGAGGCTTATTTGTTATAATGTTCTGCCACATCCCTATATTTTTCTGTTTTTAATTGAAGGAGGATAAAGCTGTTAGGGCAGGGTTAGCAACAGTAATGTCAAAAAACGAGGGTCATGGTTTAAAAAAATATTAATGCACAGAAGAGAAGGAAGCACAGAGCAGAGCAATGTTGAAAGTACCCACAGAATTTATTACATACTTTATTGAAAAAAGCAAGTGGTATGAAACAGATATTTATAGATTCACAGAGAACCTCTTTTTGTGTTCTATGAAGTATACAGAAATGATCTTCTTTGTTGCTGTTTAAATGCAGAATAAAATCAATTTTTAAATGAAAAAAATTTTATTTCCAGTTCTAGATCAGATGCCATCTTCTTCAAAATTCCTTAATTGGCATATGCCTGATAAAAATAAGCTCTCCCTTCTCAAAATTTTGTCCCAAATACCCACCCATATTTACTTACTGATATTCTACCTTGTATTAACTGTGTGTCAAACTTAAACTGAGAAGTACAGCCCAAACATATTACAAGGAGATTGGAAAATGTTTAGCAACATAAGTAAAAACACAATAAAACCTAGAAAATGTGCATTTGTGATTTTTCAGATTAATATGTGGGCAAGGATCTCTTTCTATTTCAGTTTGATACCATTCTATTAGATGATAAACTTCTTGAGGGCACGAAGTGATACACACATATGTGTATATATGTATATAGGCATCTATATGTATGTGTATATGTATACATGCACATATATACATGTGTGTATACAAATACACCCATATATGTATGTGCATACCTGTGTGTGTGTATAGCAGCACCTAGAACTTAATTTTCCTGAACCAAGGGAAAATATAAACTAATATTAAATTATATTTTAAAACAAGAAATCATCAAATTTTATATTTAGAGTAAGAAGAACCTTTAGTAGTAACCGACTACTCTAACTTATTTATTTTACAGATAAATAGGCCTGGACCCAATGTCTATGAGTAGTTAAGTGTCAGGATCTGGATTGGATCCCATTTCCTCTGACTCTAGAGAGAATTTTCTGTCTACTCTTGCGCACTAACCATTCTCCACCAAGTCATCAATTTATTGATCTAAATAATTTAACAAAAGAATTTTAAAAGTACATGTCCTTCTGGGTTTTTGATCAGGATTGCAAAAGAACAATGTCCGGTGGAAGAGAACCAATCTGGTTTCATAAGACCTAAAAAGTCTTTTCAATTATCTGGGTCTCAGTTTCCTCATGTGTGAAATAAAGAATTTGGTCCTTTCTCCAGGTTCTTTAATTTAATCAATTTGGTTGGAGTTTTCTGATGTATGAGTTGCTTTCCTAGGCATGAAACTATGTTCCATTTCTCAATCTCTTTTCAGAATTTATGCAGAAATTTTTTAATGATTAGAGCAGGTTTTTAAGTCACAGAAATAAGAGAGCTTCTATTTATCTTTGCTTTTCCACCAACAGGATAATAAATCAGGTTTTGTGAGCACTTCTGGAAATCTAACTCATCATTCATTTCTTTCGCTAAAAGGAATTCTATAAAATAATTCACTTTTTATGTATATGCAAGTCAAGATAATTCAATTTTTAAAAGATAAATTGGGTCAATATTTAGTATGAAGATAAAATCAGCAATGTAAAAATTGTCTGCTTTATCATTCTAGATTAAACAGTTCTTGATATTGTGACACACACAAAAACCAAGTCATCAAATATTAACTGAAATGTTAATAAATTTACCTCAAAGTCACCATCTGACATCAAATGCCTTTAAATTTATTCAATCATTTAATTTTTTTTAAATAGAAAAAAGCGTTTTTAGAAGCTGTTAGGTACTACAGTTTCTCTGTGTGTGTGTATGCATTTAGTCCAAAATAACTGGGAAATCCTGGTTTTTCAACATACATGTAAACATTGCCTAACAACTTCCAGGGGAAAAAAATAACAAGTAACAGCTTCAGCTATACAACTCCACGGATCTGGAATTAATTCCTGCCATTTTTCCCTGATATGCCTAACAGATGTGGATATGCAATCCCAACACCAACCTATAATAACTCAAAAGAGATAAATACCTCAGAGGTAACTAATAAGAAACAATGTAATAATAATAAAAGCACTTAGTGCTTTAAGGTTCATAAATAATTTTTAAAATATTATCTCATTTTATTCTCATAAAAAATCTGAGAGGCAGATGCTATCATTATCCCCATTTCACAGATGAGGAAACTGAAACAGATACTGGTTGGTTATATGACTTGCCCGGTGTCAACCAGTATCTGAGTCCTTACTTCAAACATCCATTATATCTATAACATCAGTGGCAAATGTTTATCCAGTCTCCATTTCTCCTCTAATGACAGAGTTCATTAGAAGAGAATGACAGACTTCTCTTCTTACACCCACATGAAACAGCCCATTACATCTTCAGATAGCCCTAAGCCACTAGAAAGTTGCCTGTTATGTCAAAATCTGCCGCCTTGTAACTTTTACTCATTATTCCTAATTCTGTCATTTGGAGCCACATAGAGTAACCTTTAAATGTCTGAAGAGAGATACTATTCCTTCCTCTTCTGCATATGCTCTTTCTAAGCTACACATCCCTTGTTTCTTTGTGACATAGCTTCCTTACTCTCCTGGTTGTTGACTTTTGGATATGTTTCATCTCATCAGTGTTTTTTTCTAAAATATGATACCTTTTTTTTCTTAACATTATATACCCAGTAAATCACCCCACCCACCCCACAATGGCCAGAGAAGGCCCACACACTAGACCCCTCATCATCTACTGGAGACTCACAACCCAACCTTGTCTCTTGGCAAGCTCAGATTATGTCCACACTTTCAATAACCTACTCCCAAAGTCCAATCAAGATCCCGGCTGGGGCCTAGGGAACATTTCCCTTTCTTCTAGGAAGTGTGTAACAATCTATGGCTAGCAAACTCTCTAAATTAATGAGTTCTAAATTATGTTACTTTTTTCTTTTTTTTAGGAAGCCTCATTATTGCGCTGATTCTTGAAGCTTTCAATTCACTGAAAGACTATCTAGTCATGTTTCACAAACTAAATCTATGCAATTGATATATTTAATATTTTATGTTTACATTTATTGTTATTGTATTTCATCCTGTTGGTTTCAATCCATCACTCCATCCTGTTGAGATCTTTCAGGATTCTCATCCTGCCATCCACCATATTAGCTACCTCTGCTGGTGTCATATCATTCACAAAGCTGTTAAGATGAACTATCTGTGCTTTCATATAGACAACAAAAACAACTAATGTATCAGAAAAGTTTCAGTCTACATGTGTATGTAATCAAGCAATCAGGTTACACTGTAATGATCTATGTAGAACCATTTTAAATCAAGGTATCCTAATTCAATTTTCCATTAGTGTCTTCAACCTGAACAGAATTTTTTTTTGACTGAAAAAAAAGTTTACCACATTATGATGGCAGAGTCAGTGAGCAGCCACAATTTCCTTCATCAACTTTAGCAAGAGCATGATGAGACACCTAAAATGACACGGTCTGTTTTTTTGGCCTGGTTCTCTGACAGGACAGGACGACTGATTCTTCTCCTCTTTACTTCTGAGTCTTAGAAAGTCTCAGTAAGAAGGCTAAGTTCTAGCTTTGGTTGGTCCCAGAGAATCAAGATACTTTGCTCACTTAAGGCCCAGAACCACTGAATTTCAATCCATTCCCTCTCTTGCCTAGGACCAGTGACAATTAAAAGAACAATTAAACTAATAGGGCCATCCTTGCTGACTACACAGGTTGAAGATATCAATCAACCACCCCAAAGCTAGGAGCGGTCCAGACACCGGGCTTCTCACCATCTACTAGAGACCCTCAACACCAGGCCTCCTGACCACCTAGTCCAGATCAGGTCCACAGTTTAAGTGCTTTCTCCTAAAATCCAATTATGATCCTGGCTACAGCTCAGGTAACATTTTCCCTTGCTGTTGGAAAATGTATGACAATCTGTAGCTGGCAGACTCTGAATCTCGGACATTCATAACCTCTAAGACTGTCTAAATCATGATTCCCCTTCTCTACCAAGCACCCCGTTCTCAAAGCCATTCACCTTCGTTACCATGCACATAGCCCACTCTGCCTTCCCCCTTCCAATGTGCTCTCTGAAACTTCATTCAAACTGCCCTTCTTCTTAAACCTCTTCCTCTTACAGCCTCTTCAGACACAAATGGAAACTTGATCCTCCTTGCTACGCTCTATGATCAGATGCATTTTTTCTCGGGGGTCCCCTAGTCTTACCCCACAAACACACACACACATGGCTACAGAAAGAAGCATAGCTCTTGCTTCTCACTGCCACTTAATGAACTGACCCCACTTGCCTTCAGCCATTCCAATCACTCAGAAAGGGCAAAAACAGTTCCTGCTCTCAAAGAGGTCACTCTTATAGGGGAGACATCAGGCAAAAAACTACATATATATACTCAAGCTACACACAGTATAAATTTGAAATAGTCAAAAAAATTAAGGCACTCAAATTAAGGAGTGAGGAGGCTAGTAAAAGTTTCTTTTTAAAGGGGATGGGGGATTTAGCTAGGACCTGAAAAATGTCTGGGAAGCCCAGAGGTTGAAATGAAGAAGAGCAAACAATCACTCAGCAACATCTTCTCCTTTTAGGTTCACATCATACAGTTCAATCACCCTACTGACATCCAGGGGCAGCCATCTACTAGCCCCAGGACATCCTCTCTATTTTTCAAGGAGTTTAGTGCCTGGATCACAACTATCTTCTCTCCTTCAATCCCTGTCCTTACTTCATGCCCCCAAACAAGCCAGCTTCCCAGTTCATCAATATCCATGACCTGCACCTTCAATTCACCTTGGCTACACCTACAGAGATGGTCATCCTTATCTACAGTAAGTCAGTCAACAAACATGTATTGCTTAATATGTGTCAGGCACTGTGCTAAGTGTTGGAGATAAGAAGGTTAAAATCTCTCTCTCTCTCTCTCTCTCTCTCTCTCTCTCTCTCTCTCACACACACACACACACACACACACACACACACTCACTCACTCTCTCTCTCTCCTTGCCCTCATAATCTAACAGGAAAGACAACTTGGTAGTCTAATGGGAAAGAGAACTTGCAAACAATTCATACACACACATACACAAACACACATAAAACAACATATATATGAGTGTGTGTGTATACACACATGTATACAAGATGTATGTATGTATGTGCATGCACACATACACAAGATATATACAGAGTAAAGGTAAAGAATCTCAGAGAGAAGACACTAGGCGGATGACGGTACCCTCTTCAAAAATAGCAAAGTTCAAAAGAGGACAGACAAGGTTTGGGGGAAAGAAAATTAATTAGTTCTGTTTTGAGTATATTGAATTTAAGATGTCTATAGGACATACACTTTGAGATGTCTAATAAACAATTAGTGGAGCAAGACAAAAGGTCAGGAAAACAGTTATGGTCGGATAAGAAGATCTAAGAAGTATCCTTGTAGAAATGATCATTGACTATCTGGGAGCTGATGTGATCACCAAGATGGAAACTATGAAAGAAGAGAGCTATGGTCAGACCCTTGAAAGACACAAAGGTTAGTGGGTGTGAGCTAGATGAAGATTCAACGAAGGAATTAAGGTTCCACAAATTCAGAACTTTGAAATCACTCTAATCTGACTCCAACCTTGTATTCTACTCTCTCTCCCTACACTACATCACTCATCATAACATATTCTTCCTCTAGTCTACATGGTAACTTTTGGTCACTCTTAAGCAGAGAAGCACTCTAGCCCATTAACACTGCTCTGGCTTCCACTGTGACTTTTTCTCCTTCTGAATTCTTGATGCCATGGTTTGCTGTTCTAACCTTACCCCATACTCTACTATGGAAATCTTATTAGTTCCCTTGTCATAACCTGCTCAGCTTTCCTCGTCTCAAACTTAAATAAATCACATAATTTGCTTTCTTGGTTTGTACTCATTTCTGTTGAATGCCACATGATGATAACAATATCTACTACAAATTTTTGTTATCTAATCTCAACTCTCAGCCCTGACTGCTACAAGTCAATTTTAATAACTTGTTATTCCAATATCTGTAGTATCTCCCAAATATTTCTTCTCTCATCAAGTCAACTTCATCAACTTTTCCCTTTATCTGATGAGGACCTCACTTCATATATTACCAAGGAAATATTGGCATTATCTTTGACTTGCCAATCTCATTCACCCCACAAAATATATTTTGTCATTTCCATTTCAACAAAATCTCTTGTTTTCGAGGCCTTTTCCACTCATTCAGAACTATAACCTTAGTTCAAGTTTTCATTGCCTAGATGATTGTATCCTCCCCTTCTTTGGTTTCCTTCCCTCAAATCTCTCTCTTCTGTAATCCATTCCACAATCTAATGTCAAAATGGTTTTCCTTATACACAGATCAGATCATGTCACTCAACTACTCAATAAACTCCAGTGGTTTCCCACTGCCTCAAAGATAAAATGTTTCTATAGACCTCCACAACCCAGTCCCAATCTATCTTTCTAGTCTCAACAGACATCACTCCCCTCCACTACTCTGAAATTCAAATAAAACTGGCCTTTTCACTGTTCCTCATATACAATTATACATTTCTCATCCACCATTCTTGGAATACACTCAATCTTCACCTCCACCTCACAAGAGCCCTGCCCCTCTCTTCCTTCAAGACGTACCTCAAGTATCACATTCTACAGGGAGCCTTTCCTGGTTTCTCCAGCCTCTAGCATCTGTTTTCTCAAACTACCTTGTAGTGTACTACTTTCTATTTATTTATTTATTTTTATTTATTCTGTATACATGTGTTATCTTCCTCACATTCTTCAATATAACTTCCAGGTTAGTTGCAACTTTTTACTTTTTCTTGTTGTTGTACTTTTAATCTAAGAATCCAACTCAATTCCTGGCACACAGCGTACAGTTATTAAATATTTGTTGACTAAAAATCCATAAGCTCCCTACTACTCCCAATTTTATAGCTATAATCCCTTCAACGCCATTTCCCATTCTATTTTATTCTGCTCTAGTCTCAGAAAGAGGCAGTCATTCTCCTTCCCAAGGTCAATCCATATACTTATGCTCTTTATCTTATCCCTTCTCATCTCCTCAAAAGGTATTGTCCATTTTCTAATAAGAGTTTCTAATCTTCACACTCTTTATCCACAGGTTCCGTCCTGTTGTCCACAAGCAATCCCAGATCTTCCATCTTTAAAAACAAGCAACCAACAACAACAAAAGCCTTCCTTTAATCTTGCTGTCCCTTCCTCAACAGTTATATTACAGATAGAAGTATAAAGTGGTTAAAATGTGTCACTTTATATTACCAATAGACACCTAAAGTGGCCAGAATGTTTCACTTGATTCAAGAAAAGGAAATTAGAACACCCTAACTGAAATCCAATGAACTTGGAATGTTGAGGCACAAAGACTCAATATAATTTTTTTAATTATTGAATTGTTGACTATATCACAACAATGCAAGTCTAACATGACTTTTTCAAGAAAAAGAATTATAATTTCTTTTTAAACTCCTTAAACACACTGATGAACAGATGATGACCAACTTAACATTCTACATAGTTGTTGAGTCATTTAACTCATGTCTGACTCTTCACGACCCCATTTGGGATTTTCTTGGCAGAGATACTAGAAAGGTTTGCCACTTCCTTCTCCAGTTCATTTTACAGCTCATTTTACAAACTGAGACAGAGTTAAATGGCTTGCCCAAAGTCACCAAGTTAGTATCTGAGGTCATATCAGATGAGTCTTCTTAACTCCGAGCCTAGTGCTCTATCCAAAGTACCACAAAGTTGTCCCAAATGTTCTACATGACTATTATTTAAACAGGTAACTGATGGCAGTGATGGTTGGTTACACTTCCGGGACACAAGGTCTATTGAATTCCGATTGCTATTCCTATGTACAGTATCCCAAAAGTCATATGCACTTTTAAGCTATTAGAGGCCTAAAACTGCATATGACTTTTGGGACACCCTATATTAAGAACTGAGGTCTATTTGAGACAGCCTCTCCTAAATTCATTGCCTCTTAAGTGCCTCTGCTCAAAAGGAACAATCCAATATTTGCGCCTGGCTGGTCTGTTTATTGGTTGCTATGGTTTCTTTAGAAGCTACAGCTTAACTCTCAAGTCTATAGTTAGGTACATTTTTGGAGATGTGATTCAGCATTGCCATTAAATAATTTATTTTACTTTATCCTAGAGTGATCTCTCCTTTTCTGAACTCCTCAGTAAATAAACTGTCACTGTAAAATGCACTGCATAAATAATATAATGCTGAATATTATTCTGTACTTCATATATGAAGTCATATCTCCCCAAGACTATGAGCTCTTCAATAGCAAAGATGAGGACTTAGAGTCCCCAAAACAATACTTTTTAGACTATTACAAGATGAAATTTAATATAGATGGGAGGCTGCACGGATTACTGGATAAAGAATCAGAACCAGTAAAACCTGGGTTCAAGTCTTGCCTCTAACAGACAAGTTATATGACCCTGGGGCTGCAGTCAGTAAGCTATGTTCCAGCACTCTCTCAGTGTTCCAAGAAACTCTAGTACCCTAGATTGCAGAGAATATGCGAACCTGCATTAGTAGTAGAAGCTTTTGGTCCTGAAAATTTCCTATGTGAATAAAAATCACAATTCTATTTTTTCTCTGTTAGCTGGGCCAAATGTAAAGTTCCATGAAGAAAAAGTAAAGGAAAACATGGCTAGAGAACAGGGTAAGGTCAAGAAAAGTTGACAAGACAATATGATGGCCAAAGACTAAATATGAAGTTCAACTGTAGGAAAAGGGATGGCAATTCCAAAGAGCAGGAGATGATAAATCCCACTCACTATATTCTGCTTTGATTAGGCATTTTTAGATTAGTGTTTAGTTCTGGCAATTCTATTTTGGAAAAGACACTGACAAACCAAAGCATGTCCTGGATGAGGGATACAGCAATATAGGGGGAAAAAAAAGCAGTGAGCACTGTCTATAGAGTAGGAAGGTCTGAGTGCTAATCCTACCTTTGCTACTTGTTGGCTGTGAAAATTGTGTATATCTTATACATACTTCAATTCTCTCAATATAAAATGAGGGGGCTGGACACTTCTGACAGCATCGTTCACTGTTCCTTTGCTAAGTTCTAAGATCAATGTTCAGTGACCAACCACGATTCTAGAGGCTAATGATGAAGAATTCAACCCACGTCCTGACATAGAGTTGATGGGCTAAAATATGCAGAATAAGACACAGTTTTAGACATGGACAATGTGGGGATTTGTTTTGCTTGATTATGCAGATTAATAATGAAGGTGGGTACCCCCCCCCGCCGCGTTTCTTTCCCAGTGTGGAAGGGTTGGATAGAGAAAACAAATCCATGTTAAAGAATTTTTTTTAAACTGAATAAAAAAGTTCTTATAAAATCCTATGAATGTGCCATTTTCTGTCTTGCATGGTGTGCAGGTTATTAATGGTCCTGATAAAATGTTATCTATCAGGGGCAAAAAAAAAAAAAGTCAGCCAAGTAGTACCCTATGTTAATCTTATTTGTTTTTACTAACCACTAGATTGTGAGTACCTTGAGGTAATACCACATCTAAGCAAAATATCCTAAGTCCCAATAGTACAGAATGGATGATTTGCTATTTATGATGCAATTTTTAAAATATTAACACCAGTCGTTAAAGGCGATGTCATATAGGTGTCACACTATGTGGCAATATCCCAAAGGCTATGCTGACTATCGGGATACAATCTTCTAAGGTATCAATCAGTATATGGTTGGACAGTGGGATGCCCATGAACAACACAGACTCAGCTTCTGGACTTGCTCTATCAATCAAGCATTCTCCATGTTTAGAGGGTCTCTTTAGTTAGGGTTAAATAAACAAGTTGGTTCTACGTGTGACTAGAGCATACTAAAATGCATGGATCAATGTGTTGGGAGTAGAGAGGGAAAGAATTCTGGAACTATAAGAATCATTCAGAATCAAGCCAGGTCCAGGATTATGGAGTTAGCTTCTTCTGCTCCCATCATGTGCCAATTTGCTCTATATTGGTACATTGTAGCACTCTCTTTTCTTCTGCGCCCCCCCCCCAAAGAGGCACCAGAATATTGTATAACCTGGCAGCTGGCCTGTGGAAATGTGGAAACATTTTAGAAACATTAGCCAACTGAACACATGCTGGCAGCTGAAGCAAATGTTTAGGCTCTTAGGATGCACCCAAATAAAACGTTTGTGTGTTGAAACAAATGTTTTATTTGGAAACCATTTCCCAGTGCAGATGCTGTCAAAAGCTCCCATTTCCAGAGGGTTAAATTGAGGGCTAGAAGCAGCAGAAGGATGAATAATTCGAATTTCCTTAAAAGATGCAAACTGAACAAACAGCAAAAGATAGTTACTTGGAGGCGATTGTGGGCAGTTTTGAAGGGAAATAGAAAAAGTCAGAATTAGAGACAAAAAGTTGCATTTTTAAAATATGTGTAAATGTTGAAAAAAAAAACCCTGAACAAGAAACCAATAGTAAGTCACTGGAGACACTGGCAAAAAATGAAAAAATGAAATATTATAAATATTATAAATTAAATATATGTGTATATATATATATATATATATATAAGTATTATAAATTAAACCTCCCTCCTATCACTGGCCAGACAGTTCCCATATACGAACCATCAAAAACACATTTGAGAACTTTTCTACTGAGTTAAATAAATTTCAGAGAAGCCATAATGCAATTCAAACTCATGCCTATTTAAACAATATATACTTAAGAAATGTCAAACTTAGCCTAACAACTTGACAAATTCAAAACGGTCATTATCACAGGCTATATAAACTGAAGGTCTATTCATCCATACTCCAACAAGAAAGCACACATAGTTTCTATGGAATATATCATCTTTGTTCATTTGCAAAGCAGTATTCATCATAATACCTTTTCCATATCTAACACATCTAACTAGATTATACATTTTAAGTCTTTGTTGTTGGCATTGTTCCTTAATTTAAAAACAAGTATTGAACTTTCCTCTAGAGGTTTGGTATAAGCAAACACTTTAATTAATAGTAGGCAAAACAGTTGGATCATTCATTCTCCAACAGATTTTGTAGATTATGCTACTTATGGCACTGAGAATTCCACTTGGGTTATCCCTAAACAGAGTTAATAGGCTCTACTTGGTTTGAATTAAGTACTTGGTTTGATCCAGCTTCTAGTCTTACTGATTTCTTTATATCAAATTGGTTAGTTAGTACTTCAAACTAATAAAATCAAATGATCATTTTGGTGCTGCATAAACAGAGATAATATTCTTCTTTAAATAAGTTTAAAAGTTACAAAAAAGTTATAATGTTGAAACATCTTTGAATCCATAGTGCATAAGACCGCCAAAGAGGGAGGCAGGAAGGGAGAAAACCCATACCCATATTAAGCACCGCTATATATAATAGGTGAAACACAAGAAAGGATAATTATCTTATTTCACTAGAAATAGATGTATTACGAAGAACATATATTCTGGTTCATCAAGCACTGGACTACCAAAGTTCAAGGGTAATTAAATAAACTTTTGGGGCAGTACTGACATGTTATCATCATGATGGCAAATGTTCTTACTACATGTAGTCATATCCAGATTGTTTTTTAATTCTCAAAGTTAACTTATTTTAAATTAACCTAAATAAACAAGTAGGTTACAATGAAATATTAGAAAAATTCTGTAGGGTGACAAATTTGGGTTTATAAACAGAATGCAGGTTTGGTTCCATGTAAGAAAGATCATAAATACAACAAATCATATCAATAAAGTAAATAACAAACACGGTGGTTATATCAATAGATGGTGAAAATAACAGACAAAATCCAATGCTCATTTTTATTAAAAACTCTGGAAATTTTAGAAATAATTGCAACTCTTTTTAAATATTTATCCAAATCTAATAGCAAACATTACATGAAATGGAGAGAAGTTAGAGGCCTTTCCAATAAGATCAGGGGTAAATCAATGATGCTTATTATCACCACTACTATTTAACAGAGTACTAGAAAAACTAGCTATAGCAATAAGATAAGAAAAAGAAATTGAGAGAAAAAGCACAGGCAAAGAGGAAACAAAATTATCTCTTTCTTTAAATTTGACACCGTACTTTGAGAACCCTAAAACATAACTGAAATAAATTCAATAAAATTGCAACATAAGAAAAATAATCATAAATTATCAATATTCCTATATATAACCAATTACATCCAGAAGAAAAAAAAGTTAGGAAGAAAAATTCCAATCAAAATAACTACAGAACCTATAAATAGATTTTAGAGTATATATACTATGATTCACCAAAGGCACTATATGCAGCTAATTATAAAACACTATTTATAGAAATATAGACCTAAATGATTAGAGGGATTGCTCACGAACAGGCAAAATCAATACAATCTCACTTCCAATATTATTTGCTGCTCTATGATAATGGATTAGCTTGATGGCACAGGGAATAGAGTGATGGGCCTATAGTCAGGGAGACCTGAAATCAAAACCAACTGTAGATACTAACAGTGTGACCCTGGGCAAGTCACTTAATCTCTGACTCAGTTTTTTAAAGTGTAAAATAGGGATCATAGCAGCAATACAGTAAAAAATGACACTAGTATATAAGTATTATTACATGTTATATATAATTATATATATATATATATAACATTATACATAAATAAAATTATATATTGTTCAGTGTTATACCAAACTCCCAAAACAATATTTTATAGAGTGAGGAAATTTAATTTATAAATAAAATCCATATAGAGGAACAAAAGGTCAAGAATATCAAGTAGAATAATGAAAAAAAAATATGGGAAGGAAGACTGTATTAGTAACAGATCTCAACCTGTACTACAAAGTAGCAGTCTTTAAAATGATTAGGCAAATCAAAGCCTATTATTTTCACTTTTTGGTTTTTTTCTCATGATTCTGTTTGCTTTTGTTCTGATTCTTATTTCACAACATGACTAACATGGAAATAAGCCTAATGTGACTGTACATGTATAACCTATATCAGACAGTCTGTGTCCTGGGAAGGGAGGAGAGAAAGGAGGGAGGGAGAAAAAACTTGGAACTCAAAATCTTATAAAAGTGAATGTTATAAGAGTGAATATTGAAAACCCAGGTAATGGAGAGGTAATGGAGAAAAAGTACTTGACAGGTAATGGAGAGAAAGTACTATTAGGCAGGGAGGGGGAAATAAATTAATTAAGTAATTAAAAAGAGAGGTCAATCACTGAAGCAGATTAAGTGTACGATCTACAGAGACAAACAAGCATAAGAACAGTGTTTGACAGCATAAAGACTCGTTATTTGACAAAAGCTACTAGGAAAAATGGGTAGTTATCTGGCAGAAATCAGGTTTAAACTAATACATGATACCACATACCACAAAATTAATACTAACAACAGTAATAGCTAACATTTACATAGTACTTGACCATGCCAGGCAGAATGTTAAGCACTTTACATTATTATCTTACATGATATTCATAGCAACCGTGCAAGGTAGGTACAGTTATTATTCCCATTTTGCAAACAAGAAAACTGAAGCAAACATAGGTTAAGTGTCTTTCCCAAACCAAAGCCACTCAGTTACTAAGGATCTGAGGCTAGATTTGAACTCTGGTCTTCCTGACTCCAGGCCCAGCGCTCTATCCACTGTACCACCTAGCTGCTCTTTATCTAAATGGTTATAAAAATCTATATAAAAGATCACATTAAAATAAATCAGAGGTGTAAGAGAGAAATTACCCTTCTGATCTATGGGTATAGAAAAGTCTATGATTAAGGAGATGAAAGAGATACACAAAAGACAAAATAAATTAAGTTGAATATGCAAAATTTAAAAGTTTTTGCACAGTGGGCAGCTAGGTGGCACAGTAAGTAGAGCACCACCCTGGAGTCAGGAGGACCTGAGTTCAAATCCAGTCTCAGATACTTAACACAAAACTAACCACGTGACCTTGGGCAAGTCACTTAATCTCAAGTGCACTACCTTCTCCCTTCCCCCAAAAAAGGAAAAAAAAAAGTTTCACACAAATCTAATATAGCGAAAATCAAAAGTGAAACACATCATTCAGAGGGAAAAAAATGCAATAAAAGTCTCATACAGAAGACATATGAGAAATAAATTTAAATAAATAAGAGTCATCCCCAGTAAATGCTCAAAAGATATGAAGTCAATTTTCAAAGGAAGAAATCCAAGCTATGAATATTCACATTTTAAAATGTTCCAAATTACTATTAATTACAGAAATTCAAATTAAATCAAGTTTGAGTTTACAATTCACACCTATCAGACTGACAAATAATAAACAAAAATAGAAAATGACAAATGTTGAAGAAGCTGAAAGAAAACAGGCATACTAGAAGCCAAGAAGGCAAAACACAGGCCAGGATACAGTGACCTTTCCCAACATCACCCTCCAAACAACTTGAAAAGAATGCCTCAAATCAGATTTTGGAACAGCAGAGCTAAGAAAAAAGTCAATGAGAGACATTTTTCAGGCCAAAGACAACTTAGAGGTCCACAGGAAAGATCTGTAATGCTGGGGTGGGTGCAAGTCCAGAGCATGAATGATCCCTTGGAGGTAGCCACAACAGCAGAGTAGCTTCAGTAGCTCTCAGCCCAGATGCAGCAAGGGGGTCAAACAACTTAATAGAAAGAGATTACAGAGGACCCTTTGCTTGCACTGGGTATAGCCATCACTGAAATTTGCAACTCTACTGCCCATAAGTAGTTCTAGATCTTAGATCCTAGGCAAAGGGAAAAGCTTGTGATTTGTCACAAGGGATCAAGGACCCTGGTCATACTTCCAGAGCCAAAAGGAGCACTAGCAATTTCACTCACAGGAGAGCAGAGGACCTAGTCACAGCTTCAGGGCCACAAGAATCATTTGCATTTTTGGTTATGGGGAACAAAGGTTTTTCCTGTGTAAAGAACAGAACAGGGACCAAAAAAGCAGTGACCACATCTCTTCAAAGATAACACCACCTTTTAAGCAAACAAACAAAACCAAACAACGACCAAAAAAAAAAAAAAACCTTGTAGATCTCAGAACAAGTTCTGAAAAAAGAAGCAAGAAAAATCCCAAAACTTGGCACAATGCCCCCCCCATACCCAGGGGAGCAGAGCTCAACTTTAACATAAAGTTCAATGTCAAGAAATAGGCTAGAAAGTAAGCAAACAATAACGACAAAAGGAATTTGATCATAAAAAGCTACTATAGTAGAAAGGAGACCAAGTCATAAACTTAGAAGAAGGCAATAAGTAAGCAGCTACAAGCAAAAGATTAAAAAGAAAAACTCTAATTGGACCCAAGGCCAACAAGAATTCCTGAATGATTTAAGAAAAAGAGTGCTATAAGAAAAAATGGAAAAAGAAATTAGAGTGATGCAAGAAAGTTATGAAAACAGAACAGCTCGGTAAAGGAGGCACAAAAAACACTCAAGAAACTAACACTTTAAAAAACGGAATTAGCCAGTAAAAGAGTCAAAGAAGTTCTTTAAAAACAAAGTAAGTCAATTGGAAAAGGACATGCAAAAGCTCACTGAAGACAATAATTCCATAAAAATTAGAACTGAGCAAGTGGAAGTTAATGACTTCAAGAAACAATAAAGCAAAATCAAAAGAATGAAAAAAATAGAAAAAATATGAAATATCTCACTGGAAAAACAATGCTCTGAAAAATAGTTCAAGGAGTGATAATTTAGGAATTACTGAACAACCCAAAAGCTCTGATTTTTTTTAAAAGAGCCTCGATATCAGCTAAAAGAAATTTTAAAAGAGAAATGACCCAATATCTTAGATCCAGAGGGTAAAATAAAAATGGAAAGAATCCACTGGTCATATCCTAAAGAAATCCAAAATTAAACTCCCAGGAATTTTAATGTCAAATTCTAGGGATCCCAGGTCAAGGAGAAAATATTGCAAACAGCCAGAAAGAAACAATTCAAATATAATGGAGCCATAGAGGAACACACTAGATTTAGCAGCTTACAGAGAGAGAGAGAGAGAGAGAGAGGAAAGAGAGAAAGAGAGAGAAAGGATACACTGTGAGAAGGGGAAAGGGAGAAGTAGAATGGGAAAATTTTTTCTCATATAAAAGAGGTATGCAAGAAAGAGTTTTTACAGTAGAAGAGGAAATGGAGCAAGTGGGATAAACAGGCAATGCTTGAACCTCACTCTCACTGAAACTGGTTCAAAGAGGAAAGAATATATGTATACTGAGGGATAGAAATTTGTCTCAATCAACATGGAAGTAGGAATGGAATGGGGTAAGAGATACTAGGGTAGAGAATGAGAGAAGAGAGGGTAGATTAAGGGAGGCAGTGGTCAGAAGCAAAACAGACCTTTGAAATGGGACGGGATAAAAAGAGAGAAGAATAAACAGAAGAATATAGAATGGAGGAAAATACAAAGCAATCATAACAGAATGGGAATAGGATGAGCTAACAGAAGAAGACAGCAGCATGGATTTGAAACTAGAATTCAGCAATGTGTTTTGTACAAGAGACACACTGGAAACAGAAAGATATACACAGAGTTAAAATAAAGGATTGACTGAAGCAGAACTTAATATGCTTCAGCTGAAGTAAAAAAGACAAGAGTAGCAATCATGACCTCAGACAAAGCAAAAGCAAAAGTGGAACTAAATTAAAAGGTATAATAACAGAAATTACATTTTGCTAAAAAGTACTACAGAAAATGAAGTAACATCAAAAAAAATTACAGCAAATTTCTCTCATAAAGGCCTCATTTCTCAAATATATAGGAAACTTAGTCAAATTTAAAGAAATGAGAACCATTCCCCAATTGATAAATGATCAAAGGATATGAATGGGCACTTTTCAGAAGAAGAAATCCATCTTTAGTCAAAAGAAAAAATATTCTAACTTGCTATTGATTTAAGAAAGGTAAATTAAAGCAACTCTGAAGTACCACCTCACACCTATCAGAAATGATATACTGGAGGGGATGAGGGAAAATAGGTACATTAATGAACTGGTCCAACTATTCTGAAGAATAATTTAAAACTATGCCCACAGGGCTATAATACTATGCATACCTTTTGACTCAGCAATACCACTACTAGGTCTGTACTCCAAAGAAATAAATAAAAAAGGATAAAGGTCTATATGCACAAACAATATTTATAATAATTCCTTCTGTGGTGGCAAAGAATTAGAAATTGAGGGGATGCACATCAATTGAGGAATGGCCAAACAAGTTATGGCATATTATACTAAAGCAATAGTGCTATAAGATATGACTGGCGCGGGGTGGGGATGGGGAGAATAGGGTTCAAAAAAACATGGCAAGACCTCTATGAACTGATGTAAAGTGAAGTGAAAAGAACTAGGACATCATTGCACACAGTAACAACAATGTCATAATGAAGATTAACTGTTAAAGACGTTACTACTATGATCAATATAATGTTCCGAGACAGTTCCAAATGATTCATAATGAAAAAATGCTATCCACCTCCAGATAAAGAACTAAGGAAATCTGAGTACAAATTAAAGTTTAATTGTCTTGCTTTATCTTTTTTTTGGTGATTATGTCTAATATGGAAATGTTTTGCATGATTTCATGTATATAACTGACATATTGTTTCCCTTCTCAGTGAGTGAGGGAGAAAGGAAAGGAAAGGAATGAATGCAGAACTCAAAATTTAAAAAGAAAAGAACGTTCCGTATAAATAAATAAGTAAATGGAATGAATGGATAATAAAGAAGAAAACAGGTATATCAGTATGCTGATGTTGGAGCTGTGAATTTGTCCAACCATTCTGGAATGTAATTTGGAACTAAACTGAGAATATTACCAAAGTATCTCTACCCTTTGATCCAACGGTGCTACTGTTAGGACAATACTTCAAAGAAATCAAAGAAGGAGGAAAATTATCTCAAAGTACAAAAATATTTATAACAGCTCTTTTGTTATTTTCATGGCAGGCCAAAATTGGAAACTAAGGATCTTTTTTATAGGAAGGTGACAGAAGGGACTTTAGTATATGAATGCAATGGAACATTACTGTACTATACGAAATGATGAAATGGACAATTTCAGAGGAAACTGGGAAGACCTTTGCAAAATGATGCAAAATGAAGTGACCAGAAATAGAAAAAAGTGTATGCTAAGAGCACTATGAAGAAAAACAACTCTGAATGTCTTTAGAACTCTGATAAAGTGATGAAAAAGCAGACTTCCAAAAGAATGAAGAACATGCCACTCACTCCTGACAGGGAAGTGATGAAGTTTAAATGCATACAGAGACATATTTTCAGACATGGTACTATGGGAGTTTCTTTTGCTGGGCTAAGTAGTTATTAAGGGTTTTTTTTCCTTAAATTTGCCTAATGTAGAGTGGAAGTAGAGACAGATGAATTTTTAAAAATACACGTTTGCTGAAAAAAATTTAAATGACAAAGAATTAAAATTAAAATAAATATTACATTATGTTATATTAATATATAAGTATATATTATGTGTAAATATATTACATACTGAAATAATGTTAGCAATAATATAATAAATGAAATTAAAAATAAACCTAAAAATGTGACTGATTATCCATCCATTCAATTATTTTTAAAGTATCACTGTAATTCCCCATCCACAGGGGAATAACTTTTTAAGGCTGCATCATCTTCATTTTGGGGTTTAATACAACAGTGATGACATGTCATTGATGACATTTTAATACATTTGCGATTGCAACACCCCACCAAGTTTCTTGTTTCCATCTGAAGTTAATGAGTTTAGGTTTATATCTCCCTTCTGGAAAGTCAGCTTCCCTAAGTAAGGGCTTACTGCAGCAATCATGGCTATCGTGCAAAACCGTCAAACAGAAATGAAACAAACAGCTGAGAGATCAATGTAAGGTGACAGCCTTTCGGCAGAAAACTTGCCCTCAGCCCTGTGCACACAGAGGACTTAATGAATCATCAGAAGCACACTGAGAATTGTGTATTTTTACCCTGCTTGTATCTCAAATGTGAAAAAGGAGTATCCTCTTTGTATGACACACATATAGCAAGAAATAAGACTCTGGGGACTCTGAACAGTTTTAGACAGGATTCCTTCATCTAAGAAAAAATATCCACTTAACTGTATAGTCAGTTTAAAATAAAATATTAAACAGGATCTAGGAGAAGTCTAACAAGATCAAGGACAGAAAACCCAAAGGAATATAAAGTCACTTCAATTCAATAAAGCAAATGTTGTGAGAGCAATCAGCAATGGAGAATGTCACCTAATTAAGACAACCTGTTCATTCCACATAGGGAGAGTCTCTGAGGAAGAAAAAAAATTCTTGAGATCCCTTATAATGGTAATGGGAATTTGTAGATCTTCTCTGCCCTTTAATAAGCCTAAGGGAATTTGAAGATCTTCCCTGCCCCCTAACAGGCTGAAATGTAATCACAGGAAGCCTGTAGTGGGAGGAGTTTGCTGAAGGGCAGAACAGAGCCCACAGGAAGCTAGGAGTCTGAGCAGCTAAAGTTAGATGGGTGGGACAGAGAGGATGGCAGGTAAGCATACAGCTAGGCTTGTGAATGTTGGTTTGTGGGAAGGTTAAAGGATGATGTGGCTCTCTGTGGTGTTATGGTGTATTAACTTCTCTGCTACTATGATGGATTTGGCCTTCTAGCTTTGGGATTCAGTTTTCTGCTGCTTGAATAAATGTTTTGCTTCTGTCTTATATGGAGAGTCTGTTATATTTTGTGATTCAGACCTATGCCAGCATATTTACAATCGCCACAGGCATTGTGAAAATTGTGTTGGCATTATATCCCTTCAAAGTCTTGCTTGTAGGTGCAAATTTGAAAAGGCAGTTTTGTTTGGAAGGAATGCTAGAATAAAAGTTAGGTTTAAAGCCCACTTATGAGTATTTACTAATTGATACAAATGGAGCAACTCAGCAACACTGAGGTTAGATATAGCACTTGACCTGAAGTGAGGATGACCTGAATTCAAATCTTTTTTTTCTTTTTAAATATTTTT